>JAEQBH010004678.1:0-515302 GCA_016808115.1 Tetrastigma voinierianum
GTATCCCATGCGTGATTTCTTGGTGGATTTGACTCTTGATCGTATTAATAAGTGTAAAAAAGAAAATGCATCGGACATGCTAAAAATTAATGCAGCTCCAGTTACTTTTTATGCCCTTAACTATTATTACCTGTATGTCCTATTTTCCATCAAACTTTTTTTCGATTTCCAAGATATCTCCATTGTTTATTTCTATAACTTAATCATGTTCTGATCTTTATAAAAGAATATAGATGATTAAAATACCTATTAAAACCTCATTGAAAATACATATATAGAGTTTCTAATAAGGTTATGACTTTTTTTTAATAGGATAGACATAAGTGACTATAAAATTAAACGTCAATTGAACCTTGAAACTAAAAAATGTTCAAATACAAATTGAGGTATATATATTAGTAAAAATCAGGACATTTGTACCTTATTCTTACTTTTCCTCTACACTCCGTGAAGAAAGCCATAGTTGATCTAAATCTAGTAGATTATTGAATAAACCATAAATTCATAGAAGTTTCAAATGGTAAAAATTAATATTAATGAGGATAAAACATGCATAATTGTGTCACTATCGTGATGTCAGTGTTTAGAAACATTATAGGATTTAAATTCATAAAACTAATAAATGATATAAAAAATTTCTATGAGATGATTAACTGGTACTACTTTTAAATTTGTAGTGTTATTTTTAGAAATAACACTATATGAAATATAAGTTTCTATTTTATTCTTATTTTTTAAAATGGTTATTGAGAATAGTTTTTGAAAACATAAAAAATATTATTTTGACGTTTTCTAAAAACTATTTTTATTATCTAAATTTAGTATTTTTTTTTTGTAGTCTATATGTTTTTCATTAAAAAAAAAAAAAGTGATCTCCATATTTAATTTCTTTATTTTTTTAGAACAAAAAACAGTTTTTAAAAACTTTAACCAAACATACCCTAAAACTTTTAGGTATTTTATCTCAATGGAACCCCTTTGTAGACAAAACGATAAGTTTTTAGATATTATATTTCAATGGATCCTCTTTGTAAAAAAAAATTATAATTTTTAGATATTATCTCAATGGATCCCCTTTGAGAAAAATGATCTTTGCATAAAAGCTCATCAATTGTACATGATGGAGTTTGAAATAATAGGCGCCCAGGCCCAAGGCCTTGAGCTGGGCGTTAGGATTAAAGCGGACGAGTACTGGCTGAGACCATGTGGTATCCCCAAATCACGGACTGAAAGCGAGGGCCCGGCTCACCCTTTTAAAGGCCCGGTAGCCCAGAAATTCATATTGAAAACACCCAGTATCCACCAATCAAAGAAAGTAGGATATTTCTAATTGTGCCCACCAATCATCCTTATTAATCGGTTCGATAAAGGAAGAAAATCTCTCATCGATGAGAGGAATCCGTATCATCCTCAAACGAGGAAATATATTATTACATTGTCATTATCCGTAGGGAAAATTATCGTGATCGTAAGATTTATAAATCTTGGTGCTTGAAAAAATGATGAAAGGTACGTGAACATATGCACAAACTTCATTCCACACGATCGGTTGATCTTCTCTTCACTAGGAAAGGCCGACTTTAAGCATAAAGGAGAGGCAGCTGAGCGAGCCCTCGTAGATCTAGCTTTTGTTTCTTGTTTTTTGCAAAGGAATTTGTGATGTATGTCGGATCGGCCCAGCAATTCTAGCACGATCCAGCCCAGTTCCGGTTGAAAAAGCATTATTAGTTTGTGTTGACTTGACCAAAACATCTCCTAGAGTAAATCATTTTCAATATTGGTTTTGGCCTAATATCTTTGCCAAGTGCACGGGTTGTGAGTAATAGGGTGGATTTAAGTCGGTCTCCGATCCCACAGAGATCTCGGGAATTCCTAGTCAAGCTACAGCCTCAAGCTTCATACTATTTGGACTATAAAATGACATTTGTGTTCGGCTTAGAAGCTATAAATTATACAAGTATATAATAAAGAATGAACAATTGAATTTAAAATGAATCTAAGAATAATGAATATGAATAGTTAAGAAAATAAATGGAAACTGAGTAATTATCGTTTAGAGTACACATTAAGATCAATGCTATTGTGAAGTATCGATTCACAATTGTGCTGCGCATTAATTTTGCTTGTGTATTTGGGTTTTTAAAATGCGTCGGCGTTTAGTAAATCTGTTGGATCTCTCCACACTCATTTCATTTATCTAATCTTTACAGTCCTCGAATGCGGGAATGAGATAACTACTTTTTAACAGGGACTTCCTAATTCAGGTATTTTTTCTTTGCAATACTTCATACCGTTTTGTTGTAAACCTTGGCTCCCGAGTTATCGGTCGA
Organism: Tetrastigma voinierianum; assembly: GCA_016808115.1. Taxonomy (NCBI): domain Eukaryota; kingdom Viridiplantae; phylum Streptophyta; class Magnoliopsida; order Vitales; family Vitaceae; genus Tetrastigma; species Tetrastigma voinierianum. Next base: position 2,331 of record JAEQBH010004678.1, read on the forward strand.
AGCAAGGATGTCTGACTTCCGGGTTGCTCTTCCTCGAAATTAGAATAGATCACCCTGCTCATGATTAGATCTCATTAACAGTAGGATTGGCTTCACTATTGAATTGAAATTGAACTCCTCTGCTTGTTTAAATTGATGATAACTCATTCAACTCATTCTTGATTTCAAGTGAGAAGAGGATTTATCGATAAACTTACAAAGCTCATTAGATCTCTAATAGCGAGGTTAATATACCTTCAAAGAAATGTTCATAACTCGAGTTGTCATCTGTGTCACTCGAGAGGACCTCCTTGAAATCGAGTAATGAAACAATTCTTAATACGGGTATAAGCGATATTCGGATCAAAAAACATTAAACCCATAGCAGAAAGTAAATTCATAAAAATGAAATTCGCAATTTGCGAAACAACTAAGGAAAGATAATTTCGACAATAGTCTTCACTTAATGGAAGTTGGGTTTCCTCAGTGCCCGAATTACATAATATAGCGTTATAGTGTAAGAATAGCACATTAAAAACTGAAGGCGAATTGAAATTGTGCAGAACTTCAATATTCAAGGTGGTAAATTTGAAAAAATTTGATTACGTTTTGACATGGCGATATAATGGTTCGTTAACGACAGCGATAATCTGTCGTCCAGCTGTCAGCATTGAAGAAAGAAAAGCTAAAAAATAATGAAAATGAGCCTTGACTACCAGTTATCTGTGCGTGTCCGGCCTTGAGAAACTCTGGTTGTAATTTGGGTAGGCTGCGTATTATAGGTTTCTTAGTTGGGCCTAATCGTGCGGTCTTTGTGAATTTCAAAGTAGGTAGCCCGTGTTAATGTTAGTCGCGACTTCAAAATCCCTTGTCGCGACATCATCGGTGTGGATGTGGATCTGGTTGGACGTCAGGCCGGGTTAACGTCGTTGGTGGGTTGGATGTTGCGTTATTGGACGCTCGGTCCTTGACCTCACTTTATACTGCTGAGCTTCAATAGGGTTCTCCGATGTAGGCGACATCGATGTCTTGATGCGACATCGGCTCGATTCTTCTGTAGCACCGCTGACGTTCATGATGTCCGACCTCCCGATCTCTTCATCATTGACATCATCCATGTCGCGAACATCCAGTCCGCGTCGCGACATCGGTTTAAGTCTTCTGCGTGTAAGTGATGTCTTTGGATGTCGCGACGCCGATCCCTTTACTCCGCGGATCCTCAAACATTAGTTCGATGTCGCGACATCAATCTCTTCTATCGCGACATCACTTTATGGCTCTGCGACTTTGAATTTGGTGTTCCTTATGTATTCACGACCTCGGCTTAAGTCATCTGCGATCTTCAGCGTGTCTTAGGATGTATGACATCAACGAATCTTCTGCTCAATCTTCAGCTGCCTATCTTGTGATCCCTGTCGCGACTTGCATTAAAATTCCTTCAATTTTCCTGATGTCGCGACCTCATCTTGAATTTGTCTGACCCAGCGCAACATTAATTAACGGTTGCTTTCATTTACGCCTGCTTATTTTGCGTTTTTCTTTCAGCCAGTTCTTCGCGTTTTTACTTGCATTTTCTTCTTTCTTTTATACTCCTGCAAATAAATTGGTGAGGTTCTTAATATTACTTGCATCTCAGATATTCCTTTTTACATTACAAAATCAAACGGAAAAATGGACTAAAGAGATGACTTTTAAACTCGTCAAACTCCCCCGAACTTAAAATTTTGCTTGTCCTCGAAGTAAAGAAAAGAAAGATTTGTTTATTGAACAAAATAAAGAAAAATTTTTTTAAGGACATTTTTACGGTTGTTCTGCGATGTATTCAATTTAATTAATCTGATGTATACATTATTTTTAATTTGCATCCATTGGAAAGTCAGGTTAGAGGTTAGTTTCTACTCTTCTTAGTATACAAAACTAAGTTAATTTGAAATTGTTTACAAACAACATAATCATTAGATCTGTTGAAAAATAAATCGTTTTCCTTTCTCATCTTCATCTTTGGGTCACTTAATAAAGTCTCTTTATAGTTTTGATTAACATATTTCCAAATTCTGTAGTTTGTTTTTCATATTGATCTCACTAATGTAGGTGATTTCGACCTTCAAGATCAATCGGGTCTTTTGGGCTTATATTGTTGACTTGGTGGCAGGTGAGGATGGAAGGAATTTTTGGTTAAAATTACATAGATATTTTCTTTTCTCTTAAGCACTTCTTTCTGTAGTCTTCCTAATAAGCTCCTAACTTTCATGTTTGAACCATCTCTGATTTCTTAGTTTGAAACATATTTATTCTGGCTGTGATATGGAAAATTTCCTTCTGTTTATCTGCATTCGGGGATAGTCACGATGTTTTAACTTTTTAGTTCTGTATCTGTTGTTTTGGGTTAGTAGCTCCCATACCGGATAACGTGGGTACTGGGTGTTGAAACACCCTAGAACTTAATTGTTCAAAGAGGGATTCCAAGAGCCACAAGGAATCAAAAACTTATCCCTATAAATATATTTTCTATTATTCTGTCTTTGTTTTTTTCTTCATTCTTATGCGAGTTCTCAAAAAGCATATACTCCCAAACTGTTTATCTTTCTCTTAGATTCTTAGGTAATCATAGGTTCTTTCTTGAAGGATTGATTTCTTGGGATGAGTTTGGAGTTTCCATTGGTTTATTTTTTCAAAAATAAGCATTTAATATTCACAGACTAAATGTATACACTGGCATATGAATAAGGATAGCTAAATTGTTTCAAACTATCAGATGTTTAAATATCTATGTCATTTATCACCTAGGATTTCGCGCCAATCAATAATCCCAACAAATTCTAGAATTTGGATTGAGCAGGTTGTGATAATGTGAAAACCATAAGAAATTTTATGACTGTTTGTTGATGAGTAGTTAAATTAATTGATATTGACAAAGTTCCTTGACTTATTGTTCGTACCCTTGAGCTGAAAATATGTTTTGTTCCTTCTATTGTATTACTTTCTCTATTCACGGACTTATGATTAGACTTAAGTAGCTTTTACACCTTGTGTTTCAGATTAAAGCGTATTCATTTGCCCTTATTCTGTGATTTTTTACGCATTTGACTTATTCTAATCCTATTTGCTTCATTCGATTCATCTCACTGACATCTCGGCGAGTTTTTATTCGGAACTAATTTACACTTTAATTTCCTAATCAGCCAACCACAAAAGCAACACAACATTGAACAAACAAATTCAAAATAACACGCACACAACAATTCAATTCAAGTTTCTTATTTTATTTAGTTCGATTGCAACGGTAAGAATACGTCGACTTCTATTTGCGTCTTTTATTTGAATCATTGAATTTGAACTTTTAAAATTGAGTGAGTGGTACTGTCCCTCTTTATGTCGCGACATATACTAAGTTTGTCGCTGACATAACTAGGATTTTTCTAAAATTGTTTGATTTTCATGTTCACGACATCTATTTTCATTTGAAACTTAATTCTGCATCGGCGACTTCACGGTGGTGGCCATGACATTTCTTCTTGATACTCCACTAGTTTACCCTTTGGCGGTCAAACATGATGTTTTGTCAGCGACATCACTTGTAATAGCGACATAACCTTTACAATGGCGACCCTAAGCCATAACTCTCAATGATCTCGAGAACCTTTTCTCTTATTGTTTCCTGCCTTACTAGGTATTGCTTATCTCAGCAGGTGCTCAAACAATTCAAGTATATCTGAGGTGGGGTTGGGGATAAAGTTACTCCCCTTTTCTCATGTTGACCTGCGCGGTTGCTAGAATTGTTCTGTGATTGCCTTGCCATTTCATGTCTTTGAACCTTACGAGAAGCTTCTTTGTGTGAAAAAATCATTAAACTACAATTGATTTCTAAAAAATTAAATCTATCCTTATAAAAACAAATCGACCCTAATTTAAGCAACTAAAGAAAATATTTCAACCAAAACCGAAATTAAATCCTTGGTTCTCCCATTAGAAATTTGCTCGATTTTGAGTCCTTATTTGGACTTCTTTGTTGTGGTACTTCTTCTTTTTCCTCGAGACAGTTGGAGTTCTTCATTTTCCTCTTCCTGTTTAGATAATGCTTTAACCTCTGTCCATTGACCTTGAATTCTTCTTGATGTCGATTATAGTCTCCTTTGCTCCAAATGTAGTACTTGACACCCTTGTGTATGGCCTCAGTGGATTTTAATTTCCTGGAAACAATTTGATCTAAAATTATGTGAGAACACATTCCCTTCTACGAACTCTTTTCTCAAAATTCTCGATCATGCCATTTCTTTGTCTTGTCTTTTGTATATTCTAGCATTATCACCAGGCTTCATTTCTCGATTCTTTTGAATTCAGACAGGTTGGAGCAATCTTTCTTCCTTTACGACCTTAAAATCGAAGTTTAACTTCTTGATATTTGTTGCCATAATTAATTCGAGAGGTAGATGACATGGTTTGCAAAAAACGACTACATGGGGACGTTCGATGGGGTTTGTATGCAGATCTGTAAACCCCGAAGTGCATATCAAAGTTTTGGAAGATGATCTTCTGCCAGCTCTGAATCTTCCGTATTCTTTTGATCTCCACATTGGAAATTTCTGCTGATTATCGTTAGAGTTCATAGTAAACAATTCACATGCTTGGTCATTTTGCTCATTGAGTTTCTGAAATATTTTGTTTTGCAAAAGTGGGTTCCCCCGTCACTAATGATGATTCAAGGTGTTCCAAATGCTGCTCAAAATATTCTTTTGCGAGAAACTCTGGCTATGATAGCATCATTCCTTGAATGACCCTTTTGCTTCCACCCATTTGGAAACGTAATCTCTTTGCTTGCCGGTATGTATGAAGTTTCGAATAATTAAATGAAAGATCCTCTCAAATCATTCCTTCAAAGAATTTGTATCACCATATCTTTGAGGGCATTTCATTCTATTCATTGATATTTCCAATCTTTTGGCATCTATCACACAATTTAACCCACTCGGCCTTGATCTCCACGAAGATAGTGGGCCAATAAAATCTGATTAGGTATCTTGCGGTACATTCTTTCTCAGAAAAATGTCCCCCGTATGGTGATGCATGGCATTCATTATAATGTTGCCTTGTTCACTTTCTTGCACACATCTTCTTATTATCATATCGACACCTCCCTTGAATAATGATGGTCAATCCCAAATACAATACCTGCATTAGTTATGAGTTTCCTCTTACGTTGTGGCCCGAATTACGAAGGCATTACTCCTGAAGCGGATAATTCACAATATCGGCATACCGGGAAGTTGGAAGAGCCTTAAACAATTGCTCATGAGATTCTACGTTAACATGCATTTTCCTCTTCATCCTTCTTTCTCTTGACAGAGTAAATATCATTGTCATCACTTTATCCTTGATTTCCCAAATCAGCTCTGTGACAGCACCCACCTTATCAAAATCTTGACAACTTCCCCTTTTTTGACGCCAAGTATTTGATTCTTTGCGTGATGATGTAGTTACCACATGAGATCTAAAATATGCGCCTAAATTTTTCACAAAATACTATGGCTAGCGTCTCCTTTACGGTTGTTGGTAGTTCTCTTGTGGCAGATTGAGTCTTCTTATGTATATGGCCTTGAATACTTTCTCTTTCTTTGCCAGTAATCCATATAAAAATCGCATCTCACATTATCTTCAAATCCACGATTCCATTAAGATGCGGCCATTATAGGTGCTGTACCCGTCGATCTTGATTTCTTGAAAGCATCCTTGCTAGTCGTAAAGTGAACCTTGTATCTTTCGATGTCATAGTAGTCGGCTATTTTGAAAGTCTTTGATGAATCTCACCTTAAATCCCGACATGCCCGAAGCTTCTTACTCCTTTTTCACGTAGTAGAGTGCGAGAGTCTTGATGAGGATACCTTGGTGAGTCGACTTCTGTGATGGCGAAGAAATTTTATGCCGAGGCAATACCTTCTGTTACCATAAAATGACATTTTCCCGATTGATGCTAGGCCCATTTGTCTTTGGCATCTTTGGAGAAATCTTGTTTCGGATTGTTTAAACATTGATCAAAAATTTGGATCCATACCACCGATAAATCATCCGCAGAAAATTTCATCGCCTTTGACGAATGCGAGAATATGGGCATCACCTGCGGAATGTGGTGGAGCATTGCACCTGCGCCCAAATGGCATCCTTCACAAAAGCTGAGTGCCGTAAGGGCATGTAGTGTGGTCTTGATCCTCAGTGTGATAGAAATGCGATTATATCTGAGTACCCACGTCAGGAAAACAAAAGTGAGGGTGTCTGCGCTAGCTTTTTGTCTAACATCGATCAATGAAGGGCCAAAGGAAAAATGATCTTTTACGGTGCGTGTGTTGAAACACATGTCAATGCATACCCTCCATCTGTCCATATTGCTGTTGGAATCGATTCATTTTCTCATTGCGGATGCAGTAAACCCCCTTTCTTTGGAACCACATGGTGGGCTCACCCGGGGCGCAATGCGAAATAGCATAAGATAAAACCGGCGGCCCAAATGATTTGAGTACCTCCTTCCGATACTTGTACATCCGCTGGATTCGGTCTCCTTTAATTGTTCCACGAGATGGTTTGTCTCTTCGCGGGAATCTTATGCATGCAAATTGATGGTGATACCCTTGACTCTTGATGGACCCGAGCTAGCGATTCCTTATGCTTCCTTAATATTTTGACAATCTTTGTTTCCTCATCATCGAGTACAAAATTGAAATGATTCTTCAGTTTTTACTGGTAATTCTATTAAGCATACTTTAAATGACATGGCAACTCTTTCAAAACCTTATACGCCTTGGTTTCTTGATGAATTTCCTCTTTGTCAATATTTTCCCCATTATCGTTTGTTTTGTAGCTTATACAGTTTCTATAGAATGGCTAACGTATAAAATTCGAGAATAGACATCTTGATATCTTTGAGATTCATCTCTTTTCATTGATAAAAGCGGAGTGTTACTATCATTGTTAACATCGGGATTGGAAGTATAGACAAAATCAATACATTACGCTTTCCTTGTCTCATGCATATTTTTCATACTTTTTATCAAGTTAAGCATTTCTTACTTCTCGACCCTCAAGGTAAGAACTCCACTTTTGCATGTCAATCGAGGGCGACTCGGTAGCTAGGAATGGGTCTTCGATAGCAAGGGTACTTGTGAATCTTCTTCCATGTCTAGAATGATGAAGTCTGCGGGAAAAACAGGCTTCCCAACGGTGACGATTACATCTTCCGATGACTCCTTCAGGTTTTACCATCGATCATGCGCCATTTAGAAGAGTACTTGATTGTGGGAGTAAGCTCCCCCGAAAACTTAGTTTCTTGGCAGCGAAGAGGCATCAAATTGATACTAGCTCTTGAGTCACGAAGAGCTTCACGGAATTTAATTCTTCCAACAATACAAAGATCGAGAAGCTCCACAGGTCTTTCATCTTTCTTGGTAGTTCTTTTCACGATTCTTGCCTTCATAGTGGCGTGAGATTCAACTACATTCCTTCCTCTACTATTTTCTTTTCTTGCTCAGTATGTCCTTCAGAAATTTTGCATAGAGTGGCATTTTTGGTTACCACTTGTTAAAAGGCATCTTGATTTCCGACTACGGAAAGTTTTCAAGAACCTTCTTGACTGCTCCTCGTCCCTTGACACGGTCTTTGTGGAAATGGAATTTGCGGTTTGATCCTTGGATGTTCTTCCTTTTCCTATCCTTTGCTTTCAATTTCTCCCGATGCCTCTTTTCCTTTGCAGGCTTTCTTCTTCTTTCTTTCTTTGTCATTTTCTCTTTCGTCTCTTCCCAATTCCTTGACTCCTAGTTTTGCCTGACCCGTGGTCTTTGGGTTTCTTCCTTGTGTCACTTGGAAGGCATCTTTCCTCGGCTGCGAAGGGTTAGGGCCGGTACCCTACTTGTCTCAGGTTGTTCTTGGGGATGCATTGGTGGTGTTACGAAAAATTTGAGGTGGTAGCAGTTGCTTTGACTACGCGGAAATTTTGTTCATGGAATTCGCGACTTCTTGTATCCCCGTAGCTGCGGCATCTGTTCTTCAAAGATTAGGCCCTCCTCGGCCACGATATTCATTTACGTACTCATTTCCCTTCTTAGCTGCTGCTGGAGACCTTAATTGGTACGATGATAGCCACAGTGGAGGTTCTGTGCATGCCTTGGGCCTTGTGAAGCCCCTCCACCGTAAGAGAAAATTCTCATGGTTCCTCAGTCTTTGGTGATAATGTCTTGAGTTAGTATTAAGGTTTAAAATGGTAGTTTCTTGGCTCACCCGGATAATTAACCTCTTGACATCATATAATTGTTCTTGGTTACCCTCTACGCACTTCCCTTGATAACTCTCTTCCCGATTGCTCCTATTTCATGAGCGGTGTGTCTTTCTTTCTTGTCAACACATGCATAATGGCATCCAACGGCCTCCATAGGCGTCATCTTGCTCAGCTCCATGATCCCACTTTCCTCTGCTGTTTCCTTTGAAAGCTCGGAAGGAGTTTCATGTTACATTCTTGGTCTTCATCGGCTCTTTTGCCTCTTGATAACTTTTTCGTTTGAATGCTCCTGACATGAAGCATCGATGATCCACTTTTGATATATCATTCAAGGGCATGATATACAATGTCATCTGAGTCTTGAGATCCTATCCCATGCATTGGACATCTTGTCAGCAACCGTTTTAATCTTTCCCAAGCTACATACAGGCTTTCATCTTCCCCCTGTTGGAACAGTAGTTTCCCTCATTCTTTGTGGTGGTGGGGAAAGAATCTTCTAAGTGAGCCTCTTACTAACTCCTCCCAGTATCAACGAGAACCATATGGTAAGGATTCATACCATGTAGGCTTCTTTTGTATCTCTTAGAGAGAATGGGAATAGATGCGAGTTTGATGACTTACGGTCTGCGCCCCATTCAACTTCCTTTATTAGCCATCTGAGAAATCTTCCAGTGCTCGTTTGGGTCTTGATTAGGATGACAGTAAACTAATCTTTGTTGGACCATTATGTCCCGATCGCGGCCGGTTCAAAATTATTAGCATCCAGCTGCGAGTTTGTCCCGATTCGCGAGTATTCATCTGTATGGTGGTGTCTGAAGGTCCTCCATTGTATCGATTAGGTCTTCTAGCTGCTATGTACCCCTCATCCACAGTCCACGCCTTTAAATGCGCCATGGTTGAGTTTTACATGCTTCTTTTATCTTTCTCAAGCTTCTGAGTGTCCTCTCTAATTCCGTGTCAGCTGGAATCAGATCAGTGTTCTGTTTCCTATGCATTAAATTTTGTCCCTGAAATCAAAACACACTTACATTAATAGGATTAGTTTGGTCAACAAATATTTTCAATATGGTTTGTTAAGGTTAGTGGCTAAAAATAACCCTTTGCTTGAAAAGCTATTTTTGTTATTTTCTTCAAAATGTCCCAAATTAGTAATTTCTTCTTTAGTGCGAATATTGATTCTTGAATTCTTTAGATCCGAAACAGCGGCATCATAAAACTTGTTAAGGTGACCAAGAACATTTACCAAATTTGGCGTTATTACGAGGACTATTGTAATCCGACAGCGCCATAAAAACTTGTTGACTTGACCAAAACATCTCCTAGAGTAAATCATTTTCAATATTGGTTTTGAAACCAATATCTCTTTGCAAGTGCACCCAATTAAACCAGTAAATTGGATTTAAGTCCGGATATCGATCCCACGGAGATCTCGAATTCTAGATCAACTACCGACTACCGAGCTTCATACTATTTGGACTATAAAATGACTTGTGTTCGACTTAAGAGAAAATTTGTAAATTATACAAGTATATAATAAAGAATGAGCAAATGAATAAATGAATCTAAGAATAATGAATAGAGATATTTAAGAAAATAAATGGGGCCCGAGTAATTATCGTTTAGAGTACATTAAAGATCAATGCTATTGTGAAGTATCCAATTCCTGTTGTTAACCTTTGTTAATTTGCTTGTGTATTTAGGGTTTTAAAATCATCGGCGTTTAGTAGTGCAATTTGGATCTCCGCGCTCGTTCGTGCTCTAATCTTTACTGATCCTCTCGAATACGAGGAATGAGATAACTACTTTGCCAGACTTCCTAGTGCAGGTATTTTCTTTACTGATGCCCATTACCCCATTTTGAATTTGTAAACCTTAGCTCCCAAGTTATCGATTGACGAGGATGCTCTGACTTCCGGTGAGAGGGAAGTTACTCTCTCAAAATTAGAATAGATCACCCTCTCCTTGATTAGATCTCGGCTAACACGGGATTGGCTTCACTATTGATTGGGAATTGAACTCTAACTTGTTTAAATTGATAACTCATTCAACTCATTCTTGATTTCAAGTGAGAAGAGGATTTCATAGAGTAAACTTACAAAGCTCATTAGATCTCTATTAGCGAGGTTAATATACCTTCAAGAAATGTTCATAACTCAGGGATTGTCATCTAATTGTCACTCAGAGGACCTCCCTTGAGAAATCGAGCAATGAAACAATTCTTAATACGGGTATAAGAGCGTGTCGAGATCAAAACATTAAACCATGCTTAGAAAGTAGAATTCATAAACTGAAATTCGCAATTTGCTGGAAACAACTACAGGAAAGATAATTTCTGACAATAGTCTTCACTTAATGGAAGCCGGGTTCCTCAATTACTGAATTACACACTACAACATTCCTCTGATCATAAGAATAGCGCATTAAGATGGAAGGCTAGAATTCGAATTTATGCGAGACGAACATTCGGTAGTAATTTGAAAGAATTGGAATTACGCATTCGGCTTAACACGCTGGCTTGATAACATCGAGTTCGAGAAAATAAAGCGAAAACTAAAGCGATAAATCTATCCTAATCTCTAACTATCAACATTGAAGAAAAGAAAAGAAAAGAAAACTAAAGAAAATAATGAAAATGAGCCTTGACTACCCGGACCTCACAAATGCATTAGTAAAGCGCTTAAGCTACCGTTATGATTTGGGTATTCTGCGTATTTAGGGTTTCTTAGTTGGGCCTAATCCCGATGCGATCTTTGTGGATTTCCAAGTGGGTGTAGTGTTGAATGTTCGAATTAGCGACTTCAAATCCCTTGTCGCGACATCATCCATGTCGCGACCTCGATCTCACGTCGCGACATCAACTTAAGTCTATGCAGCCTTGAACTGATGTCTTCTGATGTCTTCTGATGTCGCGACCTCGGTCCCTTGTCGCGACATCACTTTATACCTTTGCAGGCTTCAATAGGGTTCTCCCGATGTCGCGACATCGATGTCTTGTTGCGACATCGGCTCGATTCTTAACTGGCGAGCGTTCATGATGTCAGGCCATCAATCTCTTAATAGTGACATCATCCATGTCGCGACGCCGATCTCACGTCGACATCAGTTAGTCTTGTGACCTTCAGCGATGTCTTTGGATGTCGCTGACATGATCACTTTACTCCCACCCGGGTCTCAAGCTGTTAGTTCACGATGTCGCGACATCAATCTCTTGTGGCGGCATCACTTTATATTTCTGTAGCTTTGGGTGGTGTTCCCTTATGCGCGACCTCGACTTAAGTCATCTGCCCAGTCTTCCAAGCGATGTCTTAGGATGTCGCGACATCAACAAGTCTTACGCTCGATCTTAATTTTATCTTGTGATCCACAATGTGACGCATTAAAATTCCTTCAATTTTCACGATGTGTGACCTCATCTTAATTTGTGCAACCCCCAAAGCGCAACATTAATTAACCGATTGCTTTCACCACGTCACGCTATTTTGCATTTTTACTCATGGGTTCTTTGCGTTTTCCCTTTGCATTTTCTTAACTCTTTTATACTCCTGCAAATAACCCGATTTGGTGGTTGTAATATTTACGCATCTCAATTATTCCTTTTTACATTAAAATCAAACGAAAAATGGACTAAAAATAGATGACTTTTAAGCTGTCAGTTTGGGCGTCGTACGTAGAGCGAGTTCCTTTACAAATAAAGCTAACCTCTCAGTGATTGATGGTATCGGCGGAACCGCAAGCGGGAGGCTGCGTCCCGATCCTCGAGGTTGCAAGACCCGGCCGGTGACGTAGACGGCCGACCTCCGGTACGCTAAAAACTATGTGAAATTGATACAAGCGAGGTGGAGCGCTCGCATCCTGCTGAACACTTCTTGAAAGAATTGGAAGCGACTCACGGACAAATCTGGCGCCCCAGGGAGACACGACAAACCGAAAATGCGAAACCAGTTACGAAGATCGACACCTCGACCCTTGTCGAAGCGGATGAAGGGCTAGCCACGGGGGCATGATCGCCTGGCCCGGAGAGGACCCTTGATATGAGGAGCGGGGCAGAAACAACAAAGACAATGGGCTAATCTTTATCGATGGAGATAGAGGAGGCGGTCGTGGGAAGCGAGAGGTTTATGGACATCGACGAGAAATCAACCACATGAAGGAAGCGGTAACGAGCTCCAGGTCTCCATGGGCGTCACAGTGTGTCAAGCGAATCATTCACAGGCCCCGGGGTCTTGCACTTCCCTCTTAGAGGCAAAGTTGAGTCTGCTTGGTCAGGGCGTTCGGCGAACAAAGACCCCGTAGACCACCTCGATACATGTAAAAATGGATTAGGCGCATGGATGTCGGGACCTCGTGCGATCTGAGAGCCTTCACTATCACAGGAAGGAATTTAACATTGGCTGGTTTAACGAATCCGCCTTCTTCCATCTCATCGTTCCTTAGGCTTTCCATCGCATTAGTCTCCACTTTATGTCGGAACAGGGCGATACGGGAAGCAGTTATCACTGCCTGACCATAAAGCAGGCTCGGGAAGCTTAAGGTCATATGTTTAGAGGTTTAATGCGTAGTCGCTGAAGGTAGATATTCTCGACGAGAAGTTCGCCATTATTGCTTTCATTGCAAGGCTAGGGGTGCGGTTGAAAGACCTAATGTTCTCTATCTCAAAGAACCTCGAGCGAGCATGGCCAGGGTCCACCATGGCAAGAGAAGTATATAATGGTGGCCCCTCTGTCGAGCAAGATGCTTTCTACTCAAAAGGAAAGAGTGAGGCGACAAAAAAAGAGAGCGAAGCCCAAGAGACGGCGAGACATGGACAAATCCTCAAGGAGCGAGAGAAAATAGAGCGGTCCCAGATAAGATGAGAGGCGTCGGGGATCGCATGGGACCACCTCGACTGAGGCTGCGATGGCGATATTCACCTCAAGCGATACACCACTCTAACAACCTCGATTAATATGAGGTCCTCACAGCGAAGTGCAACATAAAAGCTTTACGGTGCCATCGGATGAAGTCGAGACCCCACTAAAGGCGATGCAGAAATAACAGAGTTCCGCGGGGTCATGGTTACCCGAGCGGATAGTTGCATCAAGCTAAAAAAGGAGATTGAATATACACGATTCGATGTAGTGCGTCTCGGTAGATTCGTGGCCTCGGAAGGGTAGGATGAGTCCGACCACCACACCTCGTCGGCCAACCCCGGGGTTTGGGAGGCGGAGAGTTTAAGCTCGGCCAAAGAGGCTACTTGCGCGACATTAGATCGGAAACCTTAGAAGTGACGTTATCGAACTTCCGCATTTTGGATACTACCGTAACCTTCGGACTTAGACATGGAGAACGCCAGCATCCCATGTGGGAAATTTGGTAAAGAGCCGAGGCCGAATTTGGCCAGGAGCTTTGAACATTCGAGCTAAGGCTTGTTGAATTTATGAGGCGTTTCGGGCTTGTGAGCTTTGAGCAGAGCTTAAAATCAGGCTCAAGCTTGGCTTGATTTTTTTAAAAAAAAGCTTGGCTTGAGCTCATTAGGCTCGTTTTCCATATGAACGAGCTTGAGCTTAACCTCGAGCTCAAGCCTATACAAGTTTGTATTGTAATCAATCCTCAAGCTCAGTCCATATACTTTTAACTTTTATAATCAATCGATAACAAATACATCAATTAAGAAATAATTTTCTATGAGATTTGTTTACCTTAGTTGATTTAGCAATTGATGCTAAAAATTTATTAAAGCCACCTCCTTCAACATTGTTTCCCTTTACGGATTACGTAGAATTCCCTTTGAAACTGACTTGCAAGCGAAAAATTAAAAATAGAATTAAAACAAGTAGAAATTGCGAGTGAAGAAATAAGATACACGAAATCATTGAATAGAAACATGATTGGTTTTAATCAATTATCTAAATAAAAGAAATAATATATCAACAAGATCTACCAAGCAAACTCATTAGTAACCTTGAAACTATTTGTGATATCTTTGCACATGGTTAAAGTTGGCCACCACCCCTCGACTACGAGATGTGCATGATTAATTTCAAAACTCTTAAACTACCTCTGGGCGGAGATCCGAGTCGCCCACCGTGTCGAGCCGGTCGGCCCCGAATTTTTCATACCCGACGGTGACGGTGGCCTCCACTGCGTTACACCGTCTGTACGAGTAGTCCGGATCACCCAGGCTCCTTGTTTCCTCTATGAGCCCACCTGATCACCCTTGATGCCTTTACACATGCCACGCCTAGATCTGTTGGGTTAAGTCCGATGCCGGTATCCACATGAGGACCTGATACCCCCAGGATTTGAGGTGGATCCTTGTTCGTCAGGCAATTGATCGTGTCCGGTGAGGTCAAGATGCATATACCCTCCAATGCTACTCAAGATCGGCAAACCTTGTCTAAGCTCATGGCCACTAGGCTCTATAGTTTCCACGGGGATTGATACCCTCATATTTATGGCCGGATTCTTGTACGGGATCGACCGATCGTGGAGTGGGTTATACACAACATCCGATTCCTTCCCGGCGTCCTTTAGGCACCTTCTTCACTATCAACGCTGGAACATCTGAGTCAGCCCAGACACCGCCGCTATTGTGGGTACCATTTCCGCTATCGAGCAGATCTGGAGATCTAGGTACAGTCCCCCCAGCCGACGGCGTGGGATTCGCTCGAGCTCCGACCGTCTTCTTCGTCCAGCGCCTCATAGCGGCCATTGAGGATTTGCGCGTACCATTCATGTCGGCGGATCTAGAGCTTGAGGATCCACCATCGATATCAGGGACACATGACTGAGCATTCCTCAAGCCGGCACAGTCGGGATCGCGCCGATTAGTAGTCCTGCCGTGGAGACCGTGGCGAAGCACCATTCGGCCCGATGAATAGGTCAGGGCCGGCTAGGCGGGAGCTTTTTGGCGAGCCCCGTAGGGCGAGATTTATCAAGCTAAATTAAGGCTCAAGCTGCGGCCGTTTAGCTCTGGTGAGACCGGCCAGGTTTTTAGAATTTGAGCTGGTGAGCCCAGTGGCAACCGTTACCCGACCTCGGCTGACCCACTTGTGATAAGCCATAGTAGCCCGATAAAAGCTGATCCCACGGGGTCCTTGTCAACAATGGAAGCTCGGCTAACATCATCACCCGCATCGACTTTTCGATAAAATGGGCATTTGGAAGGGAGAAGCTAGAGCCGGTCAGCGCACCTTTGCGTGGGTTCTCGGGGGGAGAAAAGAGTCTTTGCCCTTGGGGTCGGTCGACTAGTGCTCACTTTGGGAGACCTCCGTACCGGCTACGACAAGCGGTGAGATTTCTCATAGTAGAAGCCCCATCGGCCTACAACATGTTACTAGAGGTAGGCCCTCTCTCAGTACCAAGGGCCGTTCCACTCCAAGCTTATCACATGGTTATCAAATTTCCAGCGCAAATGGGTGGAATGGTCAGGAAACCGGCGATATAGGCGAGAATGTTACCGGCCCATCAATGAAGCAAAACCACGGTAGACAACATCTATATGGACGAGCTCGACGTGCTGAACAAGGTAACCACCCAGGCCACGCCTTCAAAGAATTAGAGCCTGTACGTGGCGACCGACGGGAGTACCTAAATGCATGTGTGGTCGACCGTATTGAATTACCCTGGCGAACTTATCAATCCCTCCTTTAAGCGTCGGTCGAAAACAAAGAAGGTTTTGGCGAAAGGCGGCGATTGATGAAGAGGTCGATAAGCTCCTCCAAGCAAAGGCAATCAAAGAAGTAGAGTACCCTGAATGGTTGGCTAACGTTGTTCTCATCAAAAAAGCAAACGGCAAGTGGCGACTTTGCATCGATTTCACATACATCATCAGGGCTTGCCCCGAAGGACAACTTCCCCACCGGTTGATCTCTTAAGTAGATACCACGTGTAGCGCCCCAACTTCGGCATAGGGTGTCAGAGTGAGAGGTCATTTTTTTTAAACTTATAACCTTTACACTTACATATTCATATAATGTTAAACAATTAACTTGTATTACATTACATGGCGACGGATTACAAAATATATATCTGGCTCGAATATGGAAATGTTCAACATTTACAATATTTACATTGGTTTACAAAATTTCCTTATACAAAATGAGGCCTAAAGGTCTTCTAGTAGGCACCCTATTGAGTGTGGCCTTTATTTAACGATGTGGTTGCCCAGTTCTCGATTCCTTTTACGTACCTGCAGTTGAACACCGTACTAAACTGCGCTTAGTGGGAATATGACCATTAAGAGTCACCACACTTTTATACAAATGCATATATTACATATAGTATTCTGATTTCTTATCATTTCTCCCATATATACTTTTCATAACAGTTTCATTTCCTTCTTGTACTTTTACTTCTTGTTCTTATGGCGTATACTATCATCGCATGGTCTGCTTCTCATATCATATCGTGTATTCTCTACACTTCCTTTGCATATACACATCATTTTTCTTTTATGTTTCGTATGCGCATAAACCTTAGAAGTGGATCCGGGAATACTATAATCCATGAGGGCCCGAAGAAGCTATATTCCCTTTATGTAAACAATTGGTCCATGAGAGATCAGGCGCTGTGATATAATATACCGAAGGTATCATCAGCTGTCTACGAGGACTTATTCCATGAGGGCAGATGTTGTGGTGACCTTTCGGGCCATAGTAGTCAAACGGGATCTATGTCATTCGACCCAAACAGACTGTTATGAACTTGTATCTGCCAGGGCTTATTTTTTCCCACCAATAGGCATGCCCATCTATCCCTCTGCAGTTAAACGAACTGATCAATGTGTACATTATGCTCGGTATATATCTCGTATTCACGAATAATTATTAGAATTCGGTAATCGTATAGCCGATATATATATACAATCATTTATTCATATCTTTGCATTTTCATATCTCATTACATGCATAATTAAATATACTTACCATGTGGCAATAACTTACAAGCTATTTATGAATTCATAATGAGCATTTATAAATGAATAACTATGGTACTTATAGTGCCCTCTCTTTGTTTTCATGTTTTCTGGAGCTAATATGAGTTCCCATCTTATCAAGTTGTCTATTAATGGTTCTTGACTCAATGGAGGCTTTCCATAGAGTCAAGAACACCGAATCGAATTGGTGAAGGAATGTCAATATTAGAAGTTGGAGGTCATCGTAGGCAAATCTAACGAGCGACTGGATTGTGAGTTGACCTGAAGTGACTGACTCATCTATCACCTTGGTCAGGCATCTAATATTCTCACTCAAGGCATATGAATGTATTCTTGACTCAATAGGCTTTCCATAGAGTCAAGAACACCCAAATCGGAGTTCGGACTAAGGAGATATGACCTTCTGAAGTTGGAGGTCATGCGCGATCAGTCTTGACAGGCGGCTGGGGCCCGACAGCTGCACTGAAGTGACGAGCTCAGGTGACACCTCGGTCGCGACATCTAATATCTTCCTCGGGAATATGGATAGATTCTTGACTCAATGGGCTTTCATAGTCGAGAACACCTAATCGGAGTTAGACGAAGAAGATATGTGCCAAAGTTGGTCATAGCGGTCGATCTTCGGTGACTGGGCGACGAGTGCGCAGTGACGAGCTCGATGCGACACCTTGGTCGCGACGTAATATCTTCCTTAGGCATATGGATGGAATTCTTGACTCAATGTTAACCGCAAGTCCAGAACACCCAAATCGGAGTTGAAAACGAAGGAGATATGACCTTAGAAGTTGAGGTCATCCTTGTCGGTCTTGACTAGGCGGCGTGGGTGACGAGCTACTGCGAAGTGAGCTCAATTTAACACCTCGGTCTAACATCTAATATCTTTGTGGGCATGGATGATTCTTGACTCAATGGGCTTTCCATAGAGTCGAAACACCCAATCGGAGTTATTCGAGACGAAGGAGATATGAGCCTTGAAAAATTTTGGAGGTCATGCGCGGTCAGTCTTAATGATGACACAGATGTGTTTGCAGCGTGACGGCTCGATGCAGTATGATCCTGACATCTAATATCTTCCTCAGGCATATGGATGGATTCTTGACTCAATGGGATTTCCATAGAGTCGAAACACCATCGGAGTTCGAGCGAAGGAGATATGACCTTAGAAGTTGGAGGTCATGCGCGATCCCGGTCTTGTGTGGCTGGGTGACAACACCTTTGAAGTGACAAAGCTCGGTCCTGACACCATGATTGACATCTAATATCTTCCTCAGGCATATGGATGGATTCTTGACTCAATGAGCTTTCCATAGAGTCCAAGAACACCGTCGGAGTTGACAGAGGAGATACGACCTTCAGAAAGTTGGAGGTCATGCGCGGTTAGTCTTGACAGTGACACGGGTAGTAGTACGCGAAGTGACAGGCTCGGTCGCTTCTGGTCTGACATCTAATATCTTCCTCAGGCATATGGATATATTCTTTGACTCAATGAACTTTCATGAGTCCAAGAACACCCCAGTCGGAGTTGAGCGAAGGAGATAAGACCTTCAGAAGTTGGAGGTCATGCGCGATCCCGATCTTGGTGACACGGGCCAGCGGTACTGAAGTGCGAGCTCGATCTAACACCTCGGTCTGACATCTAATATCTTAAGTAGGCATATGGATGGATTAACGACTTCGATGGGCTTTTCATGAGTTGAGAACACCAATCGGAGTTGAGACGAAGGAGATATGACGCCCGGGATTGGAGGTCATCTGCGATCGATCTTAATGGTGACACGGGCCAGCCCGGTATGCCCGAAGTGTGAGCTCGGCTCTGGCAGGCGAGCTAGGCTCTTAGTGAGCTAAAGCTCCGTGAGTTAAATTTGCATGTGAGTTGAGCTCTGCGTGGCTGACTCTGCATGATAAAGTTAGGCTCTTCGGGGCGAATCTGGCCGACTATGTTGGCGACCCCACATGGGACCTTTGCTATTTTATTTGTTCGAGTAAAAAAGACCATAACTTGATCTGAGGGTCAAGATTGAAATTAAAGCCTAACATCAAGTTCATTGATGTGGCTACAATTTCTCAGAAGGACTTACTTCAAATTCTCTTTATTTCTGATTCAAAAACTCGTTCTAGGTCACGTTGGTTGACCGAATTAGCGAGAGCGGCAGGCCCGAGATCGTGGATGACCTCAGGGGTAAAAAAGGACCCTAACTTGGTCTATAGAGGTCAACTCAGAAATTTGAAAGCCTAACATCCAGTTCCATTGATGTGGCTACAATTACTAGGATTCACTTTTGAATTCCTGTATTTCTGACCAAAAGCCATTTCTGGGTCAGGAATTCACTGCGTATGATCGACCATAAAGATTTACCTGCAGGTTCAACACTGCAACTAGACCCTTCTCAAACACATATTTAGGAGCCTTAAAGCTCTTCTCAACTCAACCCTACAAGAAATGAGATTGGGAGTTTCCTAACCCAAGACATGTATCCATATTCAAATTTAGTAGTTCTCTGACCCAGAGACATGTGTCCGTGAATTCCATACAGTACTCATTCCATACCTGTGATCTTCTTCTTCTTCCTTCTTAACACCCTTTCTTCTTTCTTCTCTTTGTTTGTATTTGCTCCTTTCTCAGACCAAAATGAGATATTTATTTTGAATGTATAGCTTTATTCCTTTCCCGGTCGAAGGAGGAAACTTCCTCCCTCTTTCCTTCCCCAAACCACTTGTCTCTTCCTGATTTCATCCTTATTTCATCTTATCCCCTTTTATTTCTTTTTGGTCCTCCACGACTCTTATAATATTTGCAAATCAATTTATGTTATTTTACAATAGCCTCTAATCTTCTTTATTATTTGTAATTTAACTTATGCATATTCTACTTTTGTTTTTTATCTTTATTTTATTCGAATAAAATATACCTTTACGTTTATTATACCTTTAAACATGTTATAAAACTGTTAGGGTATAATTTGAGGTCCCAACTCTCCCCCCTTAAAAGAATTTAGTCCTCGAAATTCATACGGTCGAAGAGTTCGCGGATCTTGTGCTCTCATAGTTATACGGCTCCCAGTAGCTTCTTCTACACCATGGTGTTGCGAACTTTCACCTAATGGGCGCATTTGTTATGGCTTGTTTCACTCTCGAGCGAGAATGGTCTTTGGCTCCTCATCATATGACAAATCTTCTTGTACTTGTATTTCTTGCCTTGTTGGTATGTGGAAGCTCATCGAATGGTATCTCAGAAGCATCGACACATGAAACACATCGTGTAATTTGGCGACTCGTGAGGTGCGATCGATAAACCCACGGGACGTCACGTTCCAAATCTCATATGGCCTATGAACCTTGGACTCGGCACCTTTACGACCAAACCTAAGAATTTTCACCCATGGTGATACCTTTAAGAAGACCTTGTCCCCAGCTATATTGATATCTCTTCTCTTTAGGTTGTATCACGACTTTTGTCTATCAACTGGCGCGCCTTTAACCTCTGTAGAATAACTTGTACTTTCTCTTTTGTATCTTTTACTATGCGGGACCTCAGGTTTATGCTCATTCAGTTACATCGGCCTTACGGGAGTTCTACATTTAGGCCAATGGCTTCATATGGTGCCGTACGATGCTTGATTGAAAACTATTGTGTTATAGGCAAATTCCATCGATGGAATATACATATCGACTCACGAAAAATTCCATGCTCTGACCTCGAAGCATATCTTTAAGTTTTGAATCAATCTCTATGTTGTCCATCACATTTAACGGATGGAATCTTAGTCTTAAATTCAACTTGGTGCCTAAAAATTTATTTGTAATTCCTTCGAACCTTGATGTAAATCGCGGCAGGATCTCTATCAGGCACGTAGACAACGGCACACCGTGCGATGTACGATCTCATCTACATATAACTCCAACTAGTCGGTTCATAGAATAGTCGATCTGGCGGTATAAAATGGGCGACTTTGTGAGCCTATCTCTGATCACCCAAGCAGTATGTTTTGTTGTGTAGAGGGGAAAACGGACACAAAATCCATGGTAATGTTATCCCTTCCATTGTGAGGAATTGGAGGATTTAACAAACCTGTGGGCACTTGATTGTTCGACTTTGACTTCTTGTACGTCAAACATAGACACATATTCGGTCCACATCTCTTTTCATTCCTTTCCACCAATAAAAACATTTCAAGTCTGGTACATCTTATTCCCTCGGATGCATAGGTAAATACCGCATTATGAGCTCGAATATGACTTTTCTTTAGCTCTTTATCCTTGGCACACATAATCTAATGCAGGAAATGGAACTTCGGCTTCTTTCTCTACAAAACTTAGTCTTGTCACCATTTCTAATACATCTGTAACTTCTGTGGCTCTTCATCATTTTAACGCATCTATAATCATTTGCTTTAACACGGGTTGCGCTTCTAGTTGAGCTAACATAGCTCCATCATCTGCTAGTCTCCAATCATTATACTGTAGTGACATTGCTACCATTGTCTTTCGGCTTAAAGCATCGGCTACTATATTAGCCTTTAGGAATTGGTAGTCACATGATCTGGAGTCATAAATCCTTAAATAACCTCTAACCACCTCCATTTGTCTCGAATTTAACTCTTTAGATTGTAAAATACTTGAGACTCTTATGATCGGTGTAAAATTCTACACTTTTCCCAGTATAAAGTAGTGTCGCCGTATTTTTAAAGCAAAATATTTACCCATGACTAACTCTAAGTCATGAGTGGGATAATTTGTTCATGTGGCTAGGCGTACGGGCGCATTAGCCACCTCCCATCTTGCATTAATATGCGTCCTAAACCCCGATGCATGACCATCACTATACAAGGTATACTCTTTTCTGAAGTAAGGTGCGTCCCGTGCGGTGTATTGACATCAGCTCAACCAGTTCAAAACTATTCTGACATTTGTTTGTCCCTCAAACTGTTCCTTTCTGAGTAACTTGGTGACCCGGAGAAGCTATATTAGAAAAGCCTCCTGTCTTATAATAGTGGTAAGCCGAGCTTCGCCTCGATTACATTTTGAGGTGATTTCAGTCTAGCTTGATCTTAGCGGGATCGGCTCTTATACCCTCAACGGACACAATATGGCTAGGAATGAGACTTCCTTTAGCCAAATATCACATTTGCTGAGCTTAGCATATAACTTCTTTTCTCTTAGCGATCTCTAGACTATTCTCGGAGTGTTGTTCATGTTCTGATAACGTCCTTATAATCTGTAGGGATGTCGCCGATAAAAACCCTGACAAATTGATCCATAGGGTGTCGGAAAACCCTATTCATCAAATCCATGAATCTTCTTAGGTGCATTGGTCGACGAATGGCATGACGAAAACTCATAATGACCATATCGGGTTCTAAATGCGTGCCGGCATCTCCTTCCTTACCCTCAGCGATAATACCACGATCAGTCTATCTTCGAAAAGACACCGCTCCTTTCAAGCGATCAAAGTCTTCAATTCTCGGCAATGGGTACTTGTTTTCAGCTTGTCACCTTATTAATCTGCGATGTCGATGCACATCAGTAGAGTGCCATCTTTCTTTTTCACAAATGGCAGGTGCACGAGGGAGGACACTGCTTTGGGTCGGATAAATCCTTTATCTAAAGTTCTTGCGATTGACTCTTGCTCTTTGGAAGCTCGTTGGAGCCATCCTGTATCTGGTGCCACTTGACATAGGAATTTGTTCACGGTACAATTTCTATGGCTAAGTCCACCTCTCTCTCATGTGGAATACACGGTAACTCTTCGAGAATACATGGAAATTCCTTACTATTGGGATCTTTTCTGTCGGCTTGGCCTCTCTTGGAGTCAGTATCGAGCAGATGTCTCACATCCTTTCCTCATAATTCTCTAGCTTGCATAGTGGAGATGACATTAGACGTTACTTGATCCGATGCCTTGTACTATTACCTCGGTTGGTCGAGCATTTTCAAGCTCTAGTCTTTTATTACTATCGATAGCTCGGTGCTTAGATGACCAATCCATTCCACTAGAATCAAGTGAGCTCTCGAATTGGTGGGTTATCAAATTAGCGAGAAACTCTCTTGTTTATGCTGATAAATTTAATTTCTTTATATGCTATTCACACTAACGTTGTGCCCCAGGACTAGTTACATGCATGTCATATGCTAATTTCTCCTTTCTTTGTGCTGTCAAATACATGCTCCGTACACATATGAATGAGTAGATCGGGATCCGATCAACGTACATCTCTATATCATATAAAGAAAATATACCGTATAACCCAGAGCATTCGATCCTCCACGAGCCTTCATAGCATATACCGTCTTTGATCTTTGTAGGCATAGAGACGATCTCTTGTTCGAGCCTTTATGCCTCCTCGTCCTCTATCGTTGAGATGAGCCCTACGACCCCTACCACGATCACGAGTCGGAAGTGGTGCCGCAGATCTTCCTCTGCCACTTCCTTGTTGGCTTCTAGTATCCCCTAACTCTCGGGGACACTGTGCTTTCAAATGCCCGAGAGCTGCAGAAAACACCCTCCTGTCAATATCCTGCAAACTCCCCGAATGCTTTTATGGCAATGAGGCAGTCGGGAATTTCTCCTAATCAGAAGCACCTACACACGTACTAAGTGTTACACATTGGACCTTCTACCCTGCAGCGGAACTATATTAAGTTGGTGAGATTCTCTAGCTCTTTTTCAGAGAGGGGCCCGAAGCTCCTCTAGAAAACTTCTTCTTTTGAAATCTTTCTTTTTTGCTCGTTTCTAGTCTCTCTACTTTCATTGCATCTTGGACAGCGATAAAAATCCCTTTGTTTGGAAAATCATAGGTGCCAAATACCTCTTGATGGAATCATGCGGAGTCCATCCTCAAATTGCTACCAAAATGCCTCGTGAGGACGGTCCGGTGCATATTTACCAGATGGCTAAATTCTTTTTCATATTCGACCCTTAGATAAACTCCTTTGCTTCAAATTTAGGAGCAGATTTCCACTTGGAATTCTATACACATCTCGGTAACATACTTTGTCCTGAACTCTTGGACAAAGAACTCCCATGTCAGGGGACTTGGAATCCTTGGACTTTTGAGTACTAGTTTCCACCAATCATATGCCTCATCCTGCAATAGTGAGACTGCACATGATGCTCTCTGATCGGGAGGATATCTAACCTCTTCTAATACCCTCTCTAGCTTTTCTAGCAGGAGTCGGCTTTCTCGACTCTTCCATGCTCGACCTATAGATTCCTCTGCTCCGTGTCTTTGTGGTAATACGGTATTGGAGCTTTAGGAAGTCGATCTATCAAAACCCAGAGAGCCATGTCTTGCGATATTCTCAGCAAGGCTTCCGTGGGTTCATTAGGTACATTACTTTCCGAAGGCTCAGAAGCTGATAACCCTTGTTCCCTTGGGTTAACTCTCAGCAGCTTATTCGGGACGATCCATCTATACAAAACACAAGGACATCCACATCGAGGCCCGACACATTTACTAAACCACGAGGCTTTTACATGTTATATACTCTATTCGAGCCACTAAACTTAGGCTTTTCCGAGAAACGCCTAAGCACAGACTCTGATACCCATGCATGTGACGCTGACTCGGCATAGGGTGTGAGTGAGGGGTCATTTTTAAAACATAACCTTTACGCCCATATTCATAATGTTAAACAATTAACTTGTATTACATTCTATAGCGGATTACAAAATATATACTCCTGGCTTTCAAAATATGAAATGTTCAACATTCTAAATATTTACATTAGTTCTAAAAATTTCATATCTAAAATAGACCTAAAAGGTCTTCGGTGAGCACTATTGATGTGTGGCCTTTGGTATGATGTGGATTGCCAGTTCTCTGATTTCCTCATACGTACTACGGATTGAACACGTGTAAGCTTTGGCTTAATTGGAGATATGACTTGATAGAGTCACCACACTTTTATCACAATGCATATAACACATATAACATTCTGGACTCTTATCATTTCTCATATATATATACTTTCATAACCCAGTTTCATTTCTTATCATCTTCCATATACTTTTCATGCAATCTTGTACTTTTACTTCTTGTTCTTATGCTTGTATACTATCATCGCATAAGCGATTGCTATGCTTCTCTCATATCATGTCGTGTATTCTCTACACTTCCTTTGCATATACTGTCATTTTCTTTTTATGTTTCATATGCGCACAAACCTTAGAAGTGGATCGAGAATACTATAATCCATGAGGGCGAGCGTATATTCTTGTATGAAGCGATGGTCCATGAGAGCAGAAAGCCTTGTGATATAATATGCAGAAGAGTATCATCAACATGCGGATAATGACTTATTCCATGAGGGGCTCGGGTATTTGTGGTGACCCTTTCGGACCCGCCGTGATCAGAAGCTGGATCTATGTCATCGACCAAACGGAACCTCGATATCAGAACTTATCACTGCCAGACTTATTTTCCCACTAATAGGCATGCCCATCTATCCTACTACCGGGTTACAGCGAACTGATCAATGTGTATTTTATGCTCGATTATATATCTCATATTCCCCGAATAATTATTGCCATTAGGTAAATCATATGTGATATATATACAATCATTTATTCATATCTTTGCATTTTTTCCATATCTCATTACATGCATAATTAAAAATGCTTACCATGTATGCTTACGAGCTATTTATGAATTCATAATAGGCATTTATAAAATGAATAACTATGGTACTTATAGTGCCTACTATTTTTCGTGTTTTCTGGAGCTAATATGAGTTCCCATCTTATCAAGCTGCCTATTAATGGATTTTTGACTCAATGGGCTTTCCATAAGTCGAGACACCCCGAATCGGGTTCGGAGGAAGGGAGATATGACCTTAAGTTGGAGGTCATCGTGAAGCCAAATCGACAGTTAAACTGTGTTGGCGGATTGACCTGAAGTGACGAGCTCATCTATCACCTTGGTCGAAGTAATATTCTCCTCAGGAATATGAATGGATTCTTGACTCAATCAAACTTTCCATAAGTCGAGAACACCGTCGGAGTTGAAGCAGAGGAGATATGACCTTAGAAGTTGGAGGTCATGCGCGATCGATCTTGACGAGGCGACACGGGTGACGAACGCCTTTGAAGTGACGAGCTCGGTATGACACCTCAGTCTGACATCTAATATCTTCCTCAGGAATATGAATGGATTCTTGACTCAATGGAGCTTCCATAGAGTCGAGAACGCAATCGGTTGGGCGAAGGAGATATGACCTTCAGTTGGAGGTCATGCGCGGTCGATCTTGACTAGGCGGCACAGATTGCGACAGTACCCAGTGACGAGCTCGGTCTGACACCTTGGTCTAACATCTAATATCTTCCTCGGGCATATGGTTGGATTCTTGACTCAATGAGCTTTCATAGAGTTCAAAGAACACCCGAATCGGAGTTCGGGCGAAGGAGATATGACCTTAGAAGTTGGAGGTCATGCCAGCGATCGATCTTAGTGACACAGGTGACGAGCTGCAGTGACAGGCTCGATGCGACACCTTGGTCTGACATCTAATATCTTCCTCAGGCATATGGATGGATTCTTGACTCAATGGGCTTTCCATAGAGTCAGAACGCAAATCGGAGTTGGCAGAGGGAGATCACGACCTTGAAGTTGGAGGTCATGAAGCGATCGATCTTGACGAAGCTGACTGGGCCAGCAGGCTACACACTGGGAGTGATGACTCAGTCTAACACCTCGTCTGACATCTAATATCTTCCTTAGGCATATGGATGGATTCTTGACTCGATGGGCTTTGTAGAGTCAGAGAGAACACGAAATCGGAGTTCGGACAGAAGGAGATGACCTTCAGAGTTGAGTCATGCGCGGTCGATCTTGACAGTACGGCGCGGGTGATGTCTGCGGAAGTGGCGGTACCGGTACCTGCGGAACGGTACGAGCTCTTGGGGACGAGCTAAACTCTACATGTGAAGTTGAATACATGGCGAGTTTAGCTACGCGTAATGACGGTGACTGCGCATGATGAGTTAGACTCTTGGACGAGTCTGGCGACATATTTGAAGACACATGGGCGACCTTTCACCCGTTTTTTACGTTCGAGTAAAAGACCATAACTTGGTCCACGAGGGGTCGAATTGAGAAATTAAAGAAGCCTAACATCAAGTTCATTGATGTGGCTACAATTCCCGAAGGACTTACTTCCAAATTCTCTTTATTTCTGATTCAAAACTCGTTCTAGGTCGGTGGTTGACCGGGTGGCGGGAACGGCTTGGAGACCGGATCTAAATGGACTGACCTCATTAAGGACCTAACTTGGTCTGAGAGGTCCAACTCGAAGATTTTTGAAAGCCTAACATCAAGTTAATTGATGTGGCTACAATTACTAGAAGGATTCACTTTTGAATTCCACTGTATTTACGACCCAAAACCCTTTCTAAGATCATTCTGCGTATGATGGAAACCATAAGGAATTTTAAGGTTGACTTACCAACTAGACCATTTTCTCAAACACATATTTAGGGCTGTAAAACAGCTACCAACTCAACCACAAGAAATAGAGATTGGAGTTTAAAAACCCAAGACATGTATCCATATTCAAATTTAGTAGTTCCATACAACGAAGACATGAATCAGTACTGAATTCCATACAGTACTGGAATTCCATACTGTGATCTTCTTAACTGTTCTTAACTCTTCTTATTTCCCTTTCTTCTTTCTTCTCTTTTGTTTGTATTTGCTCTCCCTTTCTCCAAGACCAAAATGAGATATTTATTTTAGTCTTATACGCTATTTCACTTTAGTCAAAGGAGGAAACTTCTCCCTCTTCCTTTAAGCAGCTTAATATAATTATGATTTTCGTCAACATTTAAATGCTTTATCCCTTTTTATTTACTTTGGTCCTCGACTCTTATAATATTTGCAAATCAATTTATGTTATTTTAATGGCCTCTAATCTTCTTTATTATTTGTAATTTAACTTATACATATTCTACTTTTGTTTTATCTTTATTTTATTCCGAATAAAATATACCTTTATATTTATTACTGAAACATGTATAAAGCTGTTAGGGTATAATTTGAGTGTTACACCCGCGGCGGTCATGAACTCACCGGCTTCATGGAGCGCCTTCTCTGAGCTACAACTAGATCGATATGGACCCCAGCTGACGAGAAGACCTCATTTGTCGCGGTGGGGGAACTGCGCATTGTCAGTAATGCCTTCAAGGCGAAAGATGCGGAGCCACGAAGGCTGACGACATGTTCGAAGCAAATTGGAGCATCTATGGAGGTATATATAGACGACATGTTAGTAAAATCGGTAAAAGCCAAGCTCTACATAACCCGTTTAAGCGAGGCGTTCAGTCTTTAAAAGCTTCTGATATGAAGTTAAACTCAGCGAATGCTGGCTTTAAAAGTCTCATTGGGAAGTTCTTGGGTTTGATAGTCAGCGGTAGAATAGAGGCAAACCCGGATAAAGATAAAGGTCGTGCTTGATATCTTGCCTCCTTGAGCATTACACAAAGCATTCAGCGACATGGAGAATAGCTCACGTTGAGCCGCTTAGTGTATCTAGGGCGACGAATGTCAACCTTTCTTTAGGGTTACAGAAAAAGGCCTTCTAGTGGGGCCTTCTTTGCCCGGGGCGAGTGGCACTCAAAACCTACTTGAGTTCTCCCCTCATTCTAGTAGGCCCTTCCGAGTGAGAACTCCTCACTCTCTACCTGGCCGTCTCAGACTTTGCAACTAGTGCCACCCTAGTAAGAGAACGGGACAGGGTGTAACAACCCCGATCTTATTACGTAGGGTTACAGGGAGCGGAGGAGAGGATACCGAATGGAAAAGTGATCTGAGGCGTTGGTAACTACATCCGGCGGGAAAACTCAGGCCTTACTTTTAAGCTCATGCGGGTTAAGTCGACCGAATATCGATGAAGCAAATCTTGCCAGCCCTGAAGCCTCGGGAAGGGTGATAAAGTGAAATTTATAAGAGTGCAAAGTGGGTGACATCGGAGTGCAACCAAGGACAGCGGTAAAAGGGTATATCTTGGTAGATTTCATAATGGAATTCACTCCAGCACAGTCTACGGAGGCTGGCGGCACCGACTTCCCCATCACGGAGACTATCGTCGGCCAGGCCGTAGCATGAGGCGGTGTGGTAATCACGACCTCTCAGGACGGAATAGATCACGAAATACACCCTCGGTCGGCTTCTAAGCCTCGTAATAGAAGGCTGAGATCTTAGAGTTTCATCCTCTTCGGACTCACCTCGCCACTTCGCAGACGGATCAAATTTGGAG
Organism: Tetrastigma voinierianum; assembly: GCA_016808115.1. Taxonomy (NCBI): domain Eukaryota; kingdom Viridiplantae; phylum Streptophyta; class Magnoliopsida; order Vitales; family Vitaceae; genus Tetrastigma; species Tetrastigma voinierianum. The sequence continues at coordinate 31,736 of JAEQBH010004678.1, forward strand.
GTGGTGGCGACTCGGTGAGCGGATAAATCCTGCGAGGCGAGGTGAGACGATGATCTTATCTCGAGATACGAGGCGGCAAAGTTCCATGCGAGTTGGTCGAACTGTACAGAGAGAGAATTCCCCGTCGATGCCTTGGCAAAGCCCAGCGACAACCTCACAAGAAGACTTAAGAGCGGGGCGATACTTGTCGAGGCACAGCTTCGAGCCCTCCCGATGCTTGTCGACAACGGAGAAGTCTCCCCTGTGATGTCCGAACCGAGCTGGAGACCCCATCTGGGATTACTTGGTAGATGGTACGTGCCAAAGCAACCTAAAGGAGGAGTCAAACTCGGGACGAGGTCGGCAGATTCCGCGGATTCATCGAGGGACCCTTTATAAGCGAGGGCTTCTCTACGCCCGTTCTTAAGTGCGTGGGGAAGGAGAAGGCATGATACATGCTCGGGGGAGGTACACGAGGGCATGTGTGACAACCACATCGAACTCGGACCTTAGCGGGAAAACATTTAAACGAGGTGCCTCCACAATGCTCAAAGACGCTGAGAACTCGGGTGTTAGAAAATGCAAAGCTTGTCGTGAGCATGCCAAGATCTCATCTCCCATCTCGAGCCAACACATCACTACAAGGTGAGCCTTTTTCAACAATGGGGCGATATTATCGGGGACTCTACCCATTGGATGGGTCAATTCAAATTTATCATTGCGGTCGTGGACTGTCTTACCAAATGGGCCGAAGTCGAACCCTTAGCAACAATCACATAACAGAATGTACGCAACTGCGCATGCCTATAATATGTGCAAACGGATCCGAGGTCCCTGTCTCGATAATGGGAACAATCTGACAATCCTAAGTTCAGTGGATTTCGTGACCGAAGCTCTAATCAAGAACTACTACTCGTCCCTAGCTCATCCGTAGTCCAATGGGTAAGCAGAGGTCACTATAAGGACTCTAAAGGGAGCACTGAAAACCAAACTAGAAGATCTAAAAGGAAAATGGGTAGAGTACCTCCCCGGGGTATTATGGGCATACAGAACTACAGGTCAAGAACTCAGAAACCCCGTCGCTCCGGCCTTTAGCACCGGGGCGCAGATCCGGGCCGAGGCCGACCAAAAATCACCAAGGATTGAACTAGCAAACATCGAACACAATGAGGAGGTCCTTCGCCAAACCCGATCTCCTAAGAAAACACGAAAGGTGTCCTAGTTGCATGGAGGAATATCACAGAAGACAAGTGATATTATGACCAGCGGTCAAGCCCAGAGTTACAAGCCGCGACCGGTTCTAAAAAACTTATGCTGCCAGCGAAGGACCCCACACATAGTCGGGACCCACCTGGGAAGGGCCCTACATCGTATCTCACATAATCCGACCTGACAACTATGAACTCCAAACGGAAGAAGGAAAAACCCTACCCCACTCATGGAACGCTGAACACCTTAAACGGTTCTACCAATAAGACCTCGGAACGGAGCCTGTAATAAAGATCCACTGTCTTGATTTCGAACAACACAACTCCCACAAGGGAGGAACTAGGGAAAAACACAACTCCTACAAGTGGTAGACCATCGACACCAAACGTCGGCCCACGATCACCAGATAGACCCCATGCAGTGATGACTAAACCCTGACGCTTCATCATGCGCAGACTCAGACTCTACCAAAGAAAGAACGAAGGTTGGAAGCATAGCATCACCACAAAGGGATCACTATTTATAAGGAAGCTGATCGTTGGGAAGTCGCAACTGGTCCCAATTCTCCAGATCCGCACATAGTCACGCGCCCAAGGGAAGGAAGACGAAAGGGGGTCTTAGCGCCCCAGGAGCCCAATAGCTCATCACGAGCTACCAAACAGATGGCTCTAGCGCCCCGCAGCTCGCCTCGCTGGGATATTAACAACTTAGAGGTCTTAAGGCTCAGGAGCCCAGTGAGGCCTACCATGAGCTTAACAACTCAGGAAGGTCTTAGCGCCAAGAAGCCTAGTAGCCCGCCTGCAGAGCTTAATGTACTTCAAGAGGTCTTAGCACCAAGAAGCCCAAGTATTTAGTTCACTGAGCTTAACAAACTCGAAGGGTCTTAGCTCAAGATCCTAGTACCAATTCGCGGGGCTTAATGAACAGAGGGTCTTGAAGACTCAGGAGTCCAAAGAGCTCGGGCTTGCAGAGTTTAACAAATGTGAGGGTCTTAGCGCCCAGAGCCCAGTAGCCCGCCTTTTAGAGCCTAACAACTTTGAAGGGGTCTTAGCGCCTCTGAGCCCGCAGTCTTTCGCTTTCGTAACTTTAACAAACTCAAGAGGCTTCCAGCCTGTTTCAAAAGAGATTAACGTTGCAGCATAATCGTCGTAAAGGGTCTCGCCAGAGCCTGGGCAGCTTAGATTAAGTGAACATAACTACTGTGAATAAAGAGCCACAGAGCCATGTAGCTCAGGAGCCCAATAGCCAAGTCATGGAGTTACACCACTGTGAAGGCCGGCCCAGGAGCCAGCTCGGGAGACGTAGGTTGCAATCGCTTCAAGAAAGACCTCGTGGCCTGGGAACCAAGCAGCTCAAATCGACGAAACAGGAAAAGGAGAGAAGAAATTAATCGATGAATCTTGGTATATCAACAAAGAGTCAAGATCATAAGCAATACAAAAACCTAGGCTCCGCGCCGTGGATACCTAGCAAGTTAAAAAAAAAAAAAAGCCTAGAAGCCTAACGCCGGTACCCCCCAACTCAAGGGAAGTAGAGAAGTCAAAGGCGGAGCCCCAAGAGCAAGGTATGGCTAGCCCCTGAGGAGCCTCCGAGGATCGCTAGGCACGGAGCACGATCAGTCTCTTGAAACACCTCTGCCCGCATCAACCTCAAATTTCGGGCAAACTTTCCAACCTCCTCATCAAAAAGCCGGATGCCAACTCTGGGGTTTGGGTTTCGGGGAAGCCCGACATTGAAAGGCAAGCTACCCGAATCCCATCAAGTGCCCGCTTTTAAGCCCGCTATCACTTTCGCCCTCCGACTTCAGCCAAAGCCTCCCCGCCCTAGCACCCATCCAAGCCCCGCCGAGCCTCCGCTGCCGCCTGAATACGCAGTTACCCGCCCCTGGGGAGCCTCTGGCGGCCCTCACTCTGGCGCCACCATCTCAGCCCACAGTCACCCTTGACTGCAACCTTCGCCACCGCACCATCTCTGACCTTCGCGCCTTCGGGCCTCATTTTCTTTATCCTCGACCCGCGCCCTCGCCACCGAAGCATGCTTCAGGTCAGACATGTGCTTCACGAGTTCCTCAGTCAAGTCCCTTATCTGGGCTTGAAGACTAGCCCTCTCGGAGGTCAGGGAAGCAACCTTAGCCTTGTAAGACTGTCACTAGAGGAACCCCGCAAGGCTAGCCCTCCTCGCTGCCGCATAAGTACCACCGCAAAAAAAAAAAAAAAAAAACAAAAAGTCAAGTAAATTAACCCAAAACAATAAAGAAAAAAGATCAACGAAAGCACTTGGACATACGTAGGCTGCTCCCTCAAGCAGAAGACGTGCCCGATGGGCGTGGTATCCACTGGTGGCCTGAGTCACACAGATGGAGGAAACAAATTCCCAAAGAAGAAGTTCCGCATGAGAAAGCAGAGAGTCCTCATCCCCACAAATCCTCAAAGCGATCATGATTCCCGTCACCTCATCCCAAGATTGTGGTGAGGGGCGGGCGCCCGCGACATGGGACTCCAGACCGAAATAGGTAGAACCTCCAAGGGGGGCTCAGCCTCCCACCTCGAAGAGTCTCCAGCCCCGACGGCGGACGAAGGCGAGGAAGAGGCTCCCACTCAGATCTACTCGAGCAGGGGGGCGTACACCGCAGCCTGCAGGTTTCCGCTTCACGCCCTTCTCTTTCGCAAAGACCTCCAAGCGGGACCGAAGCCTCCCCCCGTAGGCTTCACGCATAAGGGCCTCGGGGTAAACAAAAGTGAGGAAGACCTGAGACATGAGGCTTCATGACTCCGAGAGGGGAGAAGATATCGTGAAAGGAAGCTCTAGCGGTGCCTGACCGCATCGGCCCAAGAATATCCGACCTAATGAGCTCGAAATAGGCACGCGGGGGCACTCCTCCAGCTTCCGCTTCACCTCCTCGTCCTCAGGACTGAGATTGGGCCGAGCACCTAAAAGCCATGCGACCAAAGCAATGTCAAAAATATCCTATGACCTTTGAAAACCAAGACAAACCACGTAAGCGAGAGCTCACGTAGTTCCTAATCTGCACGACAGAACGCCTAAGTGTGTCCTCTCGGTCAAAGGGATCATACTCCCAATGACGGTCACTGACAAAGAAATAAAGTTCCTTCCAGTACTTGTGTGAAGATGGAAGGTCCAAAATAATCAACTTGGCGCTGGAGCTCTTAGAGATATAAAGAAAGCCTTCAGCGGCCTCCTTTACACTAAAGACGCTTCCAAGAGTGTGGCAACATCAGTACACCCAGCCTTTGTCCCTAAAAATGACTAATGTACCCCCAATTTAACACCCTGGTTGGGGGAAAGCTGAGAGAGGCAGACATTGAAATGCTACAGCACCCTCTTTATAAAAGGATGCAACGGGAAGCAAATGTCGTTCTCGAATGCCACCTTAAAAAAGCACACCATCTTGGGCACTTAGATGACCTAGGTAGTCAGCACGTCAGGGCACCAAACCTGGATCCCAAACGGGGACCCATACCGGGCAACAAAGATCTCACCGAATAAAGATTCGACTTGATTGGGGCCCACAGCCACAACATTCTGTATGGCAACCCTTAAATATTCAGAGCCGCTAGGATACCGAACTTCATTAATTTTTCCCTCAGCTTCTATCCAAGGAAATGAGGCTCCGGCAATCCAGTTTGAACCACTACGCCTAAACTGTCGACCGGCCACCCGCTCAACTAGACGCCGCCAGGATTACTCCCTATGCCAGAAATGAGGAGCGACCAGACCCATGAGGTACGCAGGCTAAGTAAGAAAAAAGGGAAATCAAAGAAAATGCAGAACCCCAACCGAGCACGCCCTAGAGCCTCGCAAGACTTCGAAACCAAAAGACAGAGGAGAAGAAAAGACGTACCAAGGCCAGAAACAAGACGAGGGACACCAGCCCCAAGCAAGATATCAAGGACCACCAAAAGCAGTCCTGAACAATAGTCGGACAAAATTCAAGAAAAAAAGGAAGCCCAAACTTGTAGAGGCAAAAAAACTTTAAGAACAGGGGAACAAAGTGCAAACGGTTAGGGGACATTTTTAAGGAAGCTAAGAGCCACAGTCGAAATAAACGCGAAAATCGATAAGCCATCATTATCACAAGACGTTGGACGGCGACAAAGCCCTAATCAAACCCTTCCTAAGTAGCCACGTGGGTATCACACCTGATCCGAGAAGCGATACAGCCCTTGCCCACACTCGCTTTAGTCAAAGGCTGGGGGGGACAACCGATGGGGTTTGAAATAATAGGCGCACAGACCCAAGACGCAAGTCTGAACGTCAGGATTAAAAAGCGGGCCCAGTACTAGCAATAGGCCCTTAATGGTATCCCTCAAATGCAGGCCCGAAACGAGGGCCCAACTCACCCCTTTAAAAGACTGGTAGCCCAAGGAATCCGTATTAGAGGAAAACACCCAATCTCCACCAATCAGGAAAGTATGATATTTCCTAATTATTACCCACCAATCATCCCTTATTAATCGGTTTATGATAAGGAAATAAAATCTCTCACCCAATGGGAGGAATATCGTATCATCCTCCAACAAGGAAAGATACTTATTCGTGTCATCATCCAACTAGGAAAATTATCATGATCATCCATTATAAATACTCGTGCCAATTTATCAGAAAGGTAATGTGAACATACGCACAAACTTCATTCCCTAAGCAGCTGATCTTCTTCTCTTCCACCGGAAGGAACTGACTTAAGTATCGAGAGGCAACCCGCAGCCCCGCCGATCCTTTTATTTCTTGTTTTCAGAGAAGCCTAACGTAATCACTGACCGCCCAACAATTTCAGCACGCCTACCCCGCCCGCTGAAAAGCATCATTAGTACATATCCATTAATTTTAGATACCCATGATCCAAAAAATCTCATTACAAACATTATCTTCTTCCACTTCTGTGATTCTATAGGGAACATATTCACAATTCATCAACATCATTAATGTCTTTTAATTTTTTAGATTAATTAATTAATTTTATGTATGTGTGTATATATATATATATATATATATATATATATATATATTATAATCTTCTTCTAACTTTTCAAACACCAAAACCGACGTATCAAAACCAAGGTTAAAAATATCGGTTTCGACGGATATATCCGTACTTGGATTTTACGGATATATCGGATATATCGAGGATATATCGGATATATCGAAGATATATCGATAAATATTTTTACATGAATATCGATATATCGGAAATTAACAAAAATACTTTGAAATTCATGAAAATATTTTGTAAAAGTGTAAAAATGACATTAATAATCAAATATACACATTGATATTACATTGTAATGGTCTTTCAAAACCAAAATGAAGAACGATGTGGCTCCATTGTAACATTTGACAAATGGATTCCATCTTGATGAAGACAATACTCATACCAAGACATAGTGTTATGATAATATTGATTATAGGATCGAACATGCTATGCATAAATGTCTTCGACTCTGTATCCACAACCTCTCCATGGATGTGAAATTCGGTTCACCCACATGCTTGTTCAAATTCTCGTTGCATTTGATATGGAATTTGAATGACATTTGTGGATCATGAGGATAGTTAATCATTCCATATTCACCAATGGAACCCGGTTGATGTGAAGAAGGCCGACCATAACTCATTGTGTGTGTAAGGAGGAAAACGCTATATCATTTGATGAATAATCAGATTGAAATGCTAATGCTTATAGACTCGTAGTCCACAAAACGAATCCTCATCAGGTCGCGGCCATCCTTCTCCGTCGACCTCTATATGGCTTTCCAATGGCTTCACTACCTAGACCAACTCTTCTAGACCCGTGGTCTTCATCTTGTGTAACATGAGTGAAATCATCTTCACCAGTGAATGGACTGAATGGATATTTACTTTGTTGTCGATCTGCATTATCCCCACCATCATTTCTAGTATCACTACCATCATCGTCTCCCCACTCTTGAGCCATCATAGCCTATAGTAGAAATATCAGTAAAACTAGGTCTACTACTATGTTCAACACTTGAATCAAAAGAGGGTCGTGAAGTGACAACGGGCTTAATGAGTCTTTATTGTCTTGACTAAAACTTTCACTATGAACTTCTTCAGATAAAACCCACTCAACATCAACACCTGTTTCTTGAACATGTACAACAATTCGTGGATCAGGATTTCCATTTTCATCATCTAAATGGAGAGGTCTAACTCATTAGAATAATTGATTATTCTCTTCTTCACCAAACTCGACTGAAATGTTAAGTAAATCAAGGTAATAATTTTCAGCAACTTTATTAGTCTCACAGATATTCTATATATCTTTTGGGCTTCATGTCAGTAACAAAAACTAATTGTTGGAGTCGAGAGTAAGCTAGCCAATTTCTTTGTTTTGTATGGATCAAAGCAAATGTGCTCCAATTTCTCTCACATGCTGAAGATGATGCAGTTTGGGAAAGAACCTTAAAGGGCCAAATTCCTCAATGTGGGAGCATGGTATCCATACATAAACCATCATTCAACTATAATAAAAATTACTAACATTCAAAATCTAATAATAACATGGTAGTGGACTTTACTTTTAAACTTTCAATAAGAAACAACACTCACCAGGAACCATTAAATCTCTCGACGCTTATCGTCGCCGATCATCAATCCCATTTCGCATCTCAAATATTATAAGATGTGAATTCAAAATGAACTTGTCAAATCAATATATGTGTAAGTGTAACCAAATAAATTGAATCAATTAATTAGAAATATAGTCTATTGATGTACCTCATTTCCAATATTACCAAGACCTACAGTAGTAAAAGATAATTTTCCAAATACTTCATGAACAGCTTGGAGTAGCTTAGGGTCACTACTAACTCCAAGTCTATATTGAAATCTTAGATTAAGATAATATGCTACAAAAGTGATTTAGAATTAGTATGTGATAAAAGGAAAATAATATGCATTAAAAGTGATTATGATTTTGGAATAGTTACCCAATGTGAAGGAAGAGGGTGTTCGAGGGCTTTATCCTAACGACCGCGATGATTTTGACCCATTCTTAGCTTTTAGTGCATGTAAATTTGCTTCATCACTCGAATCAACTCATACACAAATGGCATTATCGAACGATTTCGAATCAACAATGTGTGAAGAATTGTATATAGTGCCTCATAGATTGACACTTTAGGTTAGAGACCTTCTCTCAGTATGTATGATTAAACATGAGTCCTTCAACCTCACATCCAACGGTCGTCCGACTAAGCTTGTAAGAAGAAGTTCATTCATCAATAATAAAAATCTTCTTCAAATCAGCCATCTTTTGTAGTTATTTCAGCAGTACATGAATTTGTCGCAAATTCATGTTCCCTAGACGCACAATATTCCTCTATCACAAACCTTTTCATTGCTGCAAGCAACCAACCATGATTGTAGATTTAAGTCAGGATCTTTCGCTCATTGGTAATCGTTGAAAACACTTTCTCATTTACCAATATCTTCAACATAAGGTCGATGCAATGTGTTGCATACGAGTCTCAATATAAATCGTACTTCTTCACACTTCCACCTCTTCACAAATGTTGATCCATTGTCTGTAACAATTTGCGCAACATTTGCTTCGCCAACTTCCTTTATCACGTCCTTCAACAAAACATAAATGTATTTTTTGTCTTTGATATTATCCGATGCATCAACAGACTTATGTAAAATTGTGCTTCCTTTACAATATATTATGACATTAATGATGCTTAATTTCATGGGACCAGTCCATCCATCACACATAACTGTGCACTCATAGGTCTTCCATTTCTCCTTTGAGATTCACATACTTTCCATGTTTGTATACTCCATATCCAAATATTTGTTGGGCTCTATTCCCATGCTTACAATTTAAAGTAAATAATTATATGGTTTGCAACTATAATGTAAGATAATGATGTTATTAGAAATTGAAAACATATTTTCACATACCAGCTTGTTGTGCACCAATAATCATGTTTTTGAAGTTGTGAGAGTCTGCCTTATAAGGCACGACGCTCTCATATATGAATAATTTAATGATTAATCGACCCATCGTTTCTTTGATTATACCTCCTTTAAAAATATTTTTAATACTCTTTTGTCTTGCTGTCGAAAATTTATATTATGGAGCAAGATGTGGTGATGGATCTGATTGTCTCACACTTTGAGATCTTTGCATGCGCCTTACTGGATCAATTGGATGTGATTGTGAAGGTTCACCTATTGCAATTATATATATTAGAAATGTTTGTTAATCCGTTTATACTATAATAATTAACTTAAGTTAAAAGATTTACCAATTTTTCTTTTGCCTCTCATAAATCCTTTTTCTTGTTGTCAATTCCATTCACTAGCTTTGATGCACGACATGCTGTTTAATATTCAACTCGCTCGTCAGGGTTCATGTCAGCCGAATATATATAGACATCCTCCTTCTCCTCTTCATTTTCCTCATCATCATCATCACCATCATCAAAGAGATGTCTATGGCCACCACCCATCGTGTTCTTAGTTAAGCTCCTAATACCTAATATTTGCAGCCTTTCTTCGCTTTTAGCTTTATTCATTTCAACCAAAGTTGTCTCCATTTCTTTTTCACTCTCGGGAGGCACATTAGACACTTCTTGCTATTCAGAGCGAGGATATGTATGCGGCGCGAAATTTAAACTGAGTAATTCCACCACTTTTAATCACCATACCACAAAAATTGCATATGATGTCATTTATGTTCCCTTCAATAGGTGTACAATATTTCCAAGTAGGATCACGACCTCCAGTATTGCTTCCACTTCCACTATCCATCCTATAAACTTCAATAATTGTAATCAATTCATATTCATAATCTTAATCTAAATATAAAGTTGCCTCAATTCATATTACATTAATTAACAATTTATTATATTTCATATTCATATCTAAGTCTAAAGTTATATTAAATATCTAAATATACATAATATATGTTCATATTTCGTACATTAATTAACAAATTTTCATATTTCATATTCATAATCTCAATCTAAATATAAAATTGCATTAATTATCATAAGTTAAAGAAAATGTGTTTTTACATTAATTAACAACTTATTATATTTCATATTCATAATCGTAATCTAAGTCTAAAGTTATATTAAATATCTAAATATACATAGTATATGTTCATATTTCATACATTAATTAACAAAATTTCATATTTCATAATCATAATCTAAATCTAAATACAAAGTTGCATTAATTATCATAAGTTAAAGAAAATGTGTTTTTAAATTAATTAACAATTTATTATATTTCATATTCATAATCGCAATCTAAGTCTAAAGTTATATTAAATATCTAAATATACATAATATATGTTCATATTTCATATATTAATTAACAAATTTTTATATTTCATATTCATAATCTCAATATAAATATAAAGTTATATTAATTCTCATAAATTAAAGAAAATGTGTTTTTACATTAATTAACATAAAATAAACATAACATATGTTCATATTTCATATTCATAATCTTAATCTAAATATAAACTTAAATTAAATCTTAATCTAAATATAAACTAAAATTAAATCTTAATCTAAATATAAATAATCTTAATCTAAATCTAAACTTAAATTAATTACTAAATTGTAATAAATGTAAAAAAATAATTAACATGGAAACATACACACGTTGCACAAATTATCGAATGAAGACCCGAACACCAAAAATTGACAAAAATATTATTCTCCAAGACTTGCACAAATCAAGAATTGTTTGAGAGAGAATGAATGAGTTTGATATGAAAACTAATAATTTTAGGGCTATTTATAGATTTTTCGGAGTTAAACTAGCCGTTTTTTGTCAAAAACCCTTTTAAAATGAATTATGGTCATTAGATTTGATTTTGGATTAAATCTGACCGTTAGATCTTGATCTAGCCGTTATAAATCAATTATGTCCGTTTGATCAAGTCAAATATTCAAAATCCACCGTCAGATAAAAAAATATAGCCGTTGGAATCAAAGGGATTGAAATCTGGCTATTGGATCTAACATGGATTGAACTTTCGTCATTGGGATTCACAGGAAGCCGCTGAGATTTTGAATTTTTGAGACAAAATTCAAATTTCTTCTACGCTATTCAAAATTCTAGCCATTGCATCACGACTAAAATTTGAACGCATTTTTATCGATATATCACCGATATATCGGCTATATATCGGCGATATATTGTTGATATCTGCCGATATCCATCGATATATCGGTCAAAAATGGAAAAATCGGCACTGACAATCGTGTTTGCTCCATGCGCTGTTTTGTATCCGATATTGTCTCCGATATGTCGGTTATTTACCGATATATCGCCGATATATTGGCGATTTTGGCCGATATTTTTCGATTTTTCTTTCATTTGACTTTCGTTTGCTGATATCGTGTCAAGAAGGCCCGACACCAGAAATGTCGACTATATATCGCGACATTTCCAACACTGATCACAACTGATCTTATACCCATTAGGAATCGGGATCCAACTAAAAAAGAAATAATGAGGTTTAAACTTCTACCATATCCATCGATCAAGCCAAAACAATTTATTTCGATCAAATCGCTCTTCACTCAGCCCATTAGCCCCCAAAGGCACGAAACAAAGAAAATGAATCTCCATCAAATCGAGAACCAAAATACAACATTCTCAGCTAGCACTATTTTAAATTTAGTAAGCCTTTCCACACATTCTTTATCGAGAATCAAATTCTCCATCCAAGTAAAGTATGATTCAATGTATATCCCGTTATTACAAATATAATATTTATTTTTAGATTGATTCTAGATTTGTCTATACTCTAGTTTAGGTTAGTCACCAAATCAATGAAAAGAGTGAATTTAATCTCCCAACCTTTTGAGTCTTTTACATGGTATCAGAGCCACAATCTAGATCTCTCCCTTCTCCCTAGTCATCGACTCACCTCCCTCTACGCTTCCTTGTTCTTCCCACCCTTTTCCGCATCCCTCTCCTCCTACTCTAACAACATTATGACTCAGGAACAACAGCCAATCACCATTCCCAATTCCTCATATCCCGCTTCATCTCCCACCCTCATCACCATCTCCCATCAAAACATCATTAAACCCATGTCCACAAACTACCTCTCCTGGAAGCTTCAGATTGAAGTTATCCCCATTGGCTACGGCCTCTACAAATATATTGATGGCTCTCATCCTTGCCCCCCAGCCACAACTCGCTCGACTTACAAGGAAACCCCAATTCCGGACCTTCTCTCCTAGATCCGCTAGGACAAACTGCTTTTTGTTACTCTTGTCGATCTTATCTGCCTCCTTTAACTCTTAATTCAACAATCCACCACTTCCCATGACACATGGCTCACCCTTTCCAACACATATGCTCGCCCATCTCATGGGCATATCAAACAAATCAAGGACCAACTCAAGGTTTTCGGGCCAAGGGTCTCGCACTATCACCGGTCACATGCACTTATTATGCCAAGCCGATCAACTTGCGGCTCTTGGGAAATCGCTTGACCATGAGGATCTTATTGACAGAATCTTGGATGGCTTGGATGAAGACTACAAATCCATTGTCGATATTGTCCATGGTCGTGACACTCCAATTCTCTTTGATGAATTATACAAAAATCGACACCCGAATTGACACTAAACACTTGTAGTCCAAATTCCACTGTTTCGGGTCACTACCAACATAGACTCTAGGCACCCCACCAATAGGACCCGCTTGTCGCACTTCCGCTACACCGACGATCATCATGCTTCAGGCTCCTCGACCTCACCTCGAGCCCCACAACCGACCTCATCATAGTGACAGTCTTGACCGTACCTTGGTAAGTACCAAGGTTGCTGAATAGTTGGTCACTCAATCAGTCAATGCCCGCTCTACCAACTAGTGCCGACCTCCTCTGCACGAGCGCCCCCACACCCACTAACTTAGACCCCCTCAGCTTAGCCCAATCGCAAGTGGCACCACAGGGCTCATGTTGCCACCTCTCCATCTCTAACATCACCACCATGGTTGCTTGACACTGGTGCCTCTCATCATTGCACTGCCGACATCAACAACCTTAATCTCCATACTCCTTATGATGGTCCAGATGATGTTGTCATTGTTGATGGTACTGGGTTACATATTAGATATTCAGGCTTCACTTCCTTATCTACCCCTTCATGTTCTTTTACTTTACAGAATGTTTTATGTGTTCCTAACTTGAAACGAAATCTTAGTACTCAGCCTCACAATTTTTTGCAAATCAAACAAAACATATGTTGAGTTTTTACCTTCTTTTTTTCATGTGAAGGATCTGCAAACGGGGGCAATACTTATTCATGATCGCACTTAAGATGGCGTGTATGAATGGTTGACCTATCCTTCAATTCTCCACTGGCCATGCTCTCCATGTCAAAGCCTACTTTTGATCGCATCACTCTGGGTTAGGCCATCCTTCCGAGCGTATTCATTGTAATGATTGTTTTTGTAATAAAAGTCATAATTTACCTTTCTCTCAATCCACCATTGTGTCTTCAGCTCCACTACACATTATATTTTTTGATATATGGACATCTTCTATTCAGTCGACTGACAACTTTAAATACTACTTTGTCTTTGTTGATAACTTCACCCATTATATCTTGCTCTACCCGCTTAAACGTAAGTCCGATGTTAGTTTGATTTTTCCCCGCTTCAAATCACTTATTGAAAACTTCTTCAAACGGAAAATCATCACTCTTTACTCGAATAATGGGGGTGAATACATGGATTTGTTCACCTTTTTAGCCACCCATGGCATATCTCATCATACATCTCCACCATACACTCCCGAACACAATGGTTTCTCTAAGCGTCGCCACTGTCACATAATTGAAAACAGTTTGGCACTTCTTTCTCGCCTCTCTTCCCATTTCCTTCTGGTCATATGCCTTCACTATCACAGATCTCAATCGTCTCCCACACCTACCCTATAGATGTCCTCTCCATATCACAAGCTATTCGAGTCTCCTCCCAATTATTCTAAACTTCTTAGCTGTCTATTTTATCTATGGCTTCGACCTTACTCGGTGCACAAAATCATTCCTCGCTCCGCTCCTTGTGTCTTCCTTGGCTACTTGCTTACCCAAAGTGCCTACATATATTATGACCTTTCCACTACCAAGACCTACTCACCCGTCATGTTCATTATTATCCATCTTTCCTTGTCTAGGGTCCAACCTTCCCCTTCCCTTGGTCCACCGAGTCCACCATCTCCATGGTTTCTAATCACCCTTTGTCGACTCCGCCCATGCCTCCAACACCCCGGCCCGGGATCACACCCTCGACTTAATCTGACCGTCCTCACCTCCTATTCCTCACGGTCTAAACTGCTATCGAAGCCAGCCGGCCCCGAATGCTCAATAACTCGAGCCCTCCATCATTATCCCACACACTCTTCCTCAATTTTACACGTTTCCCAAATTTTCCCCATCAACAGGTCGAAGCCATCACTCGCCCGAGCACCCGACCCCTTTACTCACGCTCTGCTGCCGCAAACTTAAGCCCTCCCTGCCCTCCATTCACTCGTTTTTTCCACAACATTCACAAACCAGTCCATAAATTCACCATCTCTGCCCAACTAGCCCGTGACCTTGAACCGACCTCTGTAACCCACGCCATCAAAGATCCCAGATGGCGCACAACCATGTCGGAAGAGTTTGATGCCCTTGTTCGGAATGGCACTTGGGAATTGATACCGCCCAAGTCGGCTCAAAACATTGTGGGTTGTTAGTGGATTCTTAGAATTAAACGCTTACATGGTGGTTCTGTGGACAAGTACAAAGCATGGCTAGTTGCCAAGGGCTTTCATCAAAGACCTAGCATTGACTATCATGACACCTTCAATCTAGTGGAGAAACCAACCATTGTTCGTTTGGTCCTTTCTCTCGCCACTAGTCACAGGTGGTGCCTCTGTCAGCTCGATGTCAACAATATCTTCCTCTAGAGCACCCTTTCGAGGATGTGTTCATGGCTCAACCATAGGGCTTCACGAACACTAATCAATCGAATCATGTTTATCGGCTTCGCAGAGCCATCTATGGGCTAAAACAAGCACCTTTGGCGTGGTACAATGAACTCAAACAATTTTTACTTACCTCTGGTTTTCTGAACTCTACTATAGATACCTCCCTATTCATCCTCCATCGCCTTGCGGTTACCATTCATCTGCTAGTGTATGTTGATGACATTATCATCATGGGCAACAATCCATCAACTGTTCAACACTTCATCACCTTGCTCTCTGCTTGGTTTTCTCTCAAGGACCTGGGTCCCCTAACTTATTTCCTTGGCATTGAGGTCCTCTCTCATCAACACGGAAACCGACCTCCTTGCCTAAGCTAAGATGATAGAGGTCTGCCCGATCTCCACCCTAATGTCGACCTCTCCTACCTTGTCTCTTAAGTCCCGCACCGCACTATCCGAATCTCTTTGTGCTCTTACACCACTGTCGCAGCCTCTTGGGCACTTAACATTAACGACTCAGACATTGCTTATGTGGTCAATAAGCTTCCTTACCATGATCACCCAACCCAATGACTTACTAATCAGTGTCACATATCTGGGCCGTTATTTATGTGGCACTATTGATCATGGACTTCTTCCTCCACGCCAATCTCCACTTCATCAACTTCTGCCTCCGACACTAACTCGGGCCGGAAACAAGATGATTTACCGCCAACGCCTTCATTATCTATCTCGACGCAATCACGCCTCGAGTTCCAAGAAACAACGCACAATCGCCAGCCCTCCACTGCCAACACCGATTTGTCGCTACCACAACTATCAAGTTCATTCGGATATCTAATTCCTCAAGGAGCCCGACTTCCTCTACCCCTGACATCAAAAGCATTCATTGTGACAATGTTCGAACAACCAACCTCTCGCCTCAAACCCTGTTCCACTCACGTATAAACATGTTGTACTTCGAATACCAATTTCATTCACGTAAAAGTCTTCGGGATCGCGATTTTTGTGTTACCCATGTTGCCTCGTGATAGCTTGCAGATCCTCCTACCAAACCTCTAACCCGCACTCAAGCTTTCATCGCATTACTCAAGATCGGGTCTCTCCTCCTGAGCTCCAACTTATGGGGAATACCGAGAATCATATTCTACATCCAAAATAAGTAAGTAAAGTATGATTCAAAGGTATATCCTATTATTATTACAAATATGTAATGTTTTATTTTTAGATTGATTCTAGGATTTGTCTATACCTAGTTTAGTTAGTCACCAAATTTGTCTTAATTCATTTGTATTATTTATACCTTGTGATCCAATGAAAGAGTGGATTTAATCTTCCAACTTTTTGAGTCTTCTACACTCTTCATCATCCAATAAGCCCAACACATCATTAAATAGTACCAAAGCAAGTGCCAAGAAGCTCGTATTAAATTATTAATGAAGGTTTTGTAAGTGGTACAAGTATAGTATCGGGGGAATTATGTAAACATGCTATGAAGGATTTAAAAGAAGGAATATGAGGTAACTTTTGAAACTACAACACATGGATTCTCTACTCAAATTAATTAAAATACAGTCGTGGAATGGTAATCCTCCTTATTAAGACAAAAATTGACCTGGCCTGTTGATCGCCTTACATACTTTACAATAGTAATATAATATGCTCACTATGTTATGTATTAAACTTTTTTACCTAATGTAACACACTTGTTTGTGTAATGTAACAAAATTTCAGGTATGTTACATTAGACAAAGTCTGTTATATTAGGAAAAAGTACGTTATATTAAGCAAAAATTTATTACATTAAGTAAAAAAGTCTGTTACATTAGGCAAAAGTGTGTTATATTGGACAAAAATCTGTCACATTAATATAAGGAGCATGTTACACTATTATTCCACTGCATGTGTAATAATAAAAAAGTTACTATTTCACTACATATTTTAATTAATAAAAAGAGTTACTATTCCACTGCATATGTTAATTAATTTGATGGAGTCATTATATTTTAATGGTTTTAAAAAGTTGCCTTCTATTTCCTTTTTTAAGTCCTTCATAACATATTTACATAATTCCCCCTATAATTTGTGAGAGTTATCAATACGTGCAGATATCAACAAGATCAAAAATGTTAGGTGCCAAAAAAATTCTCATGTTTATTAATTGTAACAATCGGCTGGCGTAGAAATGTCATGTCAGGTAGAAGACGTGGCTTGTGAAGTATGCCAAATTTAGGATTCATGCTCTCGAATTACTATTTGATGAAAAAACAGAAAATTTGGTTACAAATTCACTAAGGCTTAAATTGCAAAGGAAAATTTTTTTGAAAGGAAAAAATAATTATATTGATTCAAACTCAAGATGCAAGATGCAAGATGCAAGATGTAAATTGCAAAATCATGGGCCACAAACACATGCAGTTTTTCTTTTTTGGTTGAGAAAAGGTTATGGATATGTATACTTACACTTTCAAATAAAAGATAACTCACAATAATCTTCAAATATGTATTTTCTAACAACCCTAGGAAAATTTGACCAACAAATATTTGAACTAGGATTACAAATACTTTTTTTCCGTTAAACAATCGTTGTTCTATTCGCTTCTATAAATATAATAACAATTAAAATATTAAGATTATGAGAAAGTCTCTAAATATCCTCTTCATTAGAAGAATAATTGAATTAGATAAATTACTTGTTTTATCATAACAATTTATGATTACTTTGCAATCCCCGACAATTTCCAAGTTTGAAAACCATTGTATGATGCAGTTAGAACACCATATCTCAAAGCTATACGTTTCACTATAATTATTGAAGCATTGTCTAACTGTCTACTCTCTGTCACCTTAGTACTTCAATTGGAATATCTAATAACCAAACCTTATGCATTTATATTTTTAGTCCTTGAACTATCAAAATTTAGTTTGAATCTTCCTTTAATAGGAGAAATCCATTGAATCCATCTTTCAATTGTACGCACGACATTATGTGCCGTTGTTATAATAACACTTAGCAACCTCTTGAAGATTTTTGAAATGTGAAGATAGTGTTCTCAATAATGAGAAAGGGGTTTGGCTTGGCTTAATGAACATCACCAATTCCTTTCTATATCCAACATCTAAAGGATAATAACATTTTTCTCCATTGGTTGTTTAAAAAGTTTATAATGAGTTTTATAGTTTTTATAAACTGATTCAAGTCAGGAAAAAAATTTTCCTTCATGAAAGAGAGTCGTACAATTATATTTAATATGTTCCTAAACTCTTTGGACAAAATGACAAAATTTAAAAATATGATCAATATTTTTGCTACTTTGATTACAAAGACAACAAGCGTTTGTAATTTTTATCCTTCTACCAACTAAAAAATCACAAGTGGGGAGTGCTTCTTTAATAGTCAATCAAAGGAATACCTTTATTTTCGATAGTAAATTTAGTTTCCATATCCAATTTAAAATTTTATGTTTGGGATGCACTAAAAGCTTTCTCATTGCCCAAGTTGCCAACTTAAGACTAGACTTTCCATCTTGAGAGAAACCCCATAAGATTTTATCTTCTATAGGATTACAAAGAATATGAATTGCTTTAATATCAACTATCACACTTAAAGGAGGATATTTGAACCTAACTATATTTACCCCTAGTATCATAATTTATAAAAATCATGCACTTTAGCATTCAAATTAATGTATTGTGAATTATCACAATCCACTGGAAGAACAGAGCAAACTATAACCCAATCATGTGTCCAAAGAGAATTTTTCATCATTCCTGAAAATCATTTTAGTCTAGCCCCAACGTACTTTCTATGGTTAATAATTTCTTTCCACACATTAGAATCTCTTGTCTTTTTTGGAATGTTGAAAAAGTTATTGTTCTTCACATATTTATCCCGCATTATCTTAGCCTAAATGCTATCACTATCAGTGAGAATTCTCCAACCTAGTTTATCTATTGCAACTCTATTAACATCATCATTTTTTCTAATTCCAAGGTCTCCTTCATATTTAGGTCTACAAACATTATCCCAAGCTTCCAAAGGAAAACTTTGTTCCATTGACCCCCAAATTTGGCAACCATAAGAAATTTCTATTAATTTTATCAAAGTCTTCACTATTATTTTTTGTAAGTTTAAAGCAATTCATCACACGTAAGAGAAAGAACTTGTCGTTTAGCCTTTATTGAAGTTATTTTGCTAAATTTTTGAAAGGAAACGTGCTTTCCATGATGCTAATTTTTTTTTGGAACTTAAGTATCACCTCGGAAAATGTGCTCCTTTTAACTCTACCTTGAATAATTGGACAACCAAGACACTTACTGCTATTAGAAATAGGAATATTTAAAACTTCTCATAACCTTCTCTTCATAGCCCTTGAACATTATTTGAAGTTTGAACGAAGACTTATGGAAATTCACAAGTTGACTAGACATGCACAAAAGTCTTGTGAAATTTTATTAATATTAGCGCAATCTTTTGTTGAAGCTTTGGTAAAAATGATACAATCATTTCAAACATAATAAAGCACTTCAGCCCATTGCAATAGGTTTTTATTCCTATGTGACTTTTAGGATTCACCAATTGTTTTAACTACTTCTCTACCCAAAAGCTCAACATGCACAATGAAAATATATAGAGATGAGATCTCCTGCACGCTTCAAAAACAACATTCAAAGACAAAGATAACATATCGATAAAAACCTGGCAATCATAATATACCGACTAATATCTACGATTCCGCCTTAATATACCGACAACCATAATCGACATTTTCGACGATCGAATCCGCTGCCGCCTAAATCGCTTTCACACAAATAAAACATCGTAATAAAACGATGAAAAACATCACATCATAACAAGTTGACGATAAACCAAACGTCGCAATAAGACGACGATAACATGAAAAAACAAGATAATACCTAAATATTTATGAAATAACCATTTTTTTTTAGCAAAAACATGAAAAAGAAAGATTTAGAGAGTGATTTCTTGTCAAAAATGATAAAAAAAAATCACGTACCAAAAGTAAAAGCTGCAAAAAGGGAAAGAAACATAAAAAGATGAAAAAGAATTGAATGAGTTATGAACTTTATCCTTGATACAACGAGGGATCAAGGTTCAAGTCCTAATGATGAATCAAGTCCTGATGATGATGTGTCTTTGATGAATATAATATTATATTATAATGCAAAATTATCAATATATGTAAAAGAAAAAAATAGAGTGGCCACCTCGGCTTCACTATCATCTCAACATGAAAAGACATTAGTAATGCCCACGTGCAGTGAATGAAACGACTACGAGTGAGGGTGCAGGTAAGAGGGTAAAGGTGGAAGAGGCAGGATTCCCTTCCTTCCTTCCTTATGGAAGGAAGGAGGACGTGACGTAATTAGTAATTACGTGAGAAACGCATGACCGTAGACTCGAATTTCTGTCTCCTCCTCCACTTGTTCTGGTGTCCAAAAGGCACCACCGAGCAGTCATCGCCGTTGGTTGGTTGGTCTGAGTAAAACTGTCCAATCGCTTCCCAAATGAAGCAGATCCCAGGGTGTCCCTGTCTAACTCCCACGGTCCCACCTCTTATGTATCCGACCTTTTTCTCCCGCCTAAAACCCTAACTGTCACCACCGACAACTGCTTCAACCGCCCGAGAGAGGGAGGGAGGGAGGGCCATGGTTGTTGCCACGATGGAGCGTTTCCATGGGTCCTCCGCCCTCAAAAACTACGCCACCCCCGACTTCAAGAAGAGCGTTTGCCGTGATGCCCGCCATCACTCCCCGCCCACCAATCTCGGCATTCTCTCCTTCGAGGTCGCTAAAACCATGTCACGCCTCTTCTCTCTCTACAAATCTCTTTCAGACGATGAAATCTTCAAGCTCCGGAAAGAGATCATGAGATCTCCAGGCGTCTCTTACTTAAACTCCAACGACGAGGGCCACCTCCTAACTTCTGCCCTGCGTTGAGCGGGCTTGAAGAGCTCTCGATAGAGCCGCCTCCGCCGTCACTGATTGGGCCGAAATGAATGATGTCATCTCAACAAATTCGATCACGTCTACAATGATCTCAAGGAAGGTATGGTAGATCTTTGGAAAATACAATATAAATCCAAAGAGATTGACAAGGTCATTTACAAGATGAAGAAATTCATATCCGCAACGTCCAGCTTGAATACAGCATTAGAATCCCTTTCAGAAATGGAAGCTGAAGAGCATAAATTGCAGGCCTGGAACAAGAGCATCGGTGCGCAGAAACACGACTTCGATCTTCTCAATCAGAAGATTTCATGGCAAAAAAAGCAAATCCGGACCTTGAAAGATATTTCTCTATACAACCAAAACCTTCACAAAGCGTGAGTCTAATGGCCAGACTCGTTTGCATCGTCTACGCCCGAATCTGTGACATTTTTGGACCGTACATTTCTGTTCTACCTCGCATGTCCTCCAAGCAAAAATTCAGTGTTCACCTTCTTGACGAAAATCTGCCCATGACGAAATCGGGACCCATCCGGAAAACTCTCCAATCCGGCGTGGTCCACTACTACAACCGAGAATCCAAACTCTACTTTGCAGATCAGGTCGGATTCGCAGTCGGTTTTGGTATCGGATTCAAACAGAACGGACATCCCGATTCCGATCGGAGGAGGAAGTGCGTTTCCCAAGGGGCGCCGCCGTCGACCTTAGGGGGTTCCGGTCTCGCGCTGCGATACGCGAACATCATAATCCGGCGTGGAGAGGTATCTACACGCGCCGAGCATACCGGAGGCGGCGTGTGTGGACCTGTATCAAATGTTGCCGATACCCTGAAAATTTCAGTAGGAGAAGATGGATAGTTGGCTTAGGCAGAGGATGAGCTTCTGGCAGGGGGTGGTTCGAGGCGGTTAAGGAGATTCTGAGGTGGTTTCAGCTGATGGCCCATGATACGGTGAAGTGGCAGGCGGAGACGAACATGGAGAGGACAGAAATTGATGGAAATCGACGGTGCTGTTGTTACAAACATTGCATTATTCCGACCGGGAGAAGACGGAGGAATCCATTGCGGAGGTGTTGGTAGGGCTCAGTTATATATATCAGTACCGCGTGTCTGTTGGGGAATGTTATAGATGATGACGGACGTCACGGCGTGTCGTGGTTTCATTTTCATACTGGTGCATGGTGCATGGTGCATGGTGACTTGTGCCTGGTGCCTGGTGAGAAGAAATTATGCAAGATCAGACTAAACAAAAAAAAACAAAAAAACCTGTATGCAGGCAGGGTTGGAAAAATATTAAAACAAGACAAATAGAGGGGAATTGTATAGGTGAAATTTTTACTTTTTTGTATGTATTTTGATTTTGACTTTTTTGTTCGATTGGATAAATTTTTTTCGTTATCCAAATGCTTTTTGTAAGCTCTGGAACAATGTAAAGCTACCTTTGATTCCCAAGAATCCATCATCATCTTGCTCTAACATTTAACATTCTAATGGCAGACACGAAAGAGAAATGTTCAGCATTATACTCATAAAACGTTATGGATATTGATACCAAGCTTAAGCAATACAATGCAACCTTTGAAATGACAATTCTAACCTTCAACATGATATTATTGGCTTGCTCGTTCTTTGGAATTGGATAAAGAGCCCTACGAAAAATTTTACTATTATCTATGTTTGTTTCTGTCCTCTTACCTGGTCATAAGTAAATAATAAAAGAATTGAGGAACTACAGAGCTACACAGTCTGTTCTAAAATTTTCTTCTATTCAGACTTCTCAGCTCATGAATTTAAGGATTATTTGATTAAAATAGGGGAGATTATCCCTCAATTATAAATCTAACAATCCGCTTATTTCACCCTGAAAGATATTCATTTTCCATAATATTATACTCATTTTTCTATGTGAAAAAAAAAAAATCCTTTTAAAAAAAATGTAAATAATTAAAAAAATTAACGATATTTACATTAAAAAAATTAGTTATTGCAAAATGAAAAAGGTTTGGACCCATTTGATTGGTATTTTAGGAAAAAACATTAAGAACTTGTTTGGCAAAAGGAGTAGTTTTTTGTACTCCTCACGTTCTCAAAATGTCTGTTGTTTTAGAAAATAAAACAAAAATCATGATTCTTTACTGTTTAAAGAACAAAAAGAACATCAATGTCTTCTGTGTTTCCCAAAGCTATTGTCGTTGTTTTCATTTTTCTTACTTATGATTTCGGGATAACTATATCATCATATGTTAATTTCAAACAAAAGGAGGGTATGCTTATTTAAAAAAAAAATGGATACGTGTGAGGGGAGATTTGCTTTCCAAATTGCCCCCATTCACATTAGACAAAAAAATAAATAAATAAAAAAAGAAATCCAACCCAAAAATCAAACCCAAAATCTCCAAACCATTCTCCTTCACAGATGTCATAAAACCCAAAAGAAAAACCAAATTGAAACTTGATTTCTTAGCAAAAATACTCAAAATTGCATCTTTGTATTCCTGAAATGCTCTCACTCTCCATTGGACACTGAAATCTAAACAAAAAAAAATTCATTTCCCTTTCAGTCTCTTTCTTCATTCTCTTACCTCTCATAGTCTCTCTCTCCATTCCTTTCATCTCCAACACCTTTTGAGACGTTACCTATTTTTTATGCTTTGGTATTTGCAAGGGAAGGGAAGTCACTCTAAAAAATTTAGCTCTAGGGAGGAAGATGACAATTTTGTTTTGGTTTTTTTGTGAAAATCTTTTGTTTTGATTTGTAAATTAGGTTTTTTTTTTTTGGGTAAAATGATGCCAGGGAGTGAAAGATTTAGAAGAAAATAACTTTGGATTTTTTGTGAGAAGAGGAAAACTCATGGTGATTTGTAATGCTAATGAATAGTTAACATTGAGTTTTATGTTAATGAACATTGGGTACTATCTTAGTAATGATTAGGTACTATCTTATTAAATCGCGGGAACTATATTTACGAACAATGGATACAACCTGTGTAAACAATGGGTTCTACCGTTGTAAACATTAGATATTATCAATGATAACCAAGTGTTTAAAGAGCAGAGCTTAATTAGGTTTTTCGTGTTAGTTGCTTGTCAAACAATTAAATATTAATTAACATAATAATTAAATAAGTCAAATTCATGTTATGTAGATTGACACGAATATAACCCCTCTTATTAAACAGGTTGTGTGGGTCAACCTGAATTTAATCCAAATACAATTATACTCAACCTAAACTTACAAAAATTGTGCCGTGTTTGCAAATTGTATCAAATTTTTTCCTGCTTAACTTTTAGGGCTCATTCACGTTTACTTTTTCACTAAATAGATATGACATGAATCTAGCTTCACCAAACCTATTTAATAGTAGTTTTGATTAATTAATTATTAAATTTTCATCACAGATTTTATTGTTTTAAAGTAAATAGGTCAATTAAGTACTATACATGTTTGGTTAAGGTATTAATTAATATATTTTATAAGATTTAATCCAATGTGGTTATCAAGTAGTAAAACCTGATAAGTAATGCTTAAATGGATACAATGATGTGTTAGCTCTTTAATAACCGAATAACATTTAGTTTTTACATTTTTAACTTTTTATTCTATCATTAATCTGTGGGATTTTGGTTAGTTTATGTAATAAAATATTTAGGCTTTGACATGACAATGACCCACCTCACATAAAATAGAAAAATGCGTTAAATAGATACAATGATGTGTTAGCTTTTAATAACCAACATTTAAGTTTGTAAGTTTTGAATTTTTTTAACTTATCATTATCTGTGCGGATTTTGGTTGGCTTGACTACGATAATACCTTAGTGTTCATCAAGATAATGCACAACATTACAATGGTAATACCCATTGCTTACAACAAATGGTATCCATGTATCCATTGTTCGGAAGAGCAATTCTACGATGCACAGCAGTGCTCTAATTGTATCTTGAACTTTCAGTCAATGATTATGGGAGCATCAACCACCAGCGAAAAACTTGCAAAACAAACAAGAAAACGGTAAGTAGTGCCCGCGCCCTCCGATGCTGCTAAATTTTTCACTGGGACTATTCAAAATGCTCTCTCCCTTGATCCTAATCTCGTACATTTTCTTCGCGATTTCTTGGAGTTTATTCCCAGAAAGGCGATCCTCTTTCATGGAGATGATCCCCTCTCTAAACCTGGCGGAAGGTATGCCTTTCTTGTGCGTTATGACTCATTCTTCCTTTTAAGTGGCCCAATCATCCGTGTTTTCTACCCCAAGGAATGTTCAACTACCCTCAGGGTAGTTATGAGAATGACTTATTCTTGTTCAAGTTCGGAAAGGTCACTTGAATGCCTTTTTAAAGGGGTTACCCAAGCAAGAGGGGCAGTGCCCAAGCGATATATACCCTCCCCGGATGGGGATGTACATTTGGGCTTGGTTAGTAAAGGAAAACGGCTGGGCCCATAGATTAGGCCATCGTCCGTAGGGTCCTAGTTGGTCGGTCTGCTATCGGGCGCATTGACCTAAATTTCATGGTACCCATAATGCCCCCTTTTTCGGGCCGGGGGCGGTTATTTCCGACTTCCGAAAGAAAGCCGTGTTTCACTAGGCCCAGTACGGGAACAATAGACAATTAATGGTGGTATATTCCAACACTGAATGTTCTAACTCTTTGGGATCCACATTTGATGTAGCCGTATGGGATTCCTTTAAGGTTGGAGGTCTCTATAAAAGGTTAGGAGGGCTATAATTCCTTTTATACATCATATCCCGGTCTTTCAAAGGGGGAAGATCAAGAAGCAGACGAGTTAGACTCGAGGAGTGCTGAATGAGATGATTACGATAGACATTCAACTGATATCTATGCATGCAATCCTGATCGGGAATCGCAAAGATCGGGAGCTGAGCCGAAATCGAGTATCCTTATTCCTGGGTCAGTCACGGTGGTTTTAAAATCCTTGTCTAGATAGCCTTTAGGGTGGTTCTAAACTTGAATGGAATCCTTCGCATCATGACTTCCTCTTAAAGCAACAGGTTCCTCGCGCTCCTTTCCACTTCCATAGACCTTCTTCTTCGGGCCTTCCGCTTCGCCTCGCACCAAAATTGCTATTGCTCGAAATTGTGATGGATTTGAACGGATCATGTAGTCACAATAAGATCACTTTGTAAAAATAATGATGTCGTGTAATTACGAACGTCTTTTAACGTGATTAATGAATTCATATTTCTTGAAATTTTTGTATACTTGCATATATTGTCTCCATGCCCTCCTCCTTTGCTAACTAGTGACAACAACTGACTCTGATGGCCAAAGGCTTTGGTATTCGACATGCTTGGACTGAAATGGGCCTAGCTTAGGGTGACATAGTTAGCCGGCGCCCGTTTAAGATGATACAAGGGCCCACAGGTTTGGCCCATACTTGTTTACTGTGTCCTAATAGGTGAATCGTCGCTAGAATTAAAACTTTATGTGGATGTGATGAGTCAGCGATGCATTTAATGCGTCCATAGGCCTAGCGTTTCAAGATATGTGAGCCATCATTGAGTTTACTTCTCCCAATTCTATCAGTTTTCTTCTAGTTCTAGTTTTTTTTCGCGGTGCGCTGGTGTGACGCCATGCTGGCTTATGCTTCGGCTATTCTGCTCAACTTTTACGGCCTCAAGTAGTACCGCTTCCTCTGTGAGTGTTGACCTCGATTAGCGGTCGGTTCCTGGGCCGTAGCAGTTACTGGGAGAGGGTATATTTAAAGTCAAGCCAGTCCGATTGACCCTGCTCAGCTCGCCGATTTTTGCTTTCTTACCAACTCGTATACGACTTTGGGCTAGCTTTTCTAGTGGCTAACTTTGTTTTTCATTCCTCCTTAAACTCGCTTGGGTGTAATGGCGAGAGGTCGTGAGCGCGACTCTCCAAATGTGGGTCGCAAGAGAGACCTACCTGGGACGCTTCTCAGCGCGCATCATCTCGTCCCTAACGATGGAGGAGTTGAGGGCTTATTGCGATGTCCTTGATAATATCGACCTTACATTGATGGAGGAGCTGGATGAATCCACTCTAGGTGGAGAACACAACTCTGTGTTTTTTACTCGAGAGCATCTTGTTACCGGCTTAGCTCTGCCCGCCCACAACAAGCAGACTTCACTGTGGCACTGCCCTCGCTCATTCTAACACAATTCGATTCTAACCGATAGTGTTCAACCTCTTATACCAACTCGACCTCTCGTTGATCGAGATTTGCTTCGCTTATTTTTTTAGGATAGCGCAAGGTGGCCGAATGTCTATGTCGATCCAGGATTCTCGACTGCAGTTCGTGAATTGGCTCCCCGATTCGCCTAAAATGGAGGCGAGCGCGCGATAATGGTAAGGAGCTCTCGTGGATGAAACGCTCTCCCTGCCCCATTTGGTGTTAACCTGTCTCGCCTTCCAGTGTGGGGTGGCTCGAGTTTAACACATGTACGTGTACACATATGACTTTGAAGAACTGTCATCAGCGGATTATTGTGTTAAAAAACCTAGGGGTAGGTTGTTACACTGGGTGGAGAAGGCGAGCCTCGAGAAGATCCGCATGTTATTGGAGATTTCAACAGAGGCTACATTACGTGTTCTTTTTCTCACTTAAAGAACCGCCGATGTGAGACTGAGTCTAGCCCTATAGTCTTTCGGGACATTCCTTGTTTGCTGCCTTTAGAATTTGTGGACGGGGAACATTTTGTTACCACTGATCTGCTAAGTTTAATCGCAGGCAGTGCGTCACCATTCGAGGATCCAAAAGCTGAAACATCAAACCGGGAACAAGCGTCCTGGCTCGCCTGCACTCATTAGCCTCTACCAGTCGATTCCACCGCTCCACTGACCTAGTCGGTGCGAAAGGGTACTCCGCTAGCGCGCTTTTACTACAGAAGGGACCGCTCGCTCGAAGTTAAAGATAAAAAAGAAAGGGATAAATCGGGGAAAGAACGCTCCCGAGGCCCAAGTGAAAGATTTTGTACCTTGGGTTCATCTTGAACCTACCAGACCCTTTGGTTCGGAAGAAGAAGAGGATGAGGAAGAGATGATGGGATTACTTGATCACTATGCTACCAGGAAACGAAAGCGGCTGGAGGATGCTGAGAGGGAGGCCGATCGAAATGATCGAAGTCGGCCCCACTGACGGCTCGAGATGCAAAGCATCGTCATTCCGGGCTCTTCGTAGATGGGGTCAGCACCAATCGGTTCCAGAGGATGTCGCCTCGAGGCCAAGGGAGTGACACCATCCCGCCTCGCACCGGGCAGTGATCCACCCTTCGATCGGGTCGGAAGCCATCCTGACATTGCCATGCAGCCGTGCGCAAGAGTCGCTACCCAATCGAACATCAAGTGGAAACGATCGCCTCCTGAAGAGGCCCGGCCTCGCGGATGGAGGAGGTGACAAGATCTCGAGTCAAGACACCGTTTATCATCCACCATGGAAGCCTTCAACCGGGAGTCCGCGTACCGATCATTTAGACGAATGCACCGGTGTTACGAATGCTTGTAACCGCCCGGGCCGTTAGACTGAGCGAAGAGTATTCCGTTGTTGTTCCAGTTGGTACTGTAAAAGAGAATATTTAGCAGATAGTTGAGGACGGGATGCAGATTCACAACCGGAACTACGTCCAATCGATTGAGCTGGTAAAGTAGTAATCCTCATAAAAAGTTTTGACGTCATATCTCGCTGTATCTTTTAATATTCTCGCAGCCATCACCGCTATCCGAAATACGGCCCTCTCAAAGATCACGGTAATTCCAACCCGGCTGAGGGACGTCGAGAAGCTCTCTACTATATGTCTAGCCTGGGCTTTCCGACGGAGAGTTTGGATGCCTTTTGAAGGAGGCTCAACTGAAAGCCCTAGCGTCGGGAGCCTGAGGCTAGAGACGCGGATAGTGGCGCCGAAAGGCAGGCGCAAAGGACGCTGCCGACACGAAGTGGTGATGGCTCGGATGGAGACCGACGAGGCGAGTAGTGCCCGGGCACAAATGGAATTTGAATTGACCCAGGTCCAACGCGCCTTCACCACTTCGTATAGTGTCCGTCAGTTTAACTGAGCCACCGGGCCGCAAGCCTCGGGTCGCACGGCGAGGCCTATCTGGGCACGAGGAGGAGATTTCACAGATAACGTATGAGCGACTATCTCTAATCATAGAGGTCGAGGCCGGTAAAGAG
This sequence comes from Tetrastigma voinierianum, assembly GCA_016808115.1. Classification (NCBI taxonomy): domain Eukaryota; kingdom Viridiplantae; phylum Streptophyta; class Magnoliopsida; order Vitales; family Vitaceae; genus Tetrastigma; species Tetrastigma voinierianum. The sequence continues at coordinate 61,045 of JAEQBH010004678.1, forward strand.
GAACTCGTAGCTTTCCAGGCAAAGGCAACTGCGGAAAGGGAAGCGATGGAGGCGGAATTTTATGCTAGCAGTGACGTGATCTTCAACTATGTATATGGCTGCTGCGCTTTTGCGTAAGATATATGCGAAAGCAAGCCCATGATCCCAACCGGGATGCCCGATACGTCAAAACCACTGCCACCCGAGTTTTTTGTCAACCCCCTATGCCCCCTAAGTGCTTCCTCCGGCCCTCCGCCACCGCCGTGGCGAGGAACCCGCTTGAACCTTTAGCCGCCAATGGAATGGACACCTTCGCTTCCCAGACGGAATGAGGGCCAAAGCTCAAACTTTGCTATTCCCGATCGAGCTTTTGTTTCATTCGGCCGATTTTGACATTCGCCGTACTTTTACTCCCCAATGTTTTAAACGCCAAACTTGGTCAGGAATGATACGCTTCTTTTTAATCGAATCCGCGTATGGGTGCCCATCTAGGCTTTGAGCCGGATAGGCCATTAAACGTGACAAGGTTATCCGGTTTTAGTACACCGCTTAGATGTTATCTATAATCGGGCCGAATAGGTCATTTTATCAAGCGCCATCCTACTTTTAATGCTCACCGCTTAGGATGTCATCTATGGTTCGCCTGGACAGTCATTTCTGTGCCATCTAGGCTTTTAATGTTGATCGGTTAAATGTTATCTATACTGTCGACAGTCATTTTCGCGCCATCCGCTTTTAATGCACCAGTTAGATGTTATTTATACCGAAATAACAGTCATTTTATCGTACATTCAGCTTAATGTCGATCAGCTGGGATGTTATCTCGTGACTGGGCCTGACAGTCATTTAGTTGCACCATCCGGCTTAATGTCGACCTCGCATTAATAAGAAAATGGAGAAAATATGTGTAAATGTTGAATAATCCTTTATTGATAATACCTTTTAAGATGCATGGCATTCCACATTCTAGGTACAAGGGTTCCGTCAAGCTTGTCTAAAGCATAAGATCCGGATTCGCCAACTCATGTTATGAGATATGGTCCTCCCAACAAGTTGGAACTTTCCTACCGTGTGGCTCAAGATTTTCGAATACCTTTCTTAAGACTAAGTCTCCGGGTTGGAACATCCGTGGTTTCACCCGTTTGTTATAAGAATTTGCCAGGCGGCGTTGGTAGGACGCTATGCAGACTGTTGCCGACTCTCGCAGTTCATCGACCATGTTTAGGTCCTTGAGTACCAACTCTACATTTTCCTACTCGGGCACGTCGCTCCGGATGGTAGGCATGCCAATTTCAGTAGGGATTACAGCTTCCATCTTGTAAGTAATTGCAAATGAGGATATACTGGTAGATCTGCAAGTAGTAGTTCTATAAGCCCAAAATACCTCCGGAAGTTCATCCACCCATTTACCTTTAGTCGAGTCCAACCGCTTCGCAGCAAACAAATGTGGTTTTATCGATGCTTCGCTAAGCCACGCTTCATGATACCGAGGAGTGGAGTACAAATTCTTTATTTTCAATAATTCCTAAGGTAGTCTCGATATACCCGACCGTTGAATCGGGGGACCGCTGCTAGGATACACCGACGGGGATTGCTTCAAACGACAAACGATATTTTTCCAGAAAAGGCTTGGGCTTCTACCCATTTACTGAAATAGTCAGTTGCCACCAATAAATATTTTCCGAAATCGGGCGGTAAGGCCGGCCCGACTATATCACCTCTATCAAAGGGCCAAGGACTCGAGATGGAAATCAAATCTTGCACTTGATTTCGTGAGAGAGCTACCAGCCAAGTTACCACATTTTTTGCATAATTGGTAGCGCCATGGTCAACTAATAGTACCCCTGAAATGTGAGCTCAGCAGCGTAGTTCTCGTCACCGATGATTGCCATTCCCTATGCGCTCTTCGAATTGAACACATACCGCCCTCGTCGAGTGTCAAGACTTCAGATACGGTCGCCAGGATCGTTTTCAACAATTGCCCGTCGATCAAGGAGAATCTAAATGACCGACTTGCATTCAAGGGCCTTATCCCTTTCATTAGAGTTCTCCCGCTTACGTAGTTGTACTACGGGTCCATCCACGAGGGATGATTTAACCACCTAAATTACTCGGGAGGTAATGATAGAGGAAAATCGATAAGATGGGCAAGAATATTTGCTTCTAAGCATCGAGAGAGGCGGCCACCGAGGCCAAGGCATTTTCTTTATCATTGCAGTCCCGGGGTACATGTTTTAGTTTCCAGATCGAAAAACTACCCAAACGTTGTTTTACCTGGGAGACATGTTTTTCCATTCGGGGGTCCTTGGATTCAAATTCTTCATTGACTTGCCCAACGACTAATTGAGAGTTACTCTGAATCAAAAGCTTATCGGCAGATACAACGGAAGCTAGTTCAATTTTGGATAAGAGGGCTTCATATTCCGATTCATTATTAGAGGCGTTGAAGTCTAACCGGATCGCTTGTTCAATCCTTCCTCGCCGTGTTCTCAACCAGACCACCCTCGCCTCCAAGCCATTGACGCCAGCTCACATTTCTGCGTCCACCAATTCAAGTTCTCTGGGTGTGTTTTAGACCGGGATCTCAATATGAAGTCGCCTAACACCGCCTCTTTAATAGCCTCGTTTGTATCGATGCCATATCGCTTAATTCGACCGCCTGCCGTGCCATTCTATCGTAGAAGTTAGTTTATGGGTGCCGTGGCTCGAGAGGAAGGTCACATCACCACAATGGGATGTGCCCGAAAACTAGCGAGCTTCTGGGCCGCTATTCTGAGGGCTAAGGCTACTGCCAAGGCGACTATACCGAGTCTCAACGTCAATAGTGGATTTGCCGACGTGAAACACCAGCTTTCCGAATTTCTATCATTATTTTCTTCAATAAATGCACTGGTCGCACCTCTGAGACCGCCAAATATACAAAAAGTGTTTCACCAGTGTCCGGACTAGCAAGAATTGGTGGCTTTGCCAAGTATTGTTTGATGTGGGTGAAAGCCCGATCACACTCTTCATTCCATCCGACTCGGTTAGCTTCCTTGAGGGAGGAAAAAAAAGGCTTAAGGCGGTTTGTGGAACGTGAAATAAACCGCCCCAAGGCAGCCAACCGGCTGGTCAGCTATTGTATCCCCTTTCTGGAGCTAGGAGTCAGGGGATCTCAAAATAAACCGGAAGCAGGGCCGCCCATTCCTCTCTGAGTCATCATGAATCGGTCTGCACTCACCCCGAATGCACACTTTGTAGGGTTTAGTTTCATGCTATATGCTCTGAGGAGCTCAAATGCCTGTTGCAGATGCATAGTGTGATTCGGGCCCTCCTTGGATTTCACTAACATATCGTCGATATACACTTTCATAGTTTTTAAGAGCAGTGGCCGAAACATTTTAGTTCCCAGTCTCTAATAGGTGGCACCGACATTCTTTAACCTGAATGGCATTACATTGTAACAAAAGAGTCCGTGGGGGGTGATAAAAGACTTTTCTACGTGCAGATGCATGAGGATCACATGGTATATCAGAAAAAGCATCGAAAGCGACAACATGCCATGCCCAAGATGATGCTTCAACCATCCTGACCCATACGAGGGGCCGGAAGTCAGTCCCAGGGCACGGGTCATCGAGGTCCCGATAATCTACGATACCCTCCACTCGCCCCTCTTCTTAGACTACCACCACGTTGGCAAGCCATTTCCTGCATTTGACTCTCCGATGAACCCAACTGTAAGATTATTTACTTCGCTCGATGATTTGGTGGCTGCCTAGGTGGGAGTGCCTACCTCTACCCGACAGCGATGAGACAACATTTAGCTTGTGAGAAGCACACATAGGATTGATTCCGCCATATCCTAATGGGTCCAGCGACGTCGGCTGCTTAGCTTGTAGTATTTGTCGCACTGCACCTCTCCTTTTGTAAGGAGGGAACTAATGTAGGTGTTCCTACCAAGCCCGCCAATGAGTATGGACTCCAAAGGATCTACTACCAACTCCGTCGGCCTTCCACAAATCCGAGTAGCGATTGTGATCGCTTATCAGGTTGAATTCTCGAGGGGCGAGCCGCCGAGGTTTCATCTTTTCGCTCCTACACCGATAGTCGGTAACACCGACGGCAATAATCGCACCGAGGTCAACCTGTTTTGATGGAGTCAGATAATTGATAGTTTGGTGATAGATTGAGGGGATTACTTTCATAGCATGTAACCAGGCCCGACCCAGGATAGCATTGTACGGTCCCAAGTCCTCAACCATTAAAAACAATACTTGCCGTGACACGGCCCTACTCGACGGAAGAACAATATTGCCCACCGGGCCATTGTGGTAACTTATTAAACCCGCACAAAACTCGCCAACGTAATTAAGACTGCTGCTGGACTTCATCCATTGAAGGCCGTAAGATGCAACAAACTGCCATACGCCAGATCAACAAGAACCTGGTATCGCCAAAATTCGTTGATTACACAAAGTAAGTACAAGTGCATCATAATGAGGTGATGACCCTAGTCGGCTTATAGATGAAAGGATAGGGGTCATTAACCTCATCAATGGTTGTATACTTCCCGAGGTATCGACTTGTTTATCCGTGCTCCCGCAAGACTGAGGTAAAACATTCTTCTCTGCCGTTGATCGGGCATTGCCACACAATCACGGGCCTCCCACGGTCATGGGCGGGTCGAGGTTCGGGATGGGTGTTTAGCACCGCGAATTGCCCCGTCGGCACAAATAAGCCGGTTTCTGCGTCTGGCCTCGAATGTATCTTCTGAGGTGCCCAAATGTGATCAATTTTTCTATCGAAGAACTTCGCCGCAAATGGCATAGTTTCACGACCATGGTCCCCTGCGGGTAATCGCACTCAAGGCCGACACGTTATCCGGAGTTGCCTCATTGTGAGGGCCATTTAAAATCGTGTGGTGGTCCCTGACGAGGTGTGGAGCCGGCCATAAGGGATGTTCGTATGGTGAATTGGGAGGATCCTCTTTATTCACTGCTTTGAGTACTGATTTGTTCGCTCCCCTTCTCTGCTTCGTGGGTCCTCAGCGGGCTTCCTTATCGTTTCCGAGCAATTATCATCATTACTGGGTCCCATTTAACCCGCCCTGATATTATCCTCCAAAGGTGGGAATTACTCTATCTACCTGCCAATACAGTTCTTCCATTGTTGCGGGTGGATCCAGAGATAGAGACTGAAAGAAAGGGGTAGTAGGCCTGCTTCGAAGTTCTCAAGCAGACCGCGGTCCATGTCGTAGAAATATCAATTTGTTGGACGACTTGCCCAAATCTTCGAGTGAAGTCCCGGATAGATTCCTCTTCTCGCTTGAGAATGGCCTGGAGTGAGCTGATGTTTCCTTTCTGTCGGATCGAACATAAGTACTAGGAAATGAACGTTGTCCACAGATCGCTGAATGAGTTTATAGATCCTCTTGAGAGTTTGTGGAACCAGGGTAGAGCGGGTCCCTTCAGGCTGGCCGGGAATACCTTGCACATGAGACCGTCATTATGTGACGCCCGAAACTCTGGGTCTCGCACCACTGGGCCAACCCGTTAAACCCGCGGTATCTCATATCACGGGACCCATACGTGAGTAAAATGGCCACGCTTCGCCCGTACATCCATACTACCAAAAAAGAAGATTTTATACAAAAAGTTATTAATTTACAATTTGTTTGATTACAAATTATCCAAAACTAGGTTTTACCCGCATTTTTACAAAATACAACAAGGCCATATATAATATTTCTTTTCGTTTTTACACTTGAGATGCGTCCATCCTTAGGAACCAAGACTAAATAATTTTTCCCTCGACAAGGTGAGCAACGCCCAGTAGTGGAATTTTCCTACATGGCTACTTCCCACCTGTTCAAGCCTCACACAGACTGCACAACATCTGGCAAACGACATGTCCTACTTCCTCAAATGTCTACATGTTACGGATGAGAATGACTCACCCTTCCCACACCTCGAGTCCTTCATCGACTCTCCTCACGCATGCCTAAGGCAAGTGTGAAAACACTGCTTCAAACAAAAGGTTTTTTGTTCTTGGAAAACATAATATCAATTTCCGATAAAATCTCTATCGGACAACCTCTGGCGTGAATCACGACAACTTTCCGAAACAGCTTATGGGTCCTCCTCCGAGATGTCCTGACAACTCTAAGGCACTTTCGTAAAAATCTTCCCATCAAATTCATTTGACAACCATGTTTTTCATGTCATGCACCCATACCTACTGTTCTAGGTTACCCCGGTGCACATGAAATGCAATATGTCATTTCACAATAATTCATGTTAATATATTAAGTATGCATATACCAACAGAATTTATACACAATCAACATGTTATTCACTTATAGTAATAACACCAAAATTAGCTCACATGGGCTAATAAACAATCCGACAGTCCATCTCTGAGAGCTACCCAAAGAATCACACAAATAACACACAACAACACACAAGGTCACATGAACAGTTCAACCTCGGTCTCAAAAAGGTTCATGACCACACTAGGATTTTTCACCATCCCAATCTTTGAATCGAAACACAGCCCATTTAGATCCGTAACATCTCTATCCATCAAAATAAATTTCACCAAGGAACAAAACAAGTAGAAGAAAACCCTACCTCCCTGGAAGTTGCCAAAGTCCATTAATACCATAATCACGCTGTGAGCTCTTGCAAGTGGGGATCAACTTCGCTTCTTGTCTCACACTCGACTTAATCGATCACTGGGAAATCTAGAGATAAGGTAGACACTCTCTAAAATCTCCTCTTTTCTCCCTCCTACTCTGGGCTTGCTATCCCCTCCTAAACTCGGGGTCAAGCATGTAAAGAGAATTATTCTTTCACACATGTCAACCCCTCATTAGTGGACTTGGATTTCACTTATCCTTTATCCATCTAACATAGATTTCCTTCCAATGACATGATGCCATGTGTCTCTCGTGGCCCCACACTTGAGCTCATAAGCCACTAGTTTCCGATTTGACATCGTAGGTTCATTCTCGAGCTACTCAAAATGCGCCAACTGTCTCGTACTACTCTAGGTGCCTTAAAAAACGTGAAATTCCGATTATCTCGGAATTTAACGAAATTTGACGTGGTAGTTAGATTTCGCGAGACGATTCCAACGGTGAAGTCCGTTTCGTTATCCGAGATCTAGAAAAATTCTGGATTTTGATCGAAATTACCATTTTACCATTTCTAAAAATTATAAGTTTTCGGTTTTACATTCTTCCCCTGTAGTTAATTTCGTCCCTAAATTCTACACACTGCATCAACTCACATGCATATGCAACGGTACTATTTCATGAATGTAACCAATATTTAATTTAAAAACGACCAACCGCGACTTTATCCCAAACAAGAAGGGATAGGTGGCCCGTGATCGTGTCCTCGCTCCCACGTCGCCTTCCTCCACCCATGGTGCCACAACACCTTCACTAACCTCACGCCAAGGCCGCAGCACCCGATCCCATTATCCATGATGCACACCGGTCCCTCCTCGAAGGTCCCCAGGGATCATTTGGCAACCCCACCCTCCTCAATCCACTACATGAGCCGGATCTAGAGTGCATTCGGGAGAAGGAGACGTGGAATACCTCATGACACCGACATACCGGGCGGAAGCCAACCGGCACGCTATAGTGCCCACCCTCTCGAGTATCTCGAAGGGCCCAATAAACCTTGGTGATAGCTTCCTTCGCTTGCCAAACCTGACCACTCCTCTCTTAGGCATCACCTTCAAGAAGACATGATCGCCAACCTCAAACTTTAGGGGTCGACGTCGTATGTCAACTTAACTCTTCTATCGGGCCAGCCATGGTAAATATCGCCGTATCGCCTCACCTTCGGCGTGTCTCTAATCGTGCCGTGACCGCGATGGTTCTCTCCACCTCGGTCCAGAAAATAGGTGATCGACATGGCCTCCCATACAACACCTCATAGGGTGGCATCTATATACTCCCCTAGTAACTGTTGTTATAGGCGAATTCCACTAAGGGCAAGTGCTCTTCCCAACTACCCTTATGATCCAGGACGCATGCTCGCAGCATGTCCTTTAACACCTGTATGATTCTCTCCGACTGACCATCTATCTGTGGGTGGAAGGTTGTTCTCATGGTCAACCGTGTCCCCATAGCCTTTTGGAAACTCTTCCAAAAGTGTCCTGTAAACCTCGGGTCTTTGTCCGACACTAAGGATATTGGCACTCCATGTAGACGGACGATCTCTCATATATACAACCGGCAAAATATCTCTAGTGTGAAGGTCATCCGCATGGCTAGGAAATGTGCCGACTTCGTGAGCCGGTCTACTATCACCCATACCGCATCATGTCTCTGCGGTGTCCGTGGAAAGTGGGTCACAAAGTCCATCATGACATGCTCCCACTTCCACTCAGCTACCTCCAATGGCTGGAGTAGCCCTGCTGGCTTCTGATGCTCAGCCTTAATCTACTGACACGTGAGACATCGTTGAACAAAGTCCCCTATGTGTCTCTTCATCCCGTCCAAAGAGTATTATCGACGAAGATCCCTGACATCTTCAGGCGCATCGCAAATCTGTGATAGCAGAAACTCCCCGAGGATCTCCTCCTCATTTCTATCAACTGGGAACCACCACCAAGTCTCCTAAACCGAAGACTACCATTCGCGTGGATGGCCCGTACTACTACCTATACCCTACTGCACCCATTCCTAATGGACACTATCTCTCGTGATCCCGTCCCCGAAACTCAATCACTCGCTAAGAGGGATGCTGTGTAGCTACCGGACTCTAACATACCGCGCTGCTGTTTGCATCAGTACTCGAATCGTCCTACGCCGAAAGCATCCGCCACTCGTGAAACTATACCGGCCAATGCCCTTAACTTTCGACCAGTATCACCACTCACATTTGCCTTACCAGGATAGTAATGCAAAGTGAAGTCATAATCCTAGAAACTCCATCCACCTACGTTGCCTCATATTGAGGTCTCGCTGCATGAAGATATACTTTAGAATTTTATGGTCTGAGTACATCTTGAACTGCTCGCCATATAAGTAGTGGCGCCAAATCTTCAAGGCAAAGACTATGGCCACCAACCCCGTGTCGTGTGTAGGGTAATTTTGCTCATGATTCTTCAACCGATAAACCCATGGTTACTACTCCTTCCCGACTACATCAAAACACATTACCTGCACTAAGAATCATTGTTTGGTTAAAATGTAGCATATGGTCGCATTCCGGCTCACTGGAGACATCATATAGAAAATGATCGTACAACGGCTTCACAGGGGGCTCATACCTTAGGATACGCGGGCCTGGGGGTGAGAAACAATGACATCCTATACCTGACAAGGAAAAGAAACCAAAGGTAGGTGGAGACCACCAACAGAGTGACGACCGGTGAACCGAAGAGCCATGCCTCGGGCCAGATGGGCATATATTCGAGGGCCAGTTCCGAATGGTGTCTATCTCTGTTGGTCTCTCTTTGTACCCGACGGCGTGCACCACTGACGGATCAACTAGGATCGCAAGAGGGGCCTTTTCGATTTAGCCGCGTTGTTCTAGGGTGGATGCGGCAAGGAGGGAGAGTCACCGAGATAATTCATCATCTTCTGGGATCACTTTCCCATGAGGATGTTCTTACCCTTATTTCATCGAGCTGGGTAAAGGGACAAATAGCCCTTTCGAGTTATCACCCCTAAGTACTCAGACTCCGGTTTGTAGGGCGCCATTCTCCTACTGCAGGCGGCCCGCGACTGCACCGCCATCGTCCGCCTATTCCTCCGCCACCCATCTCGCACCAATGAGAAACTAATCCTCTTATAGGCTAGTTCGCTGGATTGCTAAACATGGCAATAAACTCCGACGGTTCGATGGAATGATCGGGAATTACCAAAGCTTCGGGAAATAGGAGATCACTTAGATTGTGGTCTCCTGAACTTTATGAGTCATTAGATCGTGGGAGTATCAACCAACTAGCAAAAACCTGCAAAACAAACAAGAAAATAGTTGTGGGGTGTGCCCGCCGCCCCTCTAATGCTTAAGTTAGATTTTTCAGCTTGGACTATTCAAATGCTCTCTCCATTTTTTTGGATCTTGAATCTCATACCTTTTTCTTCTATGATTTCTTGGTTTTATTCCCAAGGAAGGCGGTCCTCTTTTCATGGAAAGTAGATGATCCCCTTTCTAAACGGAAGGGGAAGGTAGCGCATTTCTTATGCGTTATGATCCATTCTTCCTTTTAAGTGGCCCAGTCATCCGTGTTTTCTGCCCCAAGGAATTTTCGACTACCCTCAGGGTAGTTATGAGCATGACTTATTTTTGTTCAAGTTTGGAGAGGTCACCTGAATGCCTTTTTAAAGGGGTTACCCGGGCAAGAGGGGCAGTGCCCAAGCGATATATCCCTTCACGGAGGGGGATTTACATTTGGGCTTGGCTAGTAGAGGAAAACGGCTGGGCCCATAGATTTGGTCATTATCCTGCGGTCCTTAGTTGGTCGGCCTTGTCAGGAAAACCCGAGAAATCCAATTTTTCAAAAAGTGGCAAAATCAGAATTTCTGGGTGAAAATTCGAAAATTTTCTAAATCTCGGATGATGAAACTGACCACCTTTGGAATCGCCCGAACCAGCTACCACGTCGAATTTCTTCGACTCGAGACGGGCCGGAATTTGCACGCTTTTCTCAGAAACGATGGTCTATCAACACTTGCATTCTTGTAGTGGCACATAGTGTGCCACGTGTCAAGCTCCGGGCTCAACTCAACTTTAGCTCAAGGTGGGACCCACGTTGGACACATGGCATGATGCCATTGGGTGAAAAATCAAAATAGTGACAAAGAGGGACATGTTGGAATTCATGGGAAAATAATAAATGAGAATAAGACAAACTGGGAATAGTTGTCGTCTCAAACAAAAAGGGAACCAAAACGTGAATGAGGGAGAAAAGATGCAGAAAGTTAGGTTTTTGAGATTTTGATATTTTTAGAGAGAGAGAGAGCACCTTCTCTCTAGATTTCCGACTAATCTGACCGTCGGATTCCTTCGAGCCAAGAAGGAAAGTTGTTCTACGCGGAGAGGGCAACGCGTGGGCTCCGGTTTTAAGGAGTTTCGACAAACTCCGTGAGGTAGGGGTTTCATCCTACTTGTTTTATTCTTGGTTTAAGTGCTTTGTTGATGTTTGTGTTGGATTGAGGCCGTGAGTGGCCGTTTGATCGGTCCCAAATCTTGGAACCGAAATGTTGAAAATTTTTTAGACCCATTTCCAGGCGCCAGTAGCAGCTTTTAGGGACTGTTTTGGGTGTTGTGTGACAATTTATTAAATAAATCGGTTTATGAGTAGAGAGGTTTGAAATGGTTTCAAAAAAGGGAGCTGAGAGTTAGCATCGTCACGGATAAACATATGTTGCTGGACCTGCAATACCTAAGCCAGTGAACGGAATCAAAATCGCATAAGGTTGTGGTGCTTGAATTGTTGAAATGAATGGCGGTATGTGTGAAATAGATAGGTTAAGATATTTTAATGTGTTAATAATGACACAATTATATGGAACAAAATTGTGTTGTGTCAATGGAGATGATATTGTAAAATTGCCCATGAGCTAAATCAAGTGATGGTCGATGTGTTGAATTACATGTGTGTAATTGTAGTCGATTAAGAATATGCATATTGACATATTATATAAATGGTTTTGAAAATGCACATAATGCATTTTCATATGCACTAGGTAACCTGAGTTGAAGTATGCATGACATGGTTTTTTTTGTAAAAACAACTGACATATTGCAAAAAGAATTTCGCCAGATGATATTCCGAGAATCGGGCCGAAGACGGGCCAATGTGATCATATCGGATGAGGACCATGATCAAGCTTCGAAAGCTCACCAACCACGCCAGGTCCAATATTTTTACCGAATACGGGTAGTATATGTTTAAGAAATACAACATTTGTTTTGAAAATGATTATTTTTCATACATGGCTTAGTGTGAGTAGTCAGAGGCACTCAGACATGAGGTGACTGCGTATCCGCAGATCATGATACTGCAGTGTGTGTTTATTTTGGAGCATCGTATACGCACTTAAAGTGGGAGAGTAACCCATTTAGTGGTGATTCCACCATCGTTATATCACCCCGTCGGTGTGAACATACTTTCGCACAGTAGCCACAGAGGAGACAAACATTTAGAGGTCGATTTTGAAGAAGCCGGCTCAGGGTTTTACTATGGTTTTCGATATAACATGTACAGAATTATAGATTTTAATATATGTTATAAAGGTAATCAATTACGAATTATCGAGATAATTGAAATATAGTCATAAAAGGTTTATTTTTATGAGTATTGGTTTATGAGCCCAAGAGGCATTTACTATACGAGTCTCATGATACGACATATATTTTCCACCGTCGACGGTAGTCAACGGTTCTGACACACATTGCTAGTTGGCGCATTGACTCAAATTTATGGTACCATTAATTAATGATTATTAAGGTAGTACCAAATGTTTATTAATATAGTACTCAATGTTAATTATTCATTAGCATTACAAACTACCATGAGTTTCCCTCTTGACAAAAGATCCGTCGTTTCCTAAACCTTTCACTCTTCATCATTCTACAAAAAAAAAAAAAAAAACTAATTTGAGTAAACAAAAACATGGAAATAGTTTTCACAAAAAAATGAATTCATCGTCTTAATCCATAAAGATAAGAATTTTTGAGTCTAACTACCTTCCCTTCACAATATCAAAACACAAAAAATGGGTAACGTCCCAGAGTGTATGAATAGGAGAGAGACTGAAGATGAGGAGCGAGGAAAGCTTCGGAGATGTTAGGGTATTACATATTAGAATTTTGAAAAATGAATTTTTTTTTGGTTTAAAGTTTAAAGATCGTGGGGATGAGGCATTTTAGGAAACATGGATTTTAATTTAGTATTTTGCTAAGAAATCAAGTTTCAATTTGGCTTTTCTTTTGGGTTTATGGCATTTGTGAAGGAGGAGGATAGTTTGAGGAGGAGTTTTGGGTTGGTTTTTTTATCAATGTGGACTGAGAATAAATTTGGAAACAAATCTCCCATGCACCTATCCACTTCCTTATCTGTTTTTATCAATATTTTTAAATCGACATACCCTCATTTGTTTGGCGACTCTTATTAGCTTTTTAATAATCTGTTAAATATTGTATCATGGCATAGGTGTCCCAACGATTTCTCTTATTTACTAGGGGCCATGTTGAACATAAGAAGTGTGAGAAAAGCGATAAGAAAATGATTTTTCTTGATAAGTTCGTTGAGAAAAATACGAAGAAAATAAATATAAATAAAATTTCTCAAAGTTTTACATTTTTTTAGTTCTTATATAATAGAGATAAATAAATAAAATGAGTTTGAATAAATATGTAAATTTAATTAATTATATTATTTAACTTTTATTTTTCCTCTAGAATTTTTATGTCAGCGCCTGTGCGAGCCCGACTTGGAGAATTAGGCAGGATGAGGACACAAACCAATTTTACCATATATATATATATATATATATATATACCCTCATTTAGTCTTGTGCAGAAATAAATATCACCTCATTTGATTAAAAGAAGACCTAAGTTTTATCGATTAACGCTTTCATTCAATATGACATGTATGTACGTTTCAACGCATTATAATTTACAAAACATTAATAAATATCACCAAATAAATCAAATATGTTCTTCTATGAAAACCCAATACATTTTTTGTTTCATTACAAAAAGGATCAAATAATCATGGGATGAAATGTATGCATGAGATGGAGCGTTTACTTATGCTCCACGATTCAAACGTTGACTCAGAGCTCTGCAGTCTTTGCTCTATCCTAGTGCTCAGTGCAATGCGATGATAAAAGCAGCCTTGCTTTTAAACATTTTAAATCTTGGCTAGTTCGCACAATACTCTCTTCATTTCAATTAAACACACAATATGCGACTTTTAAATATTTTGGACACAATTTTAATAGTCCTTGCAATATACATTATATATATGTACTTATTTATATTGCTTCATTTTCCAAATCATTTGATCAACTTCAAAGTATACAATTTCTATATGCAATATTCATTGAAAACTCAAATCATACATTTAACATTTACTTATAATTTTGCCCTTAAGCAATTTGTATTTCTTTCGGTGCATAAGATAGCGAATTACCGACCACTGATCCGTTGATATGGCCGGTATAAACATTTATAACACGATCACGGTCGTTAGAACAGCGTGGTTATTTAAAAATCATTGTGTACATTCTAAATGCATCAGTTGTGTGCTCACGGATCGGTATGCCACTATATTTCATTTCGTTCACAGTACTACTAGTTTGACCATTATTGGTATATCAATCTATCCTTAACTCTAATATGACAGATAACATTTTATTAAGGGCATTAAAACTCAGTCATAGTAATTTACAATATTGTATATACATTTATACCTAAATAATACATTTTGATGCTCATACAATTTTTTATATGCAAATACGTTTTGGAAATCAATTTTCCCAGATAAGCTTAAAGCAAATCATATATCACCGGTTTTTTGAAAATCATTTCAACCAACAATCACAAAACATAAATAGAAGAAGTATAGAACAAACCCAAAAGGGTTCTCGCTCCTCAGTTCATGCCGAATCAGTTTCTTAGGTCGACTTCTCGTCTGACTCTAATCCATCCACAAATTAAACATTATTAGTTGACTTATTTAAGTTTCTAGTTAATGTATATCAAAACAGCCAAGTGAAATTTTCTAGAACAAATGGTCACATTTTACTAACTTCCTTCAAGTCCATTTCCATATAAATCTATTTATTCGAAATTGGAATCATCCCGATTCGAATGCTAAAACTCAATATATATTTCTATGGGACTATTATATTTTTAAACAGACAAAATTTACTAGAAAATAGAGCTTCACTTTGACAATTTCTAGGTCCAAGAGGGTCCAAATTTGAATACACTTATTTCAATAAGATTTGTTCTCTTAGAAGTCTAAATTACCCAGAAATTTGAATCATTCAATTTGGATGAGTGATGACCAAGTTATGATCAAAACAAAAACATGGGTTTTGGAATATTTTGATAGCATCTCCCCTAAAACCCCAACATTTCCTTGCTCTGAAAATTCCTTAAAACCAATCATAACCCAAAAGCACTTTGAAACTTAACTTCAAAACAAAACTTCATAATCTTGATCTGCTGTAATTTAATATTACATTATATTTTGGTTTTCTGTAGTAAACAGTAGTAAAGGGACTAGGGTTAGTTTAAGCATATTCCTCTATTCTTTTCACTTCCTTCTTCTTCTTTCTTGTAACATTCTGTTTCAAGTTAACGGAGGCACAGTATTAAACTTGATCTCTCTCTCTAAACCTCATTCATTGCTCTAGTTCTTAATGTAGCAGGAATATATATCCAAATGAAATCTTATTAGAAAACGATTTTGATGTACTTCAAACCTTTATCATGTTTATTCTTGTATTTCCTTATTTCTGTTTTGCATTTTAAATCATTTATTTTATAACAGTTTCTTATTGTAACTTATTACCAGTATTTCAATTTTGGCGCATACACTTCTCATTTTGTGATATGCCTTGGAGTGTAATTTGGTATTTTCGATTTAACTTTAATTGCTCTGATTTGAGTTTATCATTTTTGTTATCTTTAATATTCAAGTGGGAAAAAATTGTAACCTATTTTATACCACCAACATACTGGCTATTAAGGTTATTTTAGGGCGTTACATTTTTATTTCTCTACTTTACTCTCTGATTTATTTCCTTATTTTTGAATTAGTGAGCCTAGGAGTCAACCATAACATGAGGCAGATTAACTCTACACCAAAGACAACTTTTAAATTTAATGAACGAAAAAAATATAATAAAAATTTTATATATTTTACATTTTTAGTTCATGACCAAATAATTTAAATAAACATATAAAATTAAAATTTAAAACTTTTTTCTGTATTTTCTTGCCTTACTAGTTTCCAAGATTGTAGGAGTCTCTATTCCGGTCCTGATCTCATCGTCGACCACTTCGATTAAGTGCCCTTCAAAGCCGGACTGCCTGTGTAGCTCAGTTGAACCTCTGGAAGCGGTGGTGTTCTGGTTGAACCAAGTGGTTCAAATATCTTGAAATTAGTTGGAATAGTAAATAGCCACTGCGCAAAAATCCTCTATAACCGACACGTGACAAGTTTGAACTTAACTATAGATTCTGGTAATTCTCTGAAAATATTTGACATCAAGCGTGATGACACTCTAATCCCCAGGAATAACCCATACTTGAGAACTCTTTTCTTTTATAAAAAATCAATGTGGGACATCGATTTTCACAGAGAAAAAATTAAGACACCGGGAGAATTGCACAGTCAAACAGTTTTGTAGCTACTTTTCAAAATAAAAATAAAAAATCTTTATATATTTCAACAATATTTATAATTTTATAGAAATAATGATATAATATTTACTAAATGGTAAAAAAAAATTAGAATTCAATAAATCAAATTTCATTTTTAGAATATATTTAAATTAATATATGATGTGATTCTTAAAATAAATTAAAATATTAATATATTTATATTTGAATCTTGATAATATAAAAAAAATAAATATTATTGAACTAAAAATATTTATAATATTAAATAATATGATATTTTATAAATCATAAAATAGTTAAAATTAAATAAATAACTTTCTTTTATTTTAAAATATATTTAAATTTAAATATGATATTTTTAATAAAATTAAAATATCAAATATTTATTTATTTTATTTCAAACTTAATAAAATAAAATAAATACTTTTGGTTTTTGATTATATATATGATTTTTACTTTAATAATATATTTATAGCGTATTGATTAATGGAAGTATTATAAATTGGTAATTTTTAAGTTGTGGTGATCGGAATTTTCTGGCCCGTTGTTAACATAAGAACGCAAAGTGAGGTACCAATCATCCCTTTTTGGTTTGGTATTTTTGTGTATATAAGGAGGTTATTCCATTAAATGTGTTAAAATTAGCAATTTGGTACAGCCATAGAAACTTGTGTAGAGATAATTTTAGATCTAGGGAAGAGGTTTTTTTTTTTTTTTTTAATAGGAAATGTTGGGTTGGGCCTAAACTCTGTGACTCTGGGTCCGGAACTCAGTAAGAAGAGTAGGTGAGCTGGTTAATTGGGTCAAGTCAGTTACAAACCAGAGTGAAAGGCTATCTTTAAGACTTGTTATGATTTTTAATTGCCTTTTAATTTATAGTGGGCTTAAACGTTACAGTTGATGAAGAACGATTATTGTTTTTAATCAACATTTTTGGGGATTTGTTTGTTGTTTTTCTTCATATTATTATTATTATTATTATTATTGGTTGGTTTGGTGAATTCTAGTTCCTATGTTGTTATTTTGGTACTACTGTTTATCTCTTCTATGAAATTGGAAGTTGAAAATGGATGTTGATTAGAGCTACTACAATCCAATACATCATTTGTGACCTTAATTATTTCTTGATCAACTGTCACAAAAATTAATAAGATGTCATTGTGAGATTTCAAGATTAGTCAAAACCTTGATTGAAGGTCAATTTTATTTTTTAACTAAACATTTCAAGATTTGAAATAGAACATGGAAATTCTAACATCATATGCAAATGGAATGGATCAACGGAGGAAATGAGGATTAACTAATCACAGAAGAAGAAGAATAACCCACACTTAACTGCTAAGGATTTATTTAGTCATTAATTATAAGTGACTTTCATGGGATTAATCCAGGTACAAGCAAACTGGTCACACCCACAATTATTAAAAAATATAAAATCTAAAATCCAAGTGTCCAATCATAGAAAAAAAAAAAAAGAGGGGTGCAGTGAAAATGACTAAAAATGGTTGTGCCCTCAGCAGTTAAGCATCCCTTTTCAATTAATCACTTTGTTCTTACCGATCTTTGTATTATAAAACTCCTTCTTAGTTTGAAGTTGAAATCAAGAAATGCAAATTCTGAATCAAGAAGAAATTAAATGTAAATGGTGACTGCTTTCTTGTTTTCTTTTTAATCTAACTTCCCTCTGAAATACCTTCCATTATCTGAGGATCTTGCATAATCAAACCATTACCAGTAGTTTATCAGATAGGAAGAATCATACCATTTGAAGATGGACGGATATTTCAAGTAGCCCTTAAAAGAATTCAATGAATCCCAACCAATAGTTATTTTAACATCTGCAGGAATATATATGGATTATATACACAATGGGAGATGATGGATGAACTGTGGATCATTGAACATACATCTCTACTGACTTGGTTGTTCAGATACCATAGCCACATATGGGTTAGTGCAACAACTTTCTCTCTTTGTGTGAAGTGCTTTCTTTTCTCATCTTTTTTTCTATCAAACCCACATAGGTTGGATCCTAACGTTTTCACAATCCCAAGCTCACCTCTGAAGATGCCAACCCGTGAAGGAATGGGCTGAATGGTTTGGCAAAAGTTTCACACAGAACACCTCCCCAAAATATATGGCTTTATGAATCACTTTTTAAAGAAACTACAAGGAAGAGAACCCTACAAATGCATTAAACATGAACCGATCATTTTATAACTAATTTAAACACAAATATTAAAATTAATATGCAAACTACCTTTGATCACTTTTTTACCACGGAATATTCAAAACCAAACTGAGACTTTACTGATCACTTATGAAACTTGACTCTACTATCTATCCTTATAAAAACCATAACCTCCCCAAGATATCTAAACCAAAAATACTGATAGAGAGCTCATAGAGCAACCATATCATCTTCCTTTTGCTCTATTCACTCTTAAACATTCTCAGATTCCGTACATACACATCTCCAGCAACTCTTAGATCAAGATGCCTCGCACCTTAAAGCCCAAATGTATAAAGGTCCATCTACTTGGGAAATGAAACACATCTTTGCAGGTGGCATGGAGTTCTCTACAACCCTATGAAGAACAGAGTTACTGGTCTTACTCTTGGAAACCTTTACCTTTCAGGAACAATTACTTCTTACATCACCAATCTCTCCTTCCTACGCAGTCTAGACCTGCAAGAGAATAGTTTTCACGGTACTATTCAACTCTGATTTTGGCCAGCTTTTAACCTGGATTTCTCTAATTTTGACTGCTCTGTTTTCTTCAAGTATTCTTCATCCTTCCTTTGTTCTATGGCACAGGTTATTGATCTTTCAGATAACAAGCTCCAAGGAAAAATCCCATATGAATTAGGTAACCTACCAAGATTTGAGTTTCGCAAAGAATAATCTTTCAGGGAACATCCCTTCCTCTTTTGGCAACTGTTCTTCTCTTAACAACCTCATCTTATTGTCAAATAACCTCCAAGGGACAATTCCCTCCGAATTGGGCCATCTCAGTCTTCTTCTACAGCTGAACTTAGGAAAAAACAATCTTTCAGGTGAGATTCCGCCTTCACTCTTCAACATTTCTTCTCTCTGCCGATCTTTGGGATGCAACGAGAATCAGTTTTTAGGTTCTCTTCCTTCAAATTGTTGTAACATTGCCAGCGGTATAGTTTTGGCCCGGCATCCATAGAAGGCCCAGTGGATCGAAGCCCAAAGAGGCCCAGGCATTCTGGGCATGGGCGGGCTACACAGTGTATGGACGTCTCACATCCCTCTGCTCTTGTTTGTTTTGTATCTTTAAAGAAGATGGCCGGGCCGATGATTCGACTTATTCTTTCTGACTTGAGGCGCCATCATCCTCACTGAATAACCGTAGCCAAGATGTCAGGCGATGTTTGAGGCGGAAGACTCGGACAACTTGGTTATCCAAAAGGAAAAACAGTTGAAATGCAAGTAAGCGCTGCCTCCTTGCATTTGAGCCGTCCACGCATTTCCGCAAAAGTGGATCTCATTAAATCATTAACTTCCGTAAATAAGGGTGATATTTAAGAAAAAGGTATCTCAGAAATATCATTTCTGAGATATGATTAAGCGGCTCTATCTCATAACAACTTAAGCATCGAGGTGTAGGCCAAGTACACCGCCATTGGTCCCTTATTTGTTTTGCGAGGTTCTTCTTTGCCAGGTTCATGCGAAGCGATCCGAAGTGGCTGCGAGGATCGAGACAACAATTGGAGCGTCATAGGAGCGACGAGTAAAAAGTCGCGTCCGACCAATGTGGGACTTGTTCTTGAGCTATCAAGCGATCCACCATCGCCGAAGAATCGGTAGTTCCTGTTTCACTCATCCTGGTTCCACGGGATCCGGTGCTATGGCTAACAATCCGATAAACTGGTCTCCGAAGACGGTTCTTCTCGTGGCATGTCGGGGATGTGGAACCAGCGGGAAGAGAAGCGGGGCTGAAACCGAATGACGAATGCGGGTAGTGTTAACCATGTAAGCCAGAAAGCGGTGCCGCGGGCTCGTTAGGAAGAGAGCAGTTGAAGTACGCGAGGCGACCCGCCACACCCACAGTTAGAAATAAATAAAGCCGAAGGCCTGTGGAAGGCCGGACTACGGCTGACGCGGCGTGGACGATGAGATTATCTTAATTATCCACTTCCGGATACATCACTTTTCAAAGAACTGGCATTTGGAGAAGTAAGATCAGGAAGGAGCTTTGCTATTCCGATGCGATCATTCTGACATACCTGTTGAGTGCATGAAGAGGATTGATGGCGAGGCGGCGGTGACGTATGAAGAAAATAAGCCCATTCAGTGGAGGTGTAGCAACTGCGTCTTTTAGTTAGAGTATCCTGCTAGCATTGCTGTGGCAGCGCTGCCCACTACTCTTTGGGGACGAGAGACATCTTGTCCTCCGTTAAGGCTGGCACATCTTAAAAATTTCTGAGCCATCTTGTGGCTGACCTTTGTTATTTGTCATTTTCATGTGTGTGTTTGCTTGACTCTGATGTGACCACGTCTTGCACCCGGGGTGTGAGTACCCGATGGGAGGCGTAGTGTGGTGTAAGTGTTCCCGACCGACAGAGGGGCATGCCTAACTAGTTCCTGGCTCAGAGATCCTCTGAAACTCGTTTAAAGTGAGTTGTATGATGTATATTTATTTAAGCACTGTGGCAGGTCTGTGGAAGAAGCTTATGTCGAGTTCTGAAGCCATCTTGACGGAAGATGAATCAATAGTGATTTCTGAGGAGATTTAAGAGGGTGATCGACAAATTGATTCATATAGTATGGATTGGGGTCCTCTAGATTGGAAAAGACTTTTGGTAGACCTACCGTTCTTCATAACTCTCCTATGATCAGCTCGTGGAAGGAAATTATCTGGGCCGAGTAGGATAAATATTCAGCGGAAGAAAACATCTGGAGTTGCCTCCACGGATCTGCCTTGGTGTTCTGCCAGTGGCAGTGAGCTGGCAAGGAGTCTTTGAACCAGAGGGGCAAGAGCAGAAGCGCTCCGGAGACCCGATCAGAGAGAAGAGAGACCTCACTTGGTTGACCCTGAACATCTTGGCATGACGGGCTGCAAAATATATTGGATTGCCCAACTTCATAGTAGCCCACGCATTTCATGAGTCAAACCTATAACTGATCTACGAGGTGTGGCTTCATACACGAGTCCAGACACCAGACCCAGCCTGATGTTCATGGGCTTTGAAGTTTGGTAAAAGGACATTAGGGCCAAACACCTGTTCATGAAAGGCCAGTACAGCGATGACCTACGGTCGAAGGAATAGCATTCTTTGGCTCCACTTGAACCATATTTACCGTCAATATCTTAGGTGTGGTGGCAGTCTGTATGATGGCATGTGGAAGAAGGGGTTGTTAGACATGGCGAAAAGTGATCAGGCTGGGCGTCAGCCCAGTCCAGCACTCCCCCAAACGGCAGCGGAAGCGTTGGTCGATCGGTATTGTTGTCCTTTCCCCATTAACGGAAGATTCGATCATTCCTCCACGCGCGTTGCCGCGCTGCATCATGCCGATGGATGGTGTTGCACGAAGTATTGGTTGATCACGGCGACGAGGCGCGATCTGTTCTGTTGCGCATTAAACGGATGAACATCTCTGGACCGGAAATTTTGTGAGTTCGTTGCGCGGCGAATCTCTCGTTAGCGAGGTAACCATAGTGACAATGGAGCATTATCTCCACTGTGGAAGTGGTGATGGTCGGTAGGTTCGCATTCTGGGTTGTTGAAGGCGCGATCTACCGGCGGCATTGTTTGGTGCTCGTGTTTGCATCGCGATAAATCGATGCCATCGCTACGGCGCCGAGGCCGATCAGTTAACCGGCGAGTCTGTTTGGGGCGAAGGTTCATCTTAGACAAACTTGACTAACGAAGCGACGTTTCTGATTGTGATCTTGATGAGAAAAGCGGCTCCATAATTCGACTACCGAGACGGGGTGCGGTGTCGTTGGATGGCTTTGATGAAGTGGAGAATGAAGAAGCGATTGGCGTTGACGCAGAATCAATGCCCACGGATCGTCACCTCGTTCCGGACATCTGCATGGTCTCGGAGAAAAGACAAATTCGACGGGATTGCATCACAATATGGATGTCTTCAGCTTGGACTCGCGGACATGGTGGCATTAACCCACATTACAGCTCTCCCGAGTGAATAGTGTTCCTTAAACCTGAAGTCGGTTGGTAAAAAATTATGACGTTTGCGGGTGATATGGCGATTTATTGTGGTGATGGATAATCTTTGAGCGAGTTCATCGGGAGAAACAAATTTTTGAATAAGCTGTTAATGCAGTGATGGATTCAGAAAAAGCGAAAAATGGAAATTATTACATGGTTCTACAGATATGGCATACAGAGAAGGCGGTTTCCCTCTACCTGAATCGGAGCCGTATAGTTTGATCGTCAGTGAGGCGCGGATGTATTCATTTACGGGCACTTCTCGGGATACCATCAAACCCCTTTTATCTGTAAGTTGGAGAAGCAACCTTAATGTCACCCCATGCGACTGTCTATATATAATGTAGCCTTTTGGCCAAAATGTGAAAATGTTTCTAGAAGTGTAATCGATAATTCAAGCGATGGAAAGACATGGAGGAGGTTATGTTATTATCTTTGATAAATCCAAAAACGCTCGGACCATGTTGAACACTTATGAGACTTTTGACCAGCGAGACATACGATTATGAAGCTCGACCCTTCAAAATGCGGCCGGGTCGACAGTCGATTCTTGGGTTTCATGATGACTCAGAGGGGTATCGAGGCCAACCCGCTCAACTTAAAGCTGTGCAGGTCCCAGGCTCCTGCCTTTAGAAAAGGAAGCCTGCGGTTGACTAGCGGGTTGGCCGCCCCGGGCGGATTTCATCTCGATTATAAGAAGAAAGAAAGGCATTAAAGCCATTGTTGCTACCTTAAGAGTGGCGGGAGTACGGGTGGATGAATGTGATGAAGCCCTCACTGCTATCAAACAATATCTCGCGGAAGCTCCAGTCCTTGCTAGCCCGGAACTGGCGAAACACTCTTCATGTACCTAGTAGTTTCAGATGTCTCAATGAGCGCTACCCTGTTCAAGGAAGATGAGAATAAAAAGTAGAGGCCAGTGTTTTTTGTCGTGAGTCCTTGGCTAGCCGGTACAACCACCTTGCAAGGGACGTGGCTCTGCGGGTAGCAACTGGCCCACCTATGCTTCTAAGCATACCCCATTGTTACTAAAGCGAGGCCTTCCTCTTCGGAGCACCATTCCACAAGCTTTGACTTGTCAGGAAGGATGGCTCGATGGAGTATTGATTGAATTGAAGCGGTCGGTGTCGGTACAAGCAGTGGCTAAATGACATATTCTAGCGATTTTCTAGTAGAATCCCCCAATCGGAGCGAGCAGGCGGCATGGGCGAGGTGGATCCTTCTCGTCAAACCAGAGCCGGCATTGGTTTGCAACTTAAATCTCCGATCGGGAGAGAATCGAGCAAGCTATCCGTTTAGGCTTTAGCGCCTCCAACAACGAGTCAGAATATGAAGCCATACTAGTCGAAATTGAACTAGCAGTTAATGTGTCTGCCGACAAGCTTCTGATTCGAAGTGATTCGCAGTTAGTTGTGGGGCAAGTAAACGAAGAATATGAGTCGTGAGACCCTCGAATGGCAAAGTATGTATCCTTGGTTAAACAACTCTTGGACAACTTTTCAGCCTGGAAGCTTGAGCATATCACCAGAGACTGCAACGAGAAAGTGGACGCCTTGGCCCTCGTTGTCGCTTCACTTCCAATAATAGAAACAATGATCCTGCCCATCTGATTATTAGTCGGATTTGTCAATTGTCACTACTCGGGTAAGCCAGGTGGACGAGGTCCCCCCTTCTTGGATGGATCCCATAGTGCGGTATATCAACACGGGAGAACTCCCATATGACATAAACAAAGCTCACAAGGTTTAAATCCAATCAACCAGGTTCTCTTTGGTTAATGGGTAGTTGTTTAAACGGTTCTTGGACAGGCCATACCTAAAGTGCCTAACTAGAAACGAGGACATTATGTATTAAGCGAGCGCATGAAGGATATGTGGTAATCATCAGTGACGAACATTGGCACATAGAGCCCATACTCAGGGGTATTGCTAGCTAACCATGAGATCTGATGCCCCGACTATGTTCAAAAGTGTGATTGATGCCAACGACTAGCCCCTGTCTTGAGATCACCCACTCAGGATTTAATTTCCATTACGAGCCCTTTGCCTTTCGCCTAATAGGGCATTGACATAGTCAAGCAGCCCTCTTGCCTTAACCGAGGAAGAAATTATTGTTGGTAGCGACTGATTATTTCAGCAAGTGGATAGAAGCCGAGGCTTTTGCATCAATCAAGGATAAGGATGTCACTCGGTTCATCTGGAAGAATATCGTCTGTCGGTTCGGTATACCCCGATCAATTGTGTCAGATAATGGGCCTTAATTCGATAGCCGGGCATACAGGAACTTCTGCCAGGAAATGAAGATAAAGAATCTATACTCCACTCTGCGGTATCCACAAAGCAATGGCCAAACGGAAGCCTCAAATAAAACCACATTCTTCGCCTTAAAGCGGTTGGAATCATTTCTAAGCGAGTGGGTGGATGAGCTCCCGAGAATGCTTATGGGCCTATAGAACGACAGTTCGTCGGCCAACCGGTATATCCCCCTTCATGCTCACTTATGGCATGGAGGCTATAGTCCTAACGGAAATCGGTATGCCCACGCTCCGAACTAATTTACCTGAGCAGTCAAATGTTGAAACTGTGATCAAAGATCTAGACATGGCGGATGGCTAGTGACGGCATTTGTGCGAGATAGCACCATACCCTGATGAGCTAGCAAACCTTTATAATAGGCGCGTGAAACCCCGTATGTTTCAATCGGGGCACCTAGTCCTAAGAAAAGTTTTGGAAAATACAATTGATCTGTGAGCCGAAAAATTCCAAACCAAACTAGGAGGGACCATATATTGTACGGCGTGGTGTCCGGATACGTATGCTTTAGATAAACTAGACGGGACGCCTGTACCTAGAATGTGGAATGTTATGCATCTCAAAAGGTACTATAAATAAAAAATGATTCAATTTCTAACTTTGTTCCTGTCCCAAATATTCACAATAAAGTCCGGGTAAGGTTGATGTCCTATAGGCCCAGTATGGTTGATGCCCAACTGGTTCATTACTAAGCTCGGGTAAGGTTGATATCCTCTGGAAGCTCCGGTATGGTTGATTCGGTGACTCATTACTAAGCTCGGATAAGGTTGATGTCCCTCTGCAGGCTGAAGTATGGTTGATGCCCAAGTGGTTCGTACAAGTGCAGGTAAGGTTGATGTGCACTACCCGATGGTTAATACCCACGGTTCATGAAGTCAGGATGAGTTGATATCCTCACAGGCCCGGTATGGTTGATGTCCTACCCGACCAGTATGGTTATTTAGTTGGTTCATTACTAAGCTCGGATAAGGTTGATGTCTATGACCCAGGTATGGTTGATGCCAGCCGGTTCATTCGATGCTGAAGCGAGCGACAGAAAAGATCACATGAACCTAACAGGATTGTTCATCGGTGAGCTATGTCCTACTCAAGGTACATCCTTTCTTGCCCGGATAAATTAACTTAGTTATAAAGTAAAGCACCCTCGTCGGATATTCTTCACATGCTTTATTATTGATAACATATGCTTCGTGTGAACTTGGTTTCAAGAAGACAAAGCAAAGTCGGGCGTAAAACATAGGTGAAAAGCGAAGGCCTGGTGAGCAACCACGAAATGTAACCCAAAAACAACATGTCCCTCGCTCTCGGTTACTCTGCGAGCATTGGAGCTCTTTACGATGACCTTGGTGCGGTAGGCGGTCTTTCGCTGTATTATCGAGTCTCGGAGACTACGACGGGCCTCCACTGCCGAGGCACATTTGTCACTTCATCATGATGAACATCGATGGACGCAGCTACGACAGGGACAACGCTTGAGGGGCATCGATGATTAATAAAAAACTTTGGGAATACTTGTTGGGCGTGTCAGGCATCCTTACAGAACCTTGGGTTGGCTTCCACAAATGTTATGTGTGGCTTCAACAACCCGTACACCAATAGTTAAGATCCGTTAAAGCCTTCCTCATATGCCTCCCTTAGGACCTCGTTCTCTCTAAGGGCCTCTACCCAGATAGTAGACATTTCATCCTTGCAAGTTCCGAGTTCTAAAAGCAAAGAGACTCGTTCGTCGGTCAAACGGCTAACCTCGTCATTGGCCTAAAGCTTAGCCTCCTGCGCAGCGTGAGGCATTTTGTCAGCCTAGTCCTTGGACCAGCAGCTGGGCTCACATCGCATCGGCATCCATCGCGGCCATCAAGGCATCATGGCGGCGACATCTCTGCCTCAGTGGGACATCCTTTCCAAGCGCTTCCTCCTAGCCTCATTCTCCCAGTGGAGTTTGGTCCAGCCGATAAGGGCGCTTAGCGCTCTGTGGTCGGCTTGATTGATTGGGCGTGGGGCCGCAGCCTCTTCGCATCCCTCGGCCGGAGTCTAAGACTCTTGCGCTGGTAGGTCGTATTCGGATGGCCGTGACCACCTCTGAGTAACACATTAGAGATAAAGCTACTCATCATTAATGATATTAAAGAAGTGCATAACGATTTGCGAACATACGGTTCGCCGTGGACAAAGTTCTGATTGTGTATCGACCACATCTTTGTCTTCTACTCCTTTGCCGATCTTCGCTACAATGTAGGTAGAGATCGAAATGGCATATTTTTCACCCTTCCCCTCATTTCTTGTGCTTAGGCATCGATGCACATTCTTAGGTATAGTTGCTCTAAATGGGTGGCTGGGGATTCGCCCCATTTGAATGGCTCCCAACGCTTGATAATTTCCTAGGCTCCGTCTGGCCCAAGAGCTGATACTTCCTTCATAGGGGGAGCTTGGCCCTGCGGAGGAATATAAGAATATAGCAGCAACAGGTTAGGAAGCAACAACCTATTGCGCTCGGACCAGGAACGACATGGCATGGATTGGTAGGCTAGCAGATCTACTTGAGGAATACCCCAGGAGCTTCCTCATGAGGTTAGAGGAACCTCTCTAAATCAGCCAACGATCCGCCGGTGCGAGCCATATGTCAGAGTCATAATGTTGTCACATATCTTTGACTAATCCGGGTTGGTGGTGATCAACCTCATCGTAACCTGGGATATTAATTTGCGTGGTACACCTTTGTTCGTGCTAAGTGTTAGTCATATTCATCTCCTCTTGCTACTAATAGATGGAGATAGTTATCGGGACGATGGACAAAATCTTCCACCTGTACCGGGCGCTTTTCGCGGATTCGAGGGCCGCCTCCTTTCTTGGATTGCTTGGGGGTAGGGCGGGAACCCTTTTTGTAAAGGAAGATGCTTGAGATGGTCGCCCTATCAACCTCATGAATGCTCGACGACCTTGAGATCCTCTCCCAACCAAAGATGGTACAGCCGGGCTGGCCAGGCCTAAAACTGATTGCCAGTAGGTTGAAAGCTGAGCCTGAAGAAAAAAAGTAGAAAAGACAAGATTTGGAGGAAAAATAAAAGCAAGAAGAAAAAGCTGAAGAAAAATTTCTTCCTTTCTGAGAATCTAAAAAAAAAAGGAAAAACTGGTGCTGCGGGGAAATTTCAGAAAGAGGAAAAATACCTGCGCCTGGTAACTGTAATCAAACGGTGCCAAAGCGAGGAGGGGGCATACAAGGGCTTAATAGAAACTAACATGGAGACATAGAGTTTAAATCACAGTGTCAGGAGGCTTTCTCCCTCCAAGTTCGCTAACCACACAATGGGGCATATAAGGCTCATAAATATCCCTCTAAAGGAAAATTAAAAGGCTTCAGGACATTCCTTTTAACCAGCCGACCTTTGTCAACATCACGTTCAGCCCAAGAGCAATCGGAAAAGCCTAGCATTAGCAGCATCCACCAATGACCAGCCATGCATATCCACTAAAAATTCAAAACCGATCGATTGAGATAAAACGACACCACGCATCCTTTATAGGGTTACAAACCCGATGAAACTCAAAAATCCGTACTAAATGCGATACCAAAATAGAACACTCCCCGGAAACATGCGCGTTGGAAAATGCAAGCATTAATGGTCCCCCGTTCCCGATGACAACTAAGTCAAAAACATAGTATTTTTCCAACCGGGGAAGATCGAATTCCCCAGATGGAAAAAGGGGGGCATTATGGGTATCATGGATTTTATTGACATTTCCCACTTAGAAGGCGAAATGTATCAAAACAGATGCCAAACATCCCATGAACATGGATCCAGGCCTAAGAAGAGTCCAGCTGTGGACATCTCCTTCCCTCCTCAGATCATTTGTCATCACAGAAGATGGTTCGACTGCGTTCCGGTGATTCATACTGAGCTTGAGAAGATATCGCCTGAACGCAAATGCAATGTAGCGCCAAGATGATCAGTGTCTTTGGGACGAAGGCTTAGAGCAGCTTGGTTATCCAGGAAAAACGGTTGGAAAGCAAGTGAAGCGCTGCCTCCGCTTCCCGTTTGAAACCAATTGCCCACTTCCCATAAAGTGGATCATCATCATGCTTCATAAATAAAGGGAGAGTAATCTTGAAAAGGTATGTGAAAAATATCTGCCTCTGGTAGCTTCAGGTTAGAGCATTTCTCTATCTCCTTAACTAGCAAGCGCTCGGGCGTCGTGATGTACACCATGTAGATCCTTGTTTGTTTTTAAGGTTTTTATTTTGAGTTCATGCCTCGACAGTGCCATTGGACTACGAATACAGAGACGAAACAATTGCACCCCTGTCTGAACACCTTGTTTGTGGGAGGGAATCTGCTACAAGGACACATCCCCCAATCTTTATCTAATACTTCAAGTCTTGGAAAGCTTGATCTCTCAACAAATCTATTCACAGGAGAGGTCCCATTGTTATGGAATATTCCAAACCTTCAGATTCTAAATCTTGAAATCAATATGTTAGACAGTGAAGGGGAACACGGGCTAAATTTTATCACTTCCCTCTCCAATTCTACTCTTCTGAGAGTATTTTCGGTCGCAACCAATGGACTAACTGGTCATCTTCCCTCTTCAATTGGCAACCTCTCAAGCCAGCTCTCTTTGTTAGTTATGGGACAAAACCATTTTGAGGGAAAAATACCTGGAGGAGTTGGGAACCTGAGAAGTCTTCTTCTGTTGTCCATGGAAGCAAATGCCTTAACAGGACGCATTCCTTCTATTGTTGGAAACCTTCAAAACCTGCAAAGCTTGTTTTTAGACTCCAACTTTTTATCAGGTTCAATACCTGAATCATTGGGAAACCTGACTCAACTGTATCAGCTGGGTTTGAGTGGGAACAATATAACAAGGAGAATTCCTGCAAGCCTTTCAGAAGTTGTCAACATCTCAACTTTTGGATCTGTCTATCAAATAGTCTTGTAGATAATGCCCAAAGAAATCTTTAGCTTCCCAAATCTAGCTCTTCTAAATCTTTCTTGGAACTCTCTAAATGGGTCTTTGCCTTCTGAAATTGAAAACTTGAAGATGGTACAGGGTATAGACATCAACAACAGGCCTTCAGGAGCAATTCCATCAACAGTTGGGGACTGTTCAAGTCTGTTATACCTGGATCTCTCCAGAAATTCCTTTCAGGGACCAATTCCTGATTCTTTAGCGGAGTTAAGAGATATAGAATCCATTGATCTGTCATCCTAATAATTTGTTTGGCTCAATTCCTGCACTTGGTTCCCTTAAGTACCTTCAACAACCAATCTCTCTGCTAATAAGCTTCAAGGAGAGGTACCCAAAGGAGGCATCTTCAGCAACAATTCTGCAGTCTTCCTTTCTGGAAATCCCGGGCTCTGCAGTGCCCTTCCGGCATTGGACCTCCCCAATTGCCTTGCCAGCAGGAGCCACTCTAGTATCTCCAGGACAGGAAAAGCTGATTTTACCGCCAATCCTGAGAGTAGCAGCTCTCTCATTCTGATCTCTATATATGCTTTTTTATCCTTGAAAGGAAGAGAAAAAATGACCCAACTTAGACAGATGTAATATCTTTTGAGGGTTCCTCAAAGATTGTATTCCTACTATGTCCTGAAATCTGCAACAAATAATTTCAGTGCTGAGAACTTGATGGGAGAAGGGAGCTTTGGGTCTGTCTACAAAGGAGTAATGACAGATGGGACTTTGACAGCTGTGAAAGTCTTTAACATGGACCTAACATGGAGCTTCCAGAAGCTTCCTAGCCGAGTGTGAAGCGCTTAGAAATGATCGGCACCGGAACCTAGTCAAGATCCTGAGTGCTTGCTCCTCTCCGACATTCAAGGCTCTGGTCTTGCAATTCATGCCTAATGGGAGCTTGGAGGAGTACGGGCTCCACCATGGGAGGGGAGAAGGAAGACAAAGGCTTAATCTAAAGCAGAGAATGGACATTGTTCTTGAGGTTGCATATGCGATGGAGTACCTTCATCACAACTGCGACACCCCAGTGGTGCACTGTGATCTTAAACCAAGTAACATTCTGCTGGATCAAGACATGACTGCTCATGTGGGGACTTCCCGGGCTGTAAGGATGCTTCATGGGCTGCATCGGATCATGCTTCATTCAGCAGCAGTACTCTCGGCTCAAAAGGATCAATAGGCTATATAGCACCAGGTAAGTAATCATACTTCATGCTTTGCTCTGTTTCTAGCTACCCTTAACATTAAATATTTGGAACTGTTAAACTTGGGTGACCGGAATTCACACCCAATCCTGAAAAAGTTTCCCAACATTATGGATTTTGGAATCTGTAATTGGATTAACAGCTTTGGTAACCTATATATATATATATATATATATATATATTGTATATTATAAGCTATGAATTACAGTGAGGATCGCTTTATATAGAATTTAGGCTATACAATACTAGGAAAATACAAATTACAATCCTAGGAAAATACAAAAAAAATCTAACGATATAATAATCTAACATCACCCCTCAAACTCATGGTGGTTTAAGAGAAACCATTATGAGTTTGGAAGCTAAAGCTCGAAAAATTTCTGGAGGAAGTGGTTTGGTGAAGATATCGACTAGCGATCTGAGAGGAAACAGGACTAAAGTGTGAGTGTGCCACTGAAGCGGATGATGCCCAGTGAAGTGACAATCAATCTCAATATGTTTAGTACGTTCATGGAAGACATCATTATGAGCAATTTGAATAGCACTTTGATTATCACAGTGAAGTTTAGTTGCAGTGGAACAGTCAACACCAAGATCCCATAGTAACCAACGAAACCAAACAAGTTCAGTTGTAGTATTTTGCCGATTAACCATATTCGCTTGGTGTTGAGCGAGCAACATTGTTTTGTTCTTACTTCTCGAGATAAGAAGATCACTGAAACAATATCACAGTAGTAGATCAATGATAAGTGGGATCACACACTTGATCTGTCCCGAGATATGCGAAGAAAGAGTTAATGAAGAATGAGAAGAAAAATAGAAGACCATCAAATATGGTGCCTTTTCGGATGTCGAAGAATCTTAAAACGGTAGCATAATGAGGAGATCTAGGGACAATATAAGTGATTGACCATGAGCGCATAGGAAATATCAGGGCGAGTAATAGTGAGATAGATTAGACTCCCAATAAGCTGTCTGTAGAAAGTAGCATTAGATAGTGATTCGCCACCATGAGAATTGAAGCAATAGTTATACTCAATAGGTGTGTTATTTATCTTGCTATCAGTCTGGCTCGAGAAATGTCCGGATCAGTATGCTTGGCACGAGTAAGATAATAACCATCTGAGAAGAAGAAACTTCTAGATTTAGAAAGTAATTAAAGAGAGGAGCGAGATCTTTCATTTCAAATTGATGACGAGAAAGTGCTTTAGATCCACGAATACCACCATATCATCACTGTAATAATCATATCATCGACATATAAGAGGAGCATAGTAATACCATGACCGACCCTCTCAGAAAAGAGCTGTATAAAAAAAATTGCCTGAAAAACCATGCTGAGATATAGTAGAACTGAACTTTGCAACCATGCTCGAGGAGCTTGTTTAAGACCATAAAGTGCATGTAGTAGTCGAAATACTACGTGAAGGAATCCCGAAGGGTGAGGAGTATTAACAGGAGAGCTTTATATAGACTTCCTGCGAGAGTTCACCATTGAAAAGCATTTTGACATCCATACTGAAAAAGTGGTCATTTGCGTAGTAGAAAGCGACGATAAGAGTCTTAACGAGGAAGAAATTCGAATACGCGAATAAAGTCTCCTCATAATCAATCCCATTACTCATGGTAAAACCCCTAGCAACAAGGTGAGCCTTGCTAGCGTCGATCAGCAGTTCCATCATTCGAGGTCTTGATCTTATAAACCCACATTTACAACCGATAACAAATTTTCCAAGGGGAGATCAGCAGATCCCGTATTTCCGATCTTATGCGGTGCATCAAACTCTTCTTTCTAGCTTCTTTGCTATAAAGGGTTAGAGGAAGCCTCATGAAAGTCGAGGTTTTACGGAAGAGGCAAGAGCAAAAGCGTGAAGTCACGAAGGTGAGAAGGAATAGTAGTTACTGATAGAACTGACGAAGTGCATGAGTCGATAGGACCCGGCCAGGATCCATAGTTAGGGCGGTATCGGTGGAGCACGTCGATGATCGTGCAGGCTCATCGGATGCATGAAGGAACATTAGTAATAGAGAGAGACTTAGATAGAGAGGTGGGAGACTCCTGGGAAAAGGTCGGGAGAGGATCGATAAAGGGAATAAGGAAAGCGAGAGCAATGAGGTAGTTGGTAAAACATTTGTGTTCCCAAGACCACATGCCCCGAAACTGAGCGTTTGCTAATGGGATCATAACACCTATAACCTTTTTAGCTTGATTCCATACCCAGCGAAAGCAGCCTTGGCTTGAGAATGGGGCGAAGTTTGTTCTTTAAGTATTGAAGAGCAAGCAGACACGTCAGACTGCGTAAAGTCGCCAGGAGGAGAAGAACCAGAGCAACGGATCATAAGGGTTTGATTATGAGCGATGGGAGAAGGACATCGATTGATGGTGTAAGCGGCGATAGAGCGACTTCTTCAAGGCGAAGGGTAGCGTCGATGGTAGTAGCATGAACAACATCAAAATATGTGAAGTTTGCACTCGGCCACCGCCATTTTCTTGAAGTGCACACGCAAGTGGAATAAGGAACAACACCAAATTGATGTAGAATAGAGGTAAATTCATGGGCTTTATATTCTTGGGTATTACCATATCTGAAAACTTTGATAGGTTTAGAAAATTGTGTTTCAATCATTTGAGTAAAGTCATGATATATTTGATAAAGTTCAGAAAGATTTTTGAAGAGATAAATCCAAGTATATCGGGAAAAATCATCCACAAAAATAACAAAGTAATGCGACCCACCCGGAGTAGAAATGGGAGAGGGGCCAAATGTCGAATGAATAAGATCAAAGAAAAGACCATGAGAAACATTGTTATTAAATGGTAAAGTAGTTTATAAATTGACAAGGCATACAATCAAAACTCTTGGCTGAAACCGAACCTAACGACCCTAAAAACTAGTTGTTTAACCTGAGATAGATGCATGACTAAAGGCGAGAATGCCGTAAAGCAGAGAAAGGTGCTTTGTCTACCGAGGGCGGTAGAGAGCGGAGACGAGAGGACGGTTAAATGAAGAAGATGAGCTCGAACAACCAGGCCTTACGGGTGGTCCCAGCGATGCATAAAGATGCGAGAATCCTACACAGCCACACTGAGTAAGAGGAAAGGTTAGAAAAACCAAGTTCGGTGTGTTGCCCAGTGAAGAGAAGATTATGAGTGAGTTTGGGAATCTGGTAAACATTGGAAACAGACAAGGCTGGTGTAGAGGCATTACCAAGATGAGATACATGCATAGGAGAACCATTTGTAGTGTATATGGTAGGGAGAGAAGTAGAAGTGTGTGAAGGTACAACATCAGGAGAAGAAGTCATATGATTCTCGACAAGCGAAGTCGAAGCCCGCGTGGGAAGTATCGTGTCGTAGAAGAGCGAGTGTTGGATGCCTTTGGAAGATGGAAGATGAACTGATTAACCATATCTTATAGATGCTATAGAGAGAAGTGAGCGGGACCAAACTTGGAATGGGAGTCCATAGGCGATAGTGTCTTTTGGGTGGCAACTGATGTTACGAAAGATACCTTTGACGAGTGTAACAGGTTTCAATAGAATGACTTTTGTTCTTACAAAAACTGTAGATAAGAAGAGACTTCTTATTGTTATGTCGTCTGACATTATTCCCTTTTTCCTTTGGAAACATCGTAGTGAGCGACGGAGGAAAAATAGAATGTGAGTTCTTGAACGGGCAGATGACAAGAACCGTAGTGCGGATGAAATGGGTTCGATTATGAAGACGGTCCTGCATTATCAACTAACTTATGATAAACGTGAATTTGTTGGTAAGGATCTACGATGGAGAATATGACACTACGGCGATTCAAACTCATCATGAAGCCAGTTCATGAAATAGTACGTCCTTGTTCACGATGAACATAAACGATTTAATTGTCGTGAGTGGAAAGCAGGTCGGATGCAATTGATGATCCTAAGTAGATTTCAACTGGCTATGATATACAGTGATCTGCTCATCTAGTTCCTAACGAATCTGATAAAGTTTGCGTGTGAGCTTGAAGTTGGGAGCACCGTCGACGCTCTTGAGTAACAGTAAGTCCCGAGCTTCTTTGGCAATATCAATGTTGCTTGACTCGCCGACAATGGATGGAATAGATGTATTACCCATTTGATCGACCGTGACCGTAGCGGCTGGCATGCGTTGGTCGTTGACTTTGCCATGTCATCGTTGACTTTACCACGTCAGATTGACCATTGACGAAGCGGGAGTAGCGGTCACACGGCTGGGCGGTGGGCTGGAGTAGCAGAACCATGGTTCGATAGAAATGGGTTCAATCACGAAGGCGGGTCTCATTATCCAACTAACTTATGAATAGCTTGTGGTATTGGTAAAGGATCTTAATGGAGAATATGACTTCTGGCTGATTCAAACTCATCACAGAGCCTCATTAAAAACTGAAACAGTCGTCCTTGTTCACGATGAACATAAACCAATTTGGTGTCAGCAGAATTGGAGAGAACCGGTTCATATGCAATTAGGTGATCCCCGAATAGATTTCGGTAGGCTATGATATCACGATTGAAGTTCGTTCACCTGGTTCTTGACGAATCTGATAAAGTTTGTGTGTGAGCTTGAAGTTACGAGCACCACTCGGTCCAGCATACCGAGTAACAAGTAAGTCCTAAACTTCTTTGGTAATATCAATGTTGCCAAACTCATCAACAATGGATGGAATAGATGTGATACGAGCAAGTATTGATATGATGATTAACACTTTCCCGATCCTCGATAGAATGGCGTAAGCGGGAATCGGTTCTTTGTCCACTTGTTTTGGAATAGGACAATCACTAGAGACATAAAGCCATAACTTGCGGCCTTTGAGATAACTACGCATGACTTGAGACCACTGGGCAAAATTATCTCTATTAAAAATAACATGAATTGGATTAGAAATCTCATCACCTGGCATATCGAAATTTCGGATCGAAGCAGGCGGCAAAATGGAACCCGGGGTGTGAAAATAAGTCGAGGAATGCACCTGAGTGAATTTTCTATCAGCGATTGACAAGCGGCGTATGATTCAACGAAATGATGTGGCAAAGTCAACAGCCGACGTGGCGCGGGTTAGCGGGCATGGGTCAACTGGCAACGGGCATGGAGTACGGGCGGGTCGGTTAGGTGGTAAGCCCCTACGTGATGCGGCGTGAAGTGCAGCGGCGCGTGGATCGGCGGTTACGGTGCAAGCGGCGTGTGGTGGCGCTCCATTAGATTTATTTTGTATTTTCCTAGGATTAGGGGGGTTGACGTGGTGCTGATGTAAGCCCTACGTGATGCAGGCGCATGAAGTGCACGAGCGCACGTGGTTCCTAACGCTGGTGCGGGCGGCACATGACGGCTGGCGAGCCTGGCACCTTTGGTGTGATCGTCTTGACAGTTCTATCTCGGAGTGGCACAGCAACTTAATTTTAGGCTTGCGAAGGGAAACAGGATCCAAACTATGGTTTTTCGTCGGAAAAAAAAACAAGTTATATGAGCGATTGGTTTTAAGTCGGAAAAAAAGAAGTTATGCGGTGATTGTAATGCCTAGGCCCGAGTGAGAATAGGCGAAAAATCAGAATGACACCTTTCGATACCATGAAGAAAGACTTGAGTCTTTATATATTATAAACTGTGAATTACAAGTACAGGAGGAGGCCTTACATAGGCTAGGTTATACAACCCTAGGAAAATATAAATTACAATCTTAGAAAAATACAAAATAAATCTAACAATATAATAATATAACAATATTAAAGGCTTAGGCGTTCTACAAATTAGTAGTCACCATACCATACTCTAATCTTGCATTCAATTTTTAGGAATAATGGATTTTTCATTTTTCCTTTTCTTGATTAACATGACTGCAGAGTACGGTCTTG
The DNA here is from genome assembly GCA_016808115.1 of Tetrastigma voinierianum. NCBI lineage: Eukaryota > Viridiplantae > Streptophyta > Magnoliopsida > Vitales > Vitaceae > Tetrastigma > Tetrastigma voinierianum. The sequence goes on from JAEQBH010004678.1 coordinate 97,927, forward strand.
GGGGCGGTGTGTCCACAAAGGGCGATGTGTACAGTTTTGGAATAATTGTACTAGAAATGTTTTCGAGAAAACCCGACAGATGTTCAGCAGAGAACTTAGTCTTCGAAAGTGGGTGGAAGTAGTCGTTCCTAATCAGGTGATGGAGATTCTAGACATAGAATTGAAGGAAGATTGTGAGATTTGGGGTGTGAAATATTTAAACTCAGTCATACAGACTGGTTTATCTTATGCCTCTAAGAATCTAGAAGATAGGCCAGGCATGAAAGACGTTTGTACAATGATTGAAACTAAGGTTGTCCTCTTCGCCTATCCCATCGAAATCTGTAGTTCCCAATGTTAAAATTATCCTTGTTAAATGACTTAGAATTGTGCGCCAACCAGAATTATGACCTCGACTTAAATATTTTGAGAGCTCAATCTAAAGTAGTTTTTTTTGTGACATCTATGGTGATGAGAGAGGGTGAGGGCCGTGGATGCCTCTTGCAATATAGACCTAACTCAATTGAAGCAATCGATAATATATATCTATATATATATATATATATATATATATATATATATATATATGTGTGTGTGTGTGTGTGTGTGTGTGTGTGTGTGTGTGTGTGTGTGTGTGTGTGTGTGTGTGTGTGTGTTTAGGGTTTTGTATTATGTACTTAAAGCTCAATCAATAAAATAGTCTTCATGTCAATGGACATAGGTCCTGTAGCCTAACCACGTAAATCTCTTTATTCTTGTGATTTTTCTTGTTTATCATTTTCTATTTCACATTTATTTTGCAAAAGTGGTATCGAAAGCCCTAATTGTTTGAATTCACAGAAACTACTAATGAGGATGTCATGTCATAAATTCAAATTAGGTGATCGATGGGTTGAATGACTTCTTATTGTTGAAGGTGAAGATCAAAGTCTCTTTTGGTTTTTAGCGAGGATGTCTGAAGCATTGGAAGGAAGAAAATTACTAGAAGATAGGCGATTGAAAGGCTGCGATTATGGCTAAAGCGCGTAATTCAATTCAGCTTAGTCTGAGTGATGAAGTTTTAAGGGAGGTGGTTGAAGAAATGAACGCTACTTCGTTATGGAAGAAGCTTGAAGGTAAATATCAAAAGAAATCTTTAACGAATCATTTTTATCAAAAACAACGTTTGTATACTTTAAGGATGACTGAAGGTGCACTTTTTAGAGAACATGTTGATAATTTTAATCAAAACATCCTTGATTTACAAGGCGTTGGGGTTATGATTGAGGAGGAGGACCAAACCATAATTCTCATGTGTTCCTTGTTGAATTCATATGAAATCTTTGTTGACACTATGTTGTATGGAAGAGATACTCTCTCTGTTGGTGATGTAAAATATGCATTGCAGTCCAATGAATTAAAGAGGATGGTCTCGTGTTCCATTGAAAGCAGTTCAGATTCGGTTCTAGTTGTCATTAGGGGCAAGACCAAGGAAAGGAATGGTGGTAATAAAATGAAGGCTCGTTCGAAATCAAAGTTTAAGGGACCTCGATGTTGTCACTATAAAGAACTTGGGCATATTAGACGTGATTGCCCATAGTGAAAGAATGGTAAAGAGAAGAAGGAATCATATGGTAAAGTCAGCACTAGTATAGTGTAGGAGAGCTTCAATGAAGGTGAACTTGAAGGTAGTGATGTGTTGACTGTTAGTACTTCCAGTTCTTTAGATACATGGGTGATGGACACTAGTGCTTCCTATCATATGACTTTCAACAAACATTGGTTTCATTCTTTTAAAGAATGGCATAACACTATGACGTTAGGTGATGATGAGCAACTTTCTGTCATAGGCAATGGTTCACTACAAATCAAAATGTATGATGGAATTGTTATAACATTTGACACCTTGTATGTTCCTGGTCTACGGAAAAATCTGGTTTCCTTAGGTGCTCTTGATAAGCAAGGATACAAGTTTGTTGGTGGTGATGGGCAGATTAAAGTCTTGAAGGGTGTTATGGTTGTGATGAAGGGTAAATGGTAGCATGGTATTTACATTTTATTAGGGAATATAATGATGGGAATAGTGGATGTCTCATCTAATTCAAAGCATGATAATGATTGTACAAGGTGTTGGTATTGGAAAAACTAAAATTCTATGAGTCTTGTGTCATGGGCAAACAACGAAGGGTAAAGCTTAGTTCAAGTAACCACACTTCTACTGGTATCCTTGAGTATATTCATTCAGATTTTTTTGGGTCCAGCTCAGGTTAAATCTCATAGTGGGTGCAGCTATTTTGTTACATTCATTGATAACTACTTTAGAAAGGTTTGGGTGTATTTTTTGAAGTCAAAGAATGAAGTGTTTAGGAGGTTCAAGGAGTGGAAGACCATGGTTGAAAAATGTACTAGGAAACAAGTCAAGACACTAAGAACAAATAATGGGTTACAGTTCTGTAATACATCGTTTGATGAGTTCTGCAAGAAAGAAAGTATAGTAAGGCACCACACTATACGACATATACCATAACATAACTAAGTTGCGGGCGCGCCAGACGAACACTTTTGCGGCGATGCGCGATACATGTGATTATATGCTAGTCTCCTAAAGGTTTTGGATCGAAGTGATAAATCATTATGATGTGGATCAGATCATCATTGACGGATAGGACGATGCTTCTTGGATGTGACATATGATTGCAGTGCTTATTCAATAGTGACGATGACAGCCAGTATGAACCATGATATATTTCTCTAAGTTATGTCTATTTGGGGTTAAAATTTATAGATTATGGTGTACTGAAAATGATAGAACCCCAAGATTTATTATTAGTAGATATGTTACTTTTGATGAGTCTGCTATGTTTGGCTAGAAAAATGAGCTTGATGAATCTATAGGTAAAATTGATCATAGTGTTGACCAGAAGGTGAAGTTTGAAATTGAAAATTCAAATAAGATGTTAGAAAAACATGAAACTCAACCCATAGATGTACAAGATCATGATTCACAATCTATAGCAACAAGGAGACAAAAGAGGGGAAACATAAAATCTGTCAAGTATGCAAATTATTTGAGTGTTGCTAGTTCTAATCCAGTTGCTTATTTTTTGGCAGTGGGTGAAAGCATAGATTCTAATGAACCTCGATCATATAATGAGGCGGTTAAGAATAAAGAAGCAACATAATGGCTGATTTCCATGAATGAGGAAATGCGGTCCCTTTCTAAGAATAAGACTTAGGAGCTTGTACCATTACCAAAGGGTGTAAAGCCAGTGGAATGAAAATGAGTCTTTAAGAAGAAATAAGGTAATCCTGGGATTGAATACGCTGGGTCGAGACGCGAAACGTGATTGGGTACAGATCATGCATGCATTTGAGTACAATTTCTATGTGTTTTTATATTTCAGTGCATGATTCACATTCATATTCACTAATATTGCGCTAATCGCCCATACTACAATGTTTTATAGGACATGTCGATATTGGAACCAAAAAGGAAGCTAAATAATAGAAGAAAGAACCAAAGTAGAGAATCATAGAGAAATGCAACAGTGGAGCCTCGGGTGTGCAGCGTGAAGCACTCACTGCGGCGTAGTGTAGCAGCGGCGTGGAAAGCCTACATTGCCAGTAAACCTAAATAGTGGGTTACCCGATGGCCTCGGGTATGCCGTGGCATAGCCCCCTTCGCCATGGCGTAGCGAGGTCTCCCTTTCCAGAACGAGAGCATTAAAACTCTGATTTTCTGGGCCATTGATGGGCCCGGACCCAAGATATAAAAGAGAAGCAATTTCAAGGCATTGGGGGGATTGGGAGGTGGACTAAGCCTGGGAGACGGAGAGATATTGGTGGAGACGGATTCGAAAGTGCGAAGGCAGCTTTAACCACGTATTTCTTTTCCTGATTTGTTTAATGCTGAAAATATTTCAATCTGTAATGAAAATCACTATGAACTAACTTTTCTCTCTAGGGTTTTGTCAACCCTAACCGCACCATTATGGATTAATACTTTAATTGTGGTTTATTTAATATCGATATGAATTTCTATGGTTGCTTTACTCCTGAATTTAATTACATGTTATTATTTGGCCAATTATTGTATGCTAATGCTAGGAGTCTGATATCGAGAGAAGATGACTCGTAGGGACATGGGTAAAGCAACGCTTGGTCAATCAGGGAATAGAGATATCTTTGCATTCCAGAGTGTAGCACTAGGGTTTGCACATTCATGCATCTCGGGTCAAGGGGTCGACGGAGATGCAATGCACGCTAAGCGAGAGATAGGCATATCTCGAAGAATAACCTTGAGCCTGATCAACTGCTAACATAAATCATATGGAATATTAAATAAATGCACTATCTAGGTTAAAATCCATTAGGTGTGATAGGTGAAGGCAAAACCCTAGTTTTCTCATCATTTCCTTAAATCAAATTTTGATATTAGACTTTCCTTAAATCGATTAATTTAGTCACTACACTACGTGAACTCGTAGCGTATACTTGCGATGGAGTCACTAGCATTTTGATTTTACCACTCACCTTATTACGTCACTTATACTTAAGGGTTCTCAAAAAATGAGGGAGTTGATTATCATGAAATATTTTCTCCAGTTGTGAAACATAAGACCATTCGAGTTCTATTAGCCATGGTAAGTGCATTTGACCTTGAGTTGGAGCAACTTGATGTAAAAACGCTTTCTTGCATGGACATCTAGAGAAGCATATTTATATGTATCAATCAAAGGGTTTTCTTGATTTTGGAAAAGAATACTATGTGTGTTTGTTGAAGAAATCTTTGTATGGCTTGAAACAATCACCAAGGCAGTGGTATAAGAGGTTTGATGCATATATGATTTCTCATGACTATGTTCGCAATCAATATGATAACTGTGTTTAATTGAAAAAATTATTGGATGGCTCCTTTATATATTTGTTACTATATGTTGAATGCAGCTAGCAGTAAAGCTGAAATTGACAATATGAAGACTTCGTTAAGTAGTGAATTCGAGATGAAGGATTTAAGCGACAGGTAAGAAAATCCTAGGCATGGAATTTAGAACCCAGCAAGCTGTTGTATTTGCCACAATATAAATACATTGAAAAGGTGTTGTAGTATTTTCAAATGGAGAGGTCAAAGCTAGTTAGCACTCCTTTGGCAGCACACTTTAAATTTGATGCTAGTGTTATGCCAAGTACAAAAGAAAACAAAGATTACATGATTCGAGTCCCTTACTCCGGTGCAGTTGAGAGTTTGATGTATGCCATGGTGTGCACTAGGCGATTCTTGCACATGCGATTAGTGTGGTAGAAAAGTTATGAGTAATCTTGGAAAAACTCACTAAGATATGAGTAACTTATGTTTGGTTTATGGTTCTAGTGATACTACTAGTGTTATTGTTGGTTATACATATTCTGATTATGGTGGAGATCTTTTGAGAAGAAGATCATTGACATGTTATATATTTACCCTCTTTGGTTGTGCTATTAGTTGGAAAGCAACGTTACAGTCTACAGTTGCCTTGTCTACAACTGAAGTTGAATATATGTCATTGACAAAACGAGTCAAATAAGATATTTGGTTGCATGGTTTTGTAGATATTTTGGGTTTAGATGTGCAAAAACCTATAATTTATTATGATAGTCAAAGTGCATTGAGCTTGGCAAAAAATCCAATTTATCATGAAAGATTGAAGCATATTAATGTCAAGTATGGAAATGGGATAAGTCTAAAACCCACATGCGTGACACATGAGCAACCCGAATGACCTAGAGCAGGAGCCCAATCTTGGGATCGACTGATACCTGTCTAGGGCACATGTCGACAGCGTATGAGCTGGGAGGAGGCGTCCCTCATTGGGCACGTGGACATCCTCACATCGGGCATATCGAACATCCCTCACAACAAGCATATCGAGCACCGATTGAGCTTGCTCAAACTGAATTAGACCAGGTCACCTCGAAAGCCGTAGAATCAATCGTACATGGCCATGGTGGGGGGGCATGGGCAATCATGGAGTCCATTGACTTGATCCCCCACTACGCATTACTTTATCACGATGATTATCCTGTTAAGGATTGAGAACCAATTGTAATAAGCCATGTGGCACCCATAAGAAGTATAAATTGATAGGCTTGTAATGAGTAAGGCAAGAGATCCTAGACAGAGCAATTAGAGAGAGAAATATAAATTCTTTGGAAGGTTTTTTACCTATCCATTAGCACCATCTATGGGAACTTGTAATGCCCTTAAGAAATACCTAGCAGTTTTATAACATGTTGAGTGTAAAATAAATTATATTATATTTTAGAGCGTTTAAATGGCTAAAAACGAAAAATGATAAAAACTTCGAAAAGAAATTTAAAACTAAATAAATTTAGTAAAAATGTCAAATGAGGACCTAAGGGTCATAAATGAGGAGTGTAAATGTGAAAATGAGAATGAGATTAAATGAAGTGAAATGAAAAGTTTAAATGAGAAAAAGAGATAAGGCTCATTTAATGAGCTAGCCAAACAAGGCCTTATGAAAACTTAAGGTATAAGACCAAATTTGGTCTTAAAATAGGGCATTCCATACTTTTAGAGAGAGAAAGAGAGATAGGGCTTGGTTGAGAGAAGAAGAGAGGGAATTTTGATTTTCTTTTCCATGTAATCAAGGGATAAGTGATCAAGAAGAAGAAGGAAGAAGAAAAGAAGGAGAATCAAGGTTTAGGTAAAAGCAAACCCAACCCCTTTTACACTTGTGTTTGGGTTTAATAAAACCCCAAATGTGGTATAAAAGTGTTTTGAAAGGTTGTAGCTCGTTTTGGGTAAGATTTCCAGTGAAAATGGCAAAAAAATGGTCAATTTCTGCATAAAGTCCAGGCCTCCCCTACGCCTGGGGCGTGGAATGCATGCCTAGGCGAGGCTGTCGCCTAAGCCGAGATTCAGCTAGAATTCTAGATTGTTACGATCCGCTGGCGAACACCTCTCTTTAGGTGTGAAAGCTTCGCTAGAGGCGTGCCCTGTGAGTCATGTTTTGGTTCCTCTCTTCCGCTAAATCTAACCATCATCCATTGGACTAATGAGGATCCTAATAAGTGAATGAAAGGGTTCTCACAAGTATACAAGTGATATGAAAATGGTTCCGTACCTCGTCGCCAAGGCAAAGCTTGAGCGATCCGATTGTTGGGCAAACATTATTTCTTGCCCTCATTAGATAATAGAATGATAAGGATGTACAGGATGAAATGGAAAAAAAGACGAAAAGGAACAATGATAGGAAGGAGTCGGGTAAAGTAAGCCCTAAATAGAACTCCTAGAATACCCGGACTAATAATATGATTGTTAATTGTATTGGAATAGGAGCGACGTGGAGAAGGCCCCGGGTAGTCGAGATTCGAGGATTGGAATCAAGAGTGCAACAAGCTTTTGGTTTGTTCTTCGACTCTATCTTTTGTTTCCATTTTGGAGTTTGTTCTCCATTTGATCTCTTCTTATTTCAAGTCTTACGATCATTGTTCTATTATTGAAATGATTTTCAATAAACTGCCTATTGAAGTGTTTTAATTGATTTAAGGCAAATAATTGTGAAATGATTTGCATACGAAAATTTTTGCATAAGTATTGGAAAATGAATTATTTGTATAAAGATGTATATACTACATTGTATTTTTCCATGAATGATTTGAATTCCCTTAATAGAATGTTAACCGTTGAAATTCGAGTTAAGGATAGATTGGTATCGCGATAAAGGGTCGAATGGCGATCTTTAAGTCGTAATGATGTCACCTCGTCCAGTAGCCCGGTGGGACAATATCGGTAGTGTTCACGAAATGATTTTTAATAACCGGTTAAGCGACCACTTGAGAGACCCGTCTTGTGTTATAAAACTTTTTTTTTATATACTGACCTCTGACCCGGCGGAACTATCGCCAGGTGATTAAGTTCCCATCTATGCAGAAAGCATATATATGTTAAATTCTCTTAAGAATGAAATGATGAAAATATTATAAATGCATGAATTGTGTTTTGAATGATTTATTGCATATGAAAGTGCATATTTAGAATGATCAATAAACTGTATATGAATGTATATGAAATGAATATATGTATTGTATTACATTGATAATTCAAAAAGGTTAAAAAGCATTATTTAGAGAAAAATTGCATGATTTGAATTAAACTGAAATGGAAGAGAGAACTGTAAAACTACTAAGTATGAAAATACTTAGTAGTTTATTTTACCATCATTGATGCGGAAGGATAGATCGAGGAACAAAGGGCATTTGAGATTGATGTGTCCAATAGCGCGGAGGAAAAGATGAAAATACATCACATGCATACATGAATTTGATTTGACTATATATATATATATATATATATATATATATATATATATATATATATATATATTTCTTAATATTGAAACTATAATTCGAAAAGTGAACTACGATTTTGATTTGTAAATTTTGGTATTGAAAACGGTTTATAATCTTAGTCATATATAAAGGTGGTAAATGGACCAAATGGGCATATGCCATATTTAATGGAAAATGTGTGTGAAAACAAAATAATGGGCCTTTAAGTTGAATTTGTATATATTTATATATTTTCATAGAATATGTGAAATGCGTCATAAATGAGAAATTGCAATTTGATTTGAATGGTATCTAAAAAGAAGTAGCATAGAGTTATGGTATTGGAAACGTATTTGTATTTGCATTGGTAATTGATTATATCCTAAAAGTAAAAATACCTAGTGGCGCATCGGGGGCACCACAAAACTTACTCCCACGCATCTCTTGACTGCTTCAAGACAACCATTGGCTTCCTCCAAAGGTATCCAAATGGGTGAGATCACACCTTCCAATTATGCGCCATCGATAGAGCAATGAATGTTGTCGCTGGAACAAATGCTGAAAGAACAGTAGAAGTTCCATCAGCAACAGCTCACCTCTTTCTTAGCAACCAACGTCGCTTTAAGAGAAGAGATTGCCGCCTTATCTGCCACAGTTACAGTTTCTCGCCTCAACAGTCTCACTAAACATCGAAGCCCTAGCAGATTGGCCTCCACCGACGAACCTTCTACTTAATCGTTTCATCGAAACAAAACTATCGTCGATAGGAATCAAACAAACAGGACCCCCTCCCTTCCCAAGATCCAGGACCCTGTCTTAAGAGTGCTAGATTACATATCGACCTCCCCATTTGTTCCTGCCATCCTACGTTAGGAAGCTCTGCCACACTTCTTGTTGCTGAAATTTCATATGTATGACGGGTTGGAGGACTCCTTTGACCACCTGATGCATTTTTGACAGATCATGACATTGAAAATCGGCAATGATGCCCTGCTGTGTAAGGTGTTCCCATCCAGCCTTGTTAGGCCAGCCCTATCTTGGTTTCATCGCCTCTCACCTAACACGGTGGCGTCGGCTCGTGTTTTATCGAAGTTTGTGACTCGATACATGTATTGATCCAAAAGCAGTGTCACTAGCCTATTCCGGTATGAAGGATGATCGAGATCGATCAAGGTACATGAGCGTTTTGGAGCAATAATCCTTCGACTCAAAGCGGTAAGCATAAATCTTAGTACGGTAGTGAAATGACCATACGCTACTTTTCAGTTCTTCGACTCGCTTTCACTATCAGCACCGGTATTGTGGACAAATTGTATCAAAGGGGAACCAATATGCCATCAGCCCCAGAGCATAATCTTTGCAACCTAAGAAAATTTATAGCCTCCACATCAGAATTAAGACACAATAGCAACTATAAGGGGAAGAGAGGTCATGATGGCTAGGATCACAGGAATGACATGAATTCGAAGAACAGTTACACTAGTTTACCCAAGGAGAGATTCGAGAAGGACCGAGAACGTGCTGAGTGAGGGCAGGAGCATGACGAAGCATAGAACATGCCCGATATACATTAACTCATTTTCAACTTCTCTAGATCATTCAATCCTTAGAAGGATTTGAATGGCCAAATCCACAAAGGGATGACCTAGATCAAAGAGATAAATCCAGATATTGTGAATACCACAAAGAGCATGGACATCGGTGATGAGATATTCTTATTTTATAAAGTTATTAAATTTCATGGCACGGAAGGGGATACCTCAGAAAATACCTTGGGAGCTGAGTTACACTAACACCATATCAACATTTAGATCCTGCGATCAACCATTCGACAAACTCTTGCGTGTCGACACGATCCTCGTCAAGGCCCAAGCGGCTCTGGGATGAGATGGAAACCTTCTTAGAGTACTTTAGTAGCTGAAGTTCATTATAGCTTGACCCCAACAACGTCCAGTCCATCAACGAGACTATCACCTTCTTCGAGTCTCCCTTACGACAACTATTTACACCTCATGATGATGCAGTACCCCCAAATGGCTAGCCAATGTCGTAGTTGTCTCTAAGAAAATTTGAAAATTGCATGTTTGTGTTGATTACTCCGACCTCAATGAAGCCTGCCTAAAAGATACATTCCCCCTGCCCCAGATCGACTAGATAGTGGATGCCATCACGGCACGACCTGTTGTCTTTCCTAGACGCCTACTCGGGTTATAATCAAATTCCTGTATTCCCGTTCGACTCGGGAAACATGGCCTTCTTAACATCGATTAGGATGTACTATTATAATGTCATGCCCTTTGGTCTTAAGAATGTTGTGGCAACTTACCAGCGCATGCTTTCTTACATGTTCAAGCCCTTGTTAGGAAAGTCAATAAAAGAATATATAGATGATATGTTGGTCAAATCACAGTCCCGTGGAGACCATTTGACCCACTTACAAGAGGCTTTTTGACTCATGAGGTTACACCACCTATGATTGAACCCTGAGCAATGCCTTCAAGGAATTCGAATCGCAGGAAGCTCGAGATTTTAGTGAGAAAAAGGGAATATAAATGGTGCCAGACGATCCACAGTCATCCTCTAGATGTAACCTCCTAAAAATAAGAAGCAAATACAAACACTAATAGGAAAATTGGCAATGTTGAACAAGCTCATCTCCGGATACTCAAATCTTCTCTGTCCTTTCTTCAAGGCTTTGAAAGGCACTTTATCAGGAGAGTTCGGTCCCGAGTATGACAAGGCTTTCCAAGCTATCAAAGATTACCTCGTCTCCCCTCTAATTTTTTCTCAACCTATTGAAGGAGAGGAGCTCTATCTCTACTTGGCAGCCTCGACAATAGTGGTATGTGTATGCAGACGGCGTCGATAACAAACACGGTCTTAGACTTTGAGTAAAATGTATTAAATGCGAGACTGATGCAGTGACTTCTAGTTGATCACGTTAGACTTAGAATGATAGCGAAACTATCGCATGCTTTGAAACTCACGTCATGAGTCGTCTAACGGGCTACTAGATCAAGTCTTACTACACAAGCTAGATGAATCAAGAAGAATCTTGAAGTGGGTCATCATGTTGAGTGAATTAGACATCGTGTAACGCTCGAGGTCTGCTATTAAGGGTCGGGTGCTCGCTGAATTCATTTTCGAGATGTTAGACATGCCCAAGGGTTTCATTAATGAACCGTTGTGGAAACTAGAAACTGTTGGTTCCTCTAAAGCAATTAGTGGAGAAGCAAGAATGGTGTTGTAGTCTCTGGAGGGCTTGCCAGCGCTGCACAGACGAGTTAAGTTTTCATTTTCTATCTTGAACAACAAAGTCGAATATGAAGTTGTGCTACTCAGTCTTCGAGTGGCCAAAGAGCTCTTCATCTCAAATTTTTAACTTTGTTATGATTCATGATTGGAGGCATCCCAAATTCATGGTAAGTATGAGGCTAAGAACGAGCGAATGGCTCAATATCTAGCCATCACACGTTCCACGATAGCTAGGTTCAAAAATTTTGTAGTGGTCCAAATCCCGAGATCAAAAAACCGAATGGTTGACGCCCTCACAAATCTAGCTTTCAGTGCCTTGTACCTCTGCCACGTGGAATGGAATGTCATGGCACATCACTTTATTTTTGACGAAACGGTCCTTACAGCTGATTCATGAATGCTTTTGATGAATCTAAAACTCATCTATTTTTGAGCCCATTTTTCAAGTATATTTCAGGCTTAAAAGTTTAATTTAATGTAAAATTATGGAGTTTTTACCCAAATTTATGTTTTATAGGAAATTAAGGAAAAGAAGCAGAATTCAGTATAAAAAGAGCTGAAATCAGCATTGTGCAAAAAAAGGGCCATTGTCGCGACATCAAATTTCCAATGTCACGACACTGTGTGGAAAAGGTCTTGACACTACTACACTCGACATAGTCATGACATCAACTGAAGAGGGGAAGGCAAAGATATACCAATGTCGCGACATCATCACGACATTGTAGCGACACCAAACCAATGTTGCGACATCTGTCAATGTCGTGACATCGGTACTTGACCTCAGCAGTCAAACTACATTAGACATAATGTTGCGACATACGTAAGACACGACTCGACGTGGCTACAATGAGAAAATTGAAATGTTCAGTAATAGTGACATCCTTGATTCAATGTTGCGACATCTACGGGACATCGTGCGACATCAAAACAAAGCCTCAGCGGTGAAGACGTCAGCGAAGACAATGTCCGCGACATGAAAGCGATGTCGTGACATCATATCAGCGACTGGGGTGAAGTTTAGCGAACGATGTCCGCGACATCAGCCACGACATCATTGAGACATGAATGTAATATGGCGACATCGACAGTAGGACTAACAGGCAATGTCGTGATATCATAGCAAGACTATAAGAGCATAAAATTAGCAATGTCATGACATCGCCATGACATCGACGAGGCTTGAACACTTTGGAAGTCTAAACATCGATGTGACAGCCGGATCGATGATGTCATGACATCGGACCAAAGTAGCGAGGTGGTGAGACCCATTTCGATGTGCAACATCGAGATAGAAGCTAGCCAAGGTGGTGAGACAGCTGATGTCATGACATCGGGCAATGATATAACACCTAAATTATATCCTAACAGTTTTATAACATGTTTTAGGTATAATAAAAGTAAATGTATATTTTCCAGAATAAAATAATACTAAAAATAAAATAAGCAAAATCCATAATTAATCTAAGAAATTGATGTAGTAGTAATTTACGATTTCGGACAAGGTCATATGATAAAGCCCCTTAAGCTAAAAATGGAAATATGAATAAATTGATTTGCAAATAGAAAGGAGTTGGAGGACCAAATAGCAAAAATTGGAAATTTGACCCAAACGGGTATTAGACCAAACAAGGCCTTAAAAAATATCCCATTTTTAGCTTTTGGTTAGGGCAAATCGGTTGAGAGAAAGGAGAAAAGAAGATAAGAGAAAGAGAAGAAAAAGAAGGAAGAAAAAAGAAGAAGAGAGAAGTGCAAAAGAAAAGCAAAGGTATGGAAATTGTATGGAATCTACATATGTTTGGATTATGTATTGATTATTAGTATGAAAAAAAATGTATGGAATGGTATGGAATTTATGTTTAGAAGTGTTGTTAGTTGGTTTAAGTTAGATTTATGGTTTTATTTCGAAAAAGGTGTGTTTTAGTTGAAAGAATTCCGGTAAGAATGGCCAAAAACTAGCCATTTCTGTTATGCTCGACACCCCTACGCCTAGGCGTAGGAGTCCACGCCTAGACTTAGAGCTCCTTCTAGGCAGAGGCCCCTGACCCAAACCTGGGGTTTCTGCACTTTCTGGTCCGCCTAGGTGTAGCATGCTCCGCCTAGGCGAACCTTCGCCTAGGCGTAGCGAAGCTTCGCCTAGGCGTACATGTAAGTTCTGTTTTGGTTCCTCTATTCCGTTAATTCTAATAATTATCCATTGGATTAATGAGGATCCTAATAAGTAAATGAAAGGGTTTGTACGAGGCACTCCTGCTAGTGTTATGACACTTCTGTTACGTGGGCAAGCACGTTATGATCAATGTTTTAGCACTCCTACTAGTGCTACGACACTTTTGTTACATGGGTAGACAAGTTATGAACAATGTTTCGGTACTCTTACTAATGCTACGACACTTCTGTTACGTGGGTAGGCACGTTCTATTCAGTACTGTACCATACCTTCGGATACCTATTGTACTGTGTTCCCTCTCATTCATTATTACCGGTCTATGCAGGCATATACTTATATGTTGTATACCCAAATAATAAGATACATGAAATTAAATGATAAGAATCTGAATGATGAATAAAAAGTAAGCATAAGAAATCAGTCTGTTATGTTCTATTTTGTACCCTCGGGTACTCCCTGTTGAAATATACCATTACGAACTCCTACGGGAGATATGAAGTTTAATTCTGAATTATGTACATGAAAACTACGGTATAGAATTATGTATTCTTAATCTGACCTTATACTTTATAATCTATTTATTACGTAAATGTGGACCACTTAGTGGTCGTATCACATTTCCCACTAAGCTATAGAAGCAGCGGTGTATCGGTGTAGGTATCGAAGAGGGCGTACGTTCCCGCATCAGCGGGGCCAACACATGGTGAAGTCCACTGATGTAGGTTTTGTCTTTTTAATAATATAAATGTAATAGTTTGTAATAGTGAAAGTTATTTATGTCTGAGTAAATGGAATTTGAATATGTATAAGATAATTTAACCACCACTACGGTGATGGTATTAGAATTTTATTTCTTTATGGATTTGTTTGTGAAATGGGCCCATAATGTCAGCGGGTGAAGAGTCAGTCTCGTGCGCCCCATGTTCGCGAGGTAAAGGGCATGACAAACAATGTACGATATGTACGACGTGCGGAGAACGGAACATCAGATTCAATGTCGTGACACGAGTGACCCGACATATTAGTTCGATGTCGCCAACATCACCACGGCGATTAACTGAGTGGGATTTTTCTTGGGATTTTTCGAGCGTCGTGGTGTCGCCTCGTTTTTGGGCTTAAGACTGAACCTATAAATAAGCTCACAGGGAAGTAATACGAGGAGCTTCAACGGCTTTCATCAAGTTTTTATGCTTTTTGGGAGAGCTAAAGTCTCATTGTATATATTTTTCTTTTTATTTTTTTTCCCTTTTACTTTTTTTTTAGTTTGTTTGTTTTGGATTTATTTTTCTTATTAGAGTAGTGATCTGAACTGGGATTCCGAGCTGAATGAATGTATTTCAAGCTTCTATTTCTATCTAAACTTCAATGGAATGCAGAATTTTAAGAATTCATTTATCTTCGAGTTTGATTATAATCTCAATGAATTTGTTTGATCAAGCTAGTCATTATCATTTGTGATCCAGTTTGAAAATTTAAGCTCCCTCGGGAATAATGCATTGTAGGGATTATTGATTGTAATGTTACAATGTTGTTTTGGGTATGGATTAAAGTGATTTAACTAGTATTGCTTCTACATTAAGCTATTCGGAATATCAATGTTTGGTAGCTGTCATTTGTATCATTGCTCGATTTCGGAATCCCTGCGGTGACACAAAGATAGACTACACGAGCAAGAGCTTGATCGCGAGGGTAAGTACACGTATTATTTGAACTAATGCACTTTTAGGATTACTTTGATATATCAATGGTGATGATCTAACCTCTGACTTCAAGGTTCCCTCCTAGGTGATAGCAGGAGTGTGTTCTTGAGGCATATGATCCACCTACTGATCTAGTAGTTTAATTCTTAGAGGTTTCACCTCAGTTGAGAGGAATAATCTCAACCTTGTGTTAGCAAAGATTCTAATCAAGGGAAGAGGGAATTCTTGTCTAATTGATGGATGAGATACCAATTATTTTGGAGAAGGCTTGTATTACGTCTATAGAGGCGAAGCAATTTCGGACTAAGAGATGGTTGCGAAGTACTAAAAAGGAAAAAATCGTCAGATCTTAAAAAAAAAAAAGATCAATTCATACAAGTAACTCTTCATTGTCTAGAGATAGAAGTGTGATAAGTTGAAGAGTGAAATGTGTGGTGTTAGGAGAAATTCATTGCTACAGTAATTTGCTCTTGGACAATTCCAAGGTTCATACTTAAGACTTTATCTCTTATTTGGAACTTGCAAAGTGATGGTGCAATATTGTTTTCATTCGGTGTTATTTAGTCGATGAACTCTCTAATCATGTATTTTAGAATTTCATGCTTTCATTGATTCACTTTACTTGAAAGTTAAATCTATCCATAAATTTGGAAGTTCAAATAGTGGATTTTGAGTAGTGAGGGTAGTTAATCTTTAAATTTTCTAATCGTCCTCATGGGAATGATATTTGAACAAAATCCACTTTATTACTTGTATGACTTGTGCGAAACACTTAGTGAATTTAAATAGAAAAGCAATTTAAATTGCAAATTATTACCTAAACAGTAAAAAACATATTATATATATAGATATTCAGTCAAACAAGTTTTTGGCATGACTGCTAGGGATTGAATAATTTCTGGTTGTTATGCTATAACTCAGTCAGTTTTCGGTCTATGTTGATAAAATCAAAGTCATCAGCAAATCATTCAATCAAGTTTATGGCGCCATTGCCGGGGATTGAAATGAAAGTAAAGTTTAAAGATCAATATTCTTACCAAATAGAAAATTGCTAGTTTGGACATTTTCTTTTAACTTTTGCAAGAATTTTCAAAAATAGTTTTAAGCTACTTGATAGATGACTTAAATTTCTTGATCTTTGATGAAAACATATCATAATATATTTCTGTTATCTATTAATCTCACTTGATCTCAGTGTGTTTCCATTTCAGGAATTTATCACGTACCTGGCAGAAGCGGGGCGCATTTGGACATTGAATTGGAGAGGACACTAAGAAATGCAGAAGAGTAGAAGTGTTGAATCTGATCATGGCTGAGCAACAAAAACCGTAAGAACATCCCGACTTTGGCAATTAAAGGACCTTGAAGTGAGAGGACTAAATGGAGATTTACGGAGACCAGTCATCATAAATGAATATTCTGTTGTGAGGTAGCCTGCCATAGAGGCCAATAACTTTGAGTTGAAGCCAACTCTTATCACAATGGTGCAGCAACGTCATTATACTGGTCATCCCAGTGAAGACCCCATTGAGCATATGGGTAGATTTCTAGAATAGCCAACACAGTGAAATTGAATGGGGTGAGACCTGAAGTGATAAAGTTGCAGCTCTTTCCATTTTCACAAAGAGATGTAGAAGTAACTTGGTTTGAGTCACTACCTTATGGATCAATGAACAACTGAGAAGAGCTGGTGGAGGCATACATGAGTAGATTTTCCCTCATGCTCTTACTTCAGAGAGGAGATGAGAAATTATTATGTTCAAGCAAGGAGAAGATGAAAGTATTTACAATGCCCCATCACCAGTTATTTGAAAAAAAAAAAAAAAGATCTGTGAGGAAAAAAAAAAAAAAAAAAGCAAGCCCTAAGTAATCATGTATACCTTAATAAATGATGTTTTATACCATCAATCATTTTCAAGCCCATACCAAAAGTGCTTGCACCAGTGAGACCGAAGCACATTATAGAGAAAATACACGGAGGTATATGCGGTACCCACATTAGCGGATGATCGTTATGTCACAGGATTATGACACAAGGTTTCTACTAGCCGAGAATGAAACAAGAGTCCGAACGCTTTGTCAAGAGCTACGATACTTGTCAAAAATTCGGCAATGTTATTCATGCCCCAACCACTGCACTCCATTCAATATCTAGGCCATGACCTTTCTATATGTGGAGAATCGACATCGTGGGTCCACTGCCTCAAGCCATAGGTAAAGGAAGTTCTTTCTTCTTGCCACCGATTATTTCACAAAATGGGTGGAAGTTGAGCCCTAAGCTTAAATTAAGGCCAACCAATTAAAACGGTTTGTGTAACGAAATATCATATGTCGGTTTGGAGTCCCACATGCTATCGTCTCAAACAACGAGTCGCAATTCATTAATAATCCATTTTAGCAATTTTGTGCAAAGTTAGGAGTAAAAAATATATACTCCACCTTGATACCCCGATCAAGCGACCAGAAAGCGAAGTTATGAACAAAAACACTGCTCAGCTGCCTAAGAAGGGTTAACGTCGGTAAGGAAAGTGAATTGAATAGCTATCGATGGCACTCTGAGCTTATTGCACGACACCAAGGCAACCTACCAGAGAAATTTCGTACGCCCTAGCCTTCGATGCTAAGGCATAGATCCTAGTAGAATCCCGAGCCCCAGACGTTACGCGCAGGCAATACCCATAGAACTCACGTGCATTGTTGAGCTTGAAAAAGAGAGATCGGGTTGTTGTTCGAATGGCCGAATATCATCGTTGAGCCTCACAGCAAATGGACAAAATAGTCAAACCTAGGGCTTTCATGAAGGGTGACTTCGTACTCTAACGCACTTTCGACGAAGGAAAACTTAAGCCAAATTTGGAAGGTCCCTTCATAATCCTCGATGTCGGTTCAAAGGGCGCTTATAGATTACAGTTTCCTTGCAGAAAAATTGAACCTCATCCTTGGAACTCGACTTATTTGTAGAAATACTTCCAGAAGTCCCATACATTATTTATGTTGAACCCAGTTTACTACAGAAGTTGAATGAAGATTGCACATTTTTTCTCAGTCAATCATGTTTTTTCCTTCTCCACTCCACTTATTGTTGTACGGCCAACACCACTTTGCCTATGGCAGCTAGCCCTCAACGACCCTAGGCCTCGGGCTGACCTAAACTGAAAACACCCGCCGCTACTAAGGCTAGCCCTCGTGTGTAGGCCTCGAGCGACCTAAATACAATAAGGCCCGCAAACATGGCGGCTAGCCCTGAGGTACAGGCCTCGACCGACCTAAGCCGTAAAAGGCCTCATTCGCCTATGGCAGCTAGCCCTCGATGGCCTTAGGCCTCGAGTAGCCTAAGGCCCCAAAAGGGTCCCTTCAACTATGGCAACTAGCCCTCGACTACCCTAAGCCTCAAGTAGTCCTAATGTCACGGGCCTACTCGTTCACGCAGCTGTGCGGCCCGTGCGGCGGTCTCACATGGACACTTTCTTGAGACCCAGCCTGCCACGCCACACATTATGCCTTTATGTGATTGGTTTACAGCCACCTTGGGCTCATCGAGGAGAGCGGCTCCGGTCTCGACGGTTTGTCAAGGGTAGGCCCATTTACGAATCTTCATAGTCGGAGTCCGTGACTGGCAGTGAAGCTCCCGACCAAGCAGGGTCGACGTCTTTGAACTCGAAGAATCTTCTAGCGATCACTTGCGCACCATGCGGTGCTCTCACACCAGTAAGCTCAAAACCAACCGGCGCTTGATCTTCAATAAAGTCTTCAAGCTGCGGTCCTGGGCGCCCGCGCCTGATAAGTGCGACATTCTCCCATGATATCTTGCGCCCTCGTGTAAGGCACCTTCCTTAATTTACGCTAGCCGAACCTTATTTGCTCCTCGAGCCATCATCGACTAAGGTCCGTGCGATACCCCGGGACGAGGGGGCGTCCATATCTTAATGGCGGCATCGCCTTGCAATGCATGGAGCCTTTTCTTCCGCCCCGGCGGCACCTCGGCCCCCGGACTTCCACCCTAGTAGGCGAGCACCCGTTACGCACTACTAGTCAGCAACCGGCACCTTGTGCGATGTGGAGACGCCGGCCGAGCACCAGCCGTGTCAGTTCTTGTCGCGGCTTTTAGGAGAATGACTTTCGATCACCGGGATCAACGAAAACCGAAACCTGTCTTTGTTGAAGACACATCCCTTTGCGATACCACTTGTCAAGGGCTGCTCATTCCTGACGGCGCGGACCGTGCGGTTGTCTCCACATGAACACTCTTGAGACCCGATACCACACCACACGTCATGCCTTTATCTTGGCCCGGTTTTTAAATCTACCTTAGAGGCTCATGGAGGCGGCTCAGGCTCCCAGACCGGTTTGTGCAGGGTAGACCAACACCCTTCTTCATAGTCAGGTTCAAGACCAGCGACAAGCTCCCCAAACTTAACCGGGTCGACATGCCTGGACTCCAAAGAATCTTCACCTCGATCTTTCTGCATACCTGATCTGGAGCGCTCTCACACCATTAGCTTCAAGGCAAGTAAATTACTTGATCTTGATAAAGTCTTCACTGCGGTCTGGATGCCCCTGGCGTCAGTGACACTAAGCCTTGAAAGGCCACTTTGCCTATGGAAGATAGCCCTTGATGACCCTAGGCCTCAGGTGGCCTAAGCCCCAAAAGTCACCTAGACCTCGGCGAATCAAGTCCCACAAGCGCATAGCCTAAGGAAACTTAGCCCTTGAGAAGTTCCTAGCCTATGGTGGCTAGCCTTCACCGGTGCAAGGCCTCGAGCAGCATGTCCTTAGCAATTTCCACTCCAAAATTAATGTTGTAATAAAAGAAAGAAAGGTGAGTTAAAATATATATATATATATATATATATATATATATATATATATATATATATATATATATATATATATATATATATATATATATATATATATATATATATATTTCATTCAAAAATGACAGCGTCCACTAAGAGCCTGACTACGTTATGGTTAGGTACGTTACAATTCATCTCCAACTTCACTTGGTGGATGTTGCGAAGCTGGGTGATACTCTTCTCTAGTTCAACCACATCGACCCCCCAGCTTCCTCATCTTCTTCACATCGTATATCGCCGTGCTTCGATCCACTGCAGCGTCGGGCTTTCTCACAGCTTAGGCACTTGTGACTCCGATTGCACTTTGTTATCTGGCCTTCAGCACCCTCGCCTTGGTAGAAAAGTGAGGAGGAGGAGCTAAATAGGTGTTGCCACTTGTTGTACTATTTGGCCATATAGGCGCCAAACACGTTGATCTGCACAGATGATATAAAAAATGTAAGCAAAACAAGAAGAGTCCATATAAATGCACAAAAAAAAAAGACTACAGTGGCGGCCATCCTGAAGGGAGTAACATTCTTTAGCAACTCCCGCCTCCTTCCATTCCCTCCGCCATACACCACCCCTGACGAAAATGCCTCCTGCGTGCAGACCCACCAGGTAGCTCCTCGGAGCGAGAGAGGGATCCAGCATAAAAGCCTCGAGGGATGGGGGTGTTCTTGAGCGTGCTCAGGCTTTCTCCTTCCTTGGCGGAGTAAGCCGCTGTTGCAATCGACTCTCACGTCCCTTCATGATCCTTATACTGCCCCTAGTCTTGGTGGAGGTCTATGAGCCTCGGGGGGGAGGGAGCAACGAGATCTCGGGCTCCCTCCCTCGCCCGAGGAACACTGGGTCGCCTCTCGCAATCGACTGCACTCGCCTTCATAGCTGAGGCATTGTCTCAGGCTCTCCTTCCCTTGGCCTCTTCGATCCAGGGCGTAGTGTAGGGTTAGTTCGAGGAGGGGCAACAGGATACTTGTCTCCCAACTTGTCCCCGAGCATCTCTTCAACTGTCGCCTCCTTAATCCGATCAAGAAAGTGAGCTGCAGCCCCATTCCATGGCATTGAGTATTATGGAATTTTACCTTAGGACTTTACGGGGATGAACTCTTTCGGTGTCAACGACCTCTAATTCGAGGATAATAGGGCTTGAAGTCCTCTCCCGAGCTCAGTGGCTCGAACATGTACTAGTATTAGATCAAGCAGGCGGGATTCAGGTGCGTCCACGGCTTCCACAGGCTCAGGAACACTTGCCATAACACAAACAGAGCCATGAAGCATCAAAGGTACGAACAAGGGGATGAACAAGCTCTAGTCCCCTCCACTATACCTAATTCAGGATTGAAGTTTAACCCAAGCTCTCGAACCATAGGGTCCCTCATGTAACCCCAAGCACTAAACAACATAACATTGCCTTATGGCTTGTTTTTTTTGGTATTGGGCAAGTTGGTCACGAGTTGCACCAACTTGGCATCGACAACAAAGTAGTATTTCCCCAAATTATGTCGCTTTATGGTATACGCGTAAAGGACCTCTTCTAAACCTAAGCATATGCCATATTGGCGATTCAACACACACACCTCCAACAGGACACATATAATGTTCACGTGTGTGTGGATGGGGTGAAGACGAGTGTGATGAAAAAATTGGTGCACCTGTGCGGGTAAGGGGAACCTCAACCCCTCACTGATGTGGACTTCTAGCCAATACATATAATTCATCCCACCTCGATCCTCCTCTATGCTAGCTACAGACTGAGGTCCCGGCGGAGGAAAAGAAACTCAGACTTTAGGAGGGAAGGAGTACTTCCTTCATAAAGCATTGATCCAAACCTCCCCAACGGCGTTGAGGCAGGAAGGAGCGCCCTTGGAGCCAGATGAGGACGTTTCCTAATCGCGAGGCCATCCAAGGTCGACATCTCCACCAGCTTCAGTCGTCTTCTAAGTGCCATCGCTGCTAACACGAGACAAGGCGAAACCACTAGGGTCACTCATCTAGCCACAAAGGAGGTAACTTTCGATTAGAAAACTTCAAAAAAAAAAAAAAGGATAGAAGCCATCAACTAGTCCAACTCAACCCTAAACACCCATGGCAGAAAAGGCCCCTACCGATAACCAAATCTAAAAACCCCAAAAATAGAGAGAGAGAGAGAGAGAGAGAGAGAGAGAGAGAAAAGAGAAGAAGGTGAGCTTTGGTAGCTAGAACGTACCTTCACCACAAGGTTGATCGTGAGCAGCAAACCAGTAGGATCTCCAATAAGGCAGGAATCGCAAATGGAGACAGTTACCTAAAGAAAATAGAAGCAAAGGAAGCGAGAGGATAAAGGCGTTACTCTTCATTAAATAATTGAATATACTCAAATTTAAATATTAAACTTCTTTCATTTTATAAAATTTAATATATATTATTTTTTATTTTAATAATATAAAATGTATATTTAATTATTTATTACGTCATGCAGCCAGAATCAGGCTAGATTAAGCCAGATTGAGCCGTGGTAGTAGCTTCGAAGTTAATGATCTTTCCAACTTTTAAGACATTGAAAAAAAAAAAAAAACTAACTACCTTGCCAATTGTAAGGCCAGTTTAGCATTTTTCTAAAAAATGTTAGGATTGATCCACTGCGAGCCCAAGCTGCAGCCCACCGAAATAGATAGATGCCCACTATGGGACCCATGCTCACTGTGGGCCACGAAGATAAGGCGTTTGGGTTGGGGCCTGTTGCAGTCTGTTATATAGAGATGAGAAGTGAGAAGAACACTGTGGAAACATAGGCGTAACAACAAACAAGTCGTATTCGGAAACAAAGATAAAAGGGATATGTTTGGATGATGCGACATCCGTCTCCTCCTAGCCTTGAGTAAATGAATGTAATTGGTTAGAAGGCAACCACGTGGCTAATAAATATCTAGCCTCCTTTGTGGTTATAGCTCCCAAGACCAAGAAGTTTCTGGATGTGTAGACAATTATTTTGCCATGCTTATTTTATATTTGGGGGCTGTTTGGTGATCGAGACACTGCTGTTTTCTTTCAAATTCAGGGTTAACCATGGAATGGAGCCCACGGCCATATCGAAGATCTTCCCCCAAAAAAATTGGAGAAAAGACAAAGGGATTCCATTTTAACTAATGTTATTTTTTATATTTTAAACACAAGAAAAGAAAATAAAATAATGTTTTAAAAAATGGATTACTTCGATCAATCTAATTGGTGAGATCGTCAATGAGCAACATTGTTGGTCCAATCTTCAATTTGGTTCAACTACAATTTGATCACTAGTTTAATATGTAAATCGTGAATTGATAAATTTTCTATTTTATCATTGATCCAATCTTTAAAATATTAAAAAAATAATAAAAAATACCCAGACATCATGTAGCTAAGCTTTTTAAAAATAAAAAAAATTAATGATTATAACTATTGAATGGAGTGAGAGGATGGTTCCTCTGTTTTTCTTGTTTCCTTGCCAACGTTTGTGGTAACCAATTAACCTAATTTGAGTGGCAGAAGCTAAAACCCCTGCCTCAAAAGCAACTCAGTTATTTGAATTACGAGAAGCCTCCATTTTGAATTGTAAGTTTTTAACCAACCAAATGATTTCCCCAAAGGCTAAAGCCAACGTCCTACTCACTCAAAGCCTTGTCACGTGCGAAGGAGCCAACCCAGACTTGTGTGGCCGTTAGGAATTCCTCAACCCAATCCACAAGATCTCATCCATCCTCCTCCTACACTCCCAACTCCCAAGCACTTCCCGTATAGAAACCCTGCCCCCCATCCTCCATCTCAATTACATCATCCTCCTCCTTTGGATCCTTCCTTTGAATTCACTGCCCACCGATGGCTGCCACCATCTCAACTCTTGGAGCTGTTATCAGAGTACCGGTACTGTGTTTTTTTCCCCGCCCTTTACACCTTCTACCCACTCTTTTCTTCTCTGTGTAGTCATCGAACAAACCCACGTTTGTTTTGCTAAGAATTTGATTGCCTTTTCTTTTTAGCATGGTTTGTTTATAGTTTTATTCTCATTGTTTGATTTATAGAATTCCATTGTTTGTTATGATATGAGTATCAATTCCAATGGTGTTGGGTCGAAAAACAGAGGTTTCTTCTTTTGAATTCTGTGGTTTAGTGGCTAATTGTTATGGCACGTGGCTCATTGGCATTTGCCCTTCAGTCATATACCCATTGCCTTTGTTGGGAGATGAAATAATAGGATGGGGTGCGGGAAGCCCAGCGGCATGTACGGTGTATAGGGCTATTTTTATAAATTAGTTATGTTTAGTGTTAATATAAATACTAAACCCTATGGGAATATAGTGCCTTGAATGTAGGGACGCTATCGAACACGTAAAAATGTGTGTGTACTCTTCTTATTTTCTTTATCTGATTCGTTAATCACTATTGCTTGCACAAATCACAACACTAATAAGAAGGGAACATGTTGGGGGGTGCAGTTGAACTTGAATGGGTCAGGCACCGGAGCTTCGGTTCCAAGCTCTACGTTCTTGGGGCAGAGCTTGAAGAAGTTGAGCTCCAAGCTTGCCCACCCGTGGACTTCATCTGGAAACTTCAAGGTTGTTGCTGAAGTTGATGAGGAAAAACAGACCTCAAAGGACAAATGGGGAGGCCTTGCCTTTGACACCTCGGATGATCAACAGGACATTACCCGAGGAAAGGGAATGGTGGACACTCTCTTCCAAGCTCCCATGGGGGCTGGAACCCACGATCCTATCATGAGTTCCTATGACTACATTAGCACCGGTCTTCGCCAGTAAGTAATTCAAAATCAATCACGCATTTATATAGTTTAAACTCATGCAGATTGCTCAAATGGGTGTTTTTCTGCTTTGATGAGCATATATGTTAAAGAGGCCTTTTTGATTTGGGTGATAGACTATGATTATAACTGAGCTGTTTCTTTTAGATACAATATGGACAACACCGTGGATGGGTTCTACATTGCTCCTGCTTTCATGGACAAGCTTGTTGTTCACATTACCAAGAACTTCATGACCCTGCCAAACATCAAGGTATGCCGTCTGAAATGTCTCAAAATTTCCTAAAAGCGTTTATTCGTTCCTTAATTTGAGTGAAGTTAAAGATACCCTTAAAATTTGGCACACAGGTTCTCCGCCTTGGGTATTTGGGGAGAAAGGTCAGAAAATCATTCCAGTGCGAGCTAGTGTTTGCCAAAATGGGGATCATGAGTAATCTCTCTCTTCTTCTGTTTCTCCGTATGGCTTTTATTAGATTTGGATGACTTGAATTCTATCGGGTTTACCCAACCTGAATAGTTTCACAGTGTAATATTTATGGGCTTTTAAGAGATCATGGCTTTTATTAGGTTAGGTGACTTGAATTTACTGGGTTGACCCAACCTGAACAGTTTCACGGTGTAATATTTATGAACTTTTAGGAGGTCTGTGATGATAACAAAGGAATCGATCCATTAAGGTTTTGCAATACTTATAAATATACATGATGTGATTTAAGGTTTTGTAAATTGATGTTTTCTCTAGTAGCTGTAATCTTCACAATTATACTCTTCTTTAACATAGTGAATTTCTTTCTTCTATATATTTGGTGGTTTTCCCCTTCTCTTCTTTTAAACATTTTTTTTTTTTTTGGTTCCAGAGAAATTGCACAAATTCTTGCTTGTTTTCTTTGAAATTAGTTTGAGAGAAATGCCTAATCAGGACATAAGTGAGCCTTTGAAGTTTTGGCCTGCATGCCTGCCCATGCTAATTCTTTAATTTCAATTGGAATAAATTTCAGCCCCATTATGATGAGCGCTGAGAAACTGGAAAGTGGAAATGCTGGAGAGCCAGCAAAATTGATCAGGCAACGGTACCGCGAGGCAGCAGATATCATTAGAAAGGGGAAAATGTGCTGTCTATTCATCAATGATCTTGATGCTGGAGCGGGTAGGCTTGGTGGCACCACCCAATACACTGTCAACAATCAGATGGTGAATGCCACCCTTATGAATATTGCTGATAACCCCACCAATGTCCAGCTCCCTGGTATGTACAATAAGGAGGAGAACCCTAGAGTTCCACTATAGTCACTGGTAATGACTTCTCAACATTGTATGCCCCTCTCATCCGTATGATGGTCGTATGGAGAAGTTCTATTGGCAATCTAATTAGGAAGACAGAATTGGCGTCTGCACGGGTATCTTCCGCTCTGACAACATTCCCAAGGAGGACATTGTCAAGCTTGTTGACACCTTCCCTGGCCAATCTATTGGTAAGCTTCACCTTCATAACATCTATGTTAGACGGGGATCAAATATTTAAATTAGCAAAATGTTTGAATCCAAAGACTTTTATCAAATCTAAATTTAATACTATGTTATGTTAGATGATCAACCCGCCTTTTAAAGGCTCAAGCTTATGGATTTGAAGCTATTTAATATCATGTTTTAACAATTCATTGCAGTTCTACAACAAAATTGCTATAACATATTCAGACCAAAGAAACAGAAATAACTCTTTTGTATTTGTGTGCAGATTTCTTCGGTGCTCTCAGGGCTCGGGTATATGATGATGAAGTAAGAAAGTGGATTGCAAGTGTTGGGGTAGAGGGTGTTGGGAAGAAGCTTAGAACTCAAAAGAGGGACCCCCAACTTTCGAGCAACCAAAGATGACTCTTGAGAAGCTGCTCGAGTATGGAAGCATGCTAGTCCAAGAACAGGAGAATGTGAAGAGAGTCCAATTGGCCGACAAATACCTTAGTGAGGCAGCTCTCGGAGATGCAAATGAAGATGCTATCAAGAGTGGAAGTTTCTATGGTTAGTATCCTTGATCCTAAAGTTGTTGATTTATGATGGCTTAAGCATTTATTGAGTTTACGAAGGTTAAGTTTTTTGTTCACGTCTTATTATGTATGCAGGCAAGGCAGCCCAACAAGTCAATCTTCCAGTGCCAGAAGGCTGCACCGATCCTTATGCAGACAACTTTGATCCAACTGCTAGGAGCGACGATGGCAGCTGCCAGTACCAATCCTAGTCTGTCAGAAGAAGAGATGGATCACCTCCACTATGAATTGGTAACTTCACTTATTAGTGTAATGTAATTGTGTTTTAGTGTATAATTAATTCCTCTTTCCTCAATTAGTTTTTCCTCTTCTAGAAGGCCTTTTGTTTAAAGAGATAAAGAGTTAGGTCATCTACCAGATTTTATAATGAGATCTTTTGGCTACATATGATGTTGAGGCCTTTAATTTCCATCTAAGTTGCGTATATATAGATATCTAAGTAACGGACAGAGGAGTGAGGTTTAACGAGCTCGTATTCAGAACGTACTTGCCCATTCGTGGCCATTAAATTCTCTATTTATGCCAACAGCACAAAGCACCTCTCATTGGTTCAACCCTATCCCATTTTCTTCTGTTCTTGGGTACTCAAATCAAACCCTTGACCTTTTCAATAACAGTGCCCATGTACAGCTAAACGTGTTGTCCAGCTTGCACAACCAGGACACAACATAAAAAAAATCCACCTCAAAACCCACACTCACAGGGTGTAGTGAATGAAGCATTGGGATGTGCAAAGGCCCGGATCAAGGACTCAACACCGGCATGTTGGAGATGGTATGGTATTGTCTATTTTGGGTGCGAGACCCTTTTGGTTTTGTTTATGGGTTTCTTTCTCTAAAATGTCTCGCACTACCTGGGGATGTTATTATCGAGAATCGACCTATATTCAAATAAGTAAAGTCTAATCAGCGCATTTCTATAATACCATTTTGTAATATTTAGATTTATCGATTATAGACGGTTCATACTAGTTTAGGTTAGTCACCTTATTCGTTTGATTCATTTGTATTATTTATACCTTATGTGATTCAATAGAAATTTGATTAATCTTCCCCCCTTTTGAATATTCTACATGGTATCAGATCCACGATTCAGACCTCGCCATTCTCCCTAGTCCCTAGCCATCTCCCCGATCTCAAGATCATGACTCAAGAATAAAGAGCGCCAATCACCATTCCCAATTCCTATATTCCACTTCACCCTCTCACCCTTATCACCATCTCGCATCAAAATATCATCAAACTCACCCTCCACAAACCATCTCCTTGAGTCATTACTGGTTTCTATCCCCACTTAAATAAGACCTCAACAAATGATATTGACACTCCTCATCCTCGCCCCTCAGCGCACGACTCAAGCCCGCAAACAAGGAAACCCAAATCCATCAGATTAAAACGGCTTTTCGTGCTCTGTTAGATCCATTTCAGCCTCCCTTTAATCCTCCGTTCCAAACAATCCACCACCTCCCGCGGACATGGCTCACCCTTGCCAACACATATGCTCGTCCATCTCGTAGGCACATCAAATAAATCAAGGACCAACTCAAGACTGTAGTCAAGGGTTCCCGTAATTCATCAACGAATACATGCACTTCATCAAGTGCAAAGCCAATCAACTTGTCGCCATTTTGGGAAACTACTTGACCATGAGGATCTTATTACAGAATCTTGGATGGCTTGGATGAAGACTACAAATCCATTGTCGTTATTGTCCAAGGTTGTGACACTCCAATTCTCTTTGATGAATTACATGAAAAATTGATCAATCAGGAATTGGAGCTCAAACACTCGCAGTCTAGCCCCTCTTCATTCCCGGTCATTGCCAACATGGCCTCCGAGCGTCCCAAGGGCCCCACCCGTCGCACTCCCGCTCCACCGATGGTTATCATGCTTCAAGCCCCTTGATCTCACTTCGGGCCCTACAACCAACCTCATCACAGTGCCAGTCTCACCCGTACCTTGGTAAGTGTCAAGGCTGCCGAACAGTTGGTCACTTAGTCAGCCAGTGCCCGCTCTACCAATCGATGCTAACCTCCACTGCCCAAGCTCCCCCACACTCACCAACTCGGCCCTCCTCGGCTCCATATAATCGTCAGTGGCACCCCATGGCTCACGTTGCCACCTCTCTGTCTTAGGCATCACCACCATGGTTGCTTGATAATGGTGCCTCTCTTGATGTCACCGTCGACCTCAACAACCTCAACCTCCATGCTCCCTATGATTGTCCAAATGACGTTGTCATTGATGATGGTACTAGGCTACATATTACACATTCGGGCTCAACTTCCTTATCTATCCCTTCCCATTCCTTTACTTTACAGAATGTCTTATGTGTCCTAACATGAAACACAATCTTATATCTATCTCACCATTTTTCAAAACAAATAAAACATCGATTGAATTTTTACCCTCTTCTTTTCATTTGAAGGATTTGTAGACAAGGTCAATACTTATTCATAGTCGCATTAAAGACAACGTCTATGAATGATCGACCAAGCCTTCCACTTCCATCATTGCGTTCTCCAATTTCAAAGCCTCCTTCTTATTAGCATCATTGGTTAGGCCATCCTTCCGAGCCCATTCTTCGGCATTTAGTTACACATTGTGTCTGCCTTGTAATCTTCCTTTCATTGTAAAGACTATTTTTGTAATAAAAGTCATAAGTTACCTTTCTCATTGAATTATCAGGCACTTCCACTCCACGCAAATTATCTTTTCTCGATGTAACAACATCTCCTATTCACCACCAACAACTTCAAATAATACGCTGTCTCTTTGCTTGATAACTTCACCCATTATATCTGGCTCTACCCGCTCAAACGTAAGTTCGATGTCAATTTGATTTTCCCCCACTTCAAATCACTTGTTGAAAATTTCTTCAAACGGAAAATTCTTACCCTTTACTCATATAATAAGGGTGAATAGACGGTCTATCCACCTTTTTAGCCACTCATGGCATATCTCACCATACATCTCCACCACACACTCCGGAACACAATGGTTTCTTTAAACGTCGCCACCGTCATATAGTTGAAACCGGTTTGGCACTTCTCTCTCGAGCTTCTCCCCTTTCCTTCTGGTCATATGCATTTCTTACGGCTACATATCTCATTAATCGTCTCCCCACACCTACACTACAAATGTCCTCTCCATATCACAATCTCTTCAAGTCTCCTCCCAATTATTCCAAACTCCATGTCTTTGGTTGTTTGTGTTATCCATGGCTTCGACCTTACTTGGTGCACAAACTCACTCCTCGTTCCGCCCCTTGCGTCTTCCTTGGCTACTCGCTGGCCCAAAGTGCCTACATCTGTTATGACCCTTCCAACACCAAGACCTATCACTCTCGTCATGTTTGCTTTGTTGAGTCCATCTTTCCCTTGTCTAACGTCCATCTGTCGCTTCCTCGGTCTATTGAGTCCACCATCTCCACATGGTTCCTAGTCACCCTTGTCGACTCGGCCATGCCTCCTACATCTCCAAGTGTAGATCACACCCCCGACTTTGTGCATCCGGTCCCTTGTCCCACTACTCCTCACAGCTCGAACCCCTTAGTCGAGTTTTCCCAGCATGTCCAAGCACCCAAGCCCTTCACCACCATCCCATACCCTCTTCCCCAAACGACAACTCTCCCGACTCCCCTAACAATAGCGAAGTTGGCACCTACCTGAGCACTTGAGCTTCCCATACATAGCACCACTACCCGAGCCCTTGCCTCCTCCATCATCATCCAGTCTTCTCTTCCCCCATCGACTACAGCCTCGACTCCCCCAACAACAAATGAGTTGTCTCCTACCCGAACACCCGACTAGACATTATCAAGTTTCATTGCTCAAGAACCCAAGCCCTCCCTTCCACGCCCCCACCGCCTCGCACCACCTCCCTCCAATCACTGCTCTTTCCACAAATATTCATAAATCCAGTCCACAAACTCACCACCCCAGCCTCGTGAGACCAAGAACCGACCGGCCGTAATCTCCAAGCCATCAAAGACCCTTAAATGGAGCACGTCAATGCCTAAGAGTTCAGGCCCTTGCTTTGGAATGGCACTTGAGAATTGGTATTACCCAAGTCGGCTCAAAACATTGTGGGTTGTAAGTGGATCTTTCGGATCAGACGCTTACCTAATGGTTCTATGGATAGGCACAAAGCACGATTGGTTGCCAAGGGGTTTCATCAGAGGCCTGGCATTAACTATCATGACACCTTCAATTAGGTAGTGAAACTAACCACTGTTTGTTTGGTTCTTTCTCTCGCACCCAGCCACAGGTGGTGCCTCCATCAGCTTAATGTCAACAATGCATTCTTGTAGGGCACCCTTACAGAGGATGTCTTCATAGCTCAACCACAAGGCTTCACGGACCTAATCATCCTAATCATGTTTATCGGCTTCGCAAGACCATCTATGGGCTAAAGCAAGCACCTCAGGCGTGGTATAATGAGCTCAAACAATTTTTACTTACCTCTGGTATTCTAAACTCCGCTGCAAATACCTCTCTATTCATCCTCTGTCGCACTTCGGTTACCATTTATCTGCTAGTGTATGTTGATGACATTATCATCACAGGCAACAATCCATCAGCTGTTTAGCACTTCATCACCTTGCTCTCTACTCAGTTTTCTCTCAAGGACCTGGGTCCCCTAACTTATTTCCTTGGTGTTGAAGTCCTCTCTCATCCGCTCGGCCTGATCCTTTCCCACCGAGGTATATCAGATCACTTAAATTATACCCTAACAGTTTTATAACATGTTTAGGGTATAATAAAAGTAAAAGTATATTTTTTCGGAATAAAATAAACAAGAACCCGGAATTAATACAAAAGTTAAGGGTAAATTAATAATTTACCAATTCAAGACCCAAGGGTCATAATTTAATAAGTTCATATGCAAAAGTAGGAATATGCATAAGTTAAATTAAGAGTAATAGAGAGTTAGAGGACCAAAGAGTAAATAAAAAGGTTATGCTATTAGAATGAAATTAAGGGAAGAAAATTATGGAAGAGACAAGTGGTCGGGGCAAGAGGTAGAGAAGGTTTCCTTCCTCACCCGATGGTCATGATGCCCAAAAAGAGAAAAAGTGAAGTAAAAAGGAGATAAGATCAAATAAGGATAAGCATTCGTAAATAAATATCTCATTCGTCTCGGCAGTTAAAGAGCAAAAACGAATAAGAGAGAAGAGAAGAGAAAGGAAGAAGAAAAAGAAGAAGAAGAAGAAGAGAAAAGAAAATAAGAAAGAAGGAAAGGAAAAAGAAGATCATAGGTATGGAACTATGAATATTTGTATGGATTCTAGTATGGAAGTCTAGTGTTTTGTATGGTATTTGTCTAGTGTTGGTATAAAAAGTATAGATACATGGTTTGGAACCCTCTATTTTGTGTATGGGTTGGGTTTGGAAACTCCCAAACTCATTTCTGTTGGGGCTGAAGTTGGAGAAGAGCTCTTAAGGCTCCTATATGTGTTCTCAGGGGAAAGGTCTGGTTGTAATTTGAACCAAGAAAATTTCCCTATTTTTTATCACAAGCATTAGTCGGACCTTAGAACTGATTTTTGGGTAATAAATGAAGGGAATTTGGAAGTGAGTCCTTCTAGTAAATTGTAGCCACATCAATGAACTTGATGTTAGGCTTTGAATTTCTCGATTCAACCTCCTCAGAGCCCAAGCAGGCCCTTGAGCAAGTGTAAATGGCCAAGGCACTCCTCGGCCGTGACTACCGTACCTACCCAAATTTCTGGCCACAGACCCGCCACAGACCTGCCAAGACAGTCGGGCCTAGGCCAGTCAGTCACTTGGCCAAGTCACCAACTCGGCTGGGCCTGGTGTCTACCAAATTGGTTTGACTACATGTGACCTCCACCCCGGAAGGTCATAACTTCTTCGTCCTAACTCCGTAGTGTTCTTGACTATATGGAAAGCCCATCGAAGTCAAGAATCCATTCGTTCCCGTGGAGAACAATAGGTGAGCCTGCACAAAGCCGCCAGCCGTGCCATTTCAAGTCAGCTCGGCTGGGTTTGACTACGTGTGACCTCCAACTTCGGAAGGTCATAACTTCTTCGTTCGAACTCCGTTTCGGGTGTTCTTGGACTCTATGAAAAGCCCATTTAGTCAAGAATCCATCCATATATAGCATGATAAAAGTAGAGCTCACATTAGGTCCAGAAATCATGAAAAACAGTAAGCATATGTGGTAATCATACTTATTCATGCATAATATGATATATGTATTGAACATAAAATACACACGGATTGTCCGGGCTAACCTAAGAAAGGGATAGATGTGCATGCCTATGTGGAAGATACAATTACACAAAGATACGCTTTGGCAGATATCGAGGCCCCGTCAGGGTCGATGACATAGATCCCGCTTGACGGCTATGGAATAGGTCACCTGCCTCGCACAAAGGATGATACATTCGGTATAGAGCAACAGATATCACCGCCTTCGCATAAAGGATGGGTACCTTCGTACATACGCTTATTTCACGTATCCGCCCTAAGGTATTTACGTGACATGAAACATAAAAGAAAATGACAAGTATATGCAAATGAAATGTAAAGAATATATGACATGATATGAGGAAGTACAACACCGCTTAAAAGCATATTGTATACGCTACAAGAACAAGAAGTGAAGTACAAGATGACATGAAAAGTATATGAAATATGATAAGAAATGAAACATGTTATGAAAAAGTATATAATCGAGAAAAATGATAAGTATATTATGTAAATGTTATAATGTGGTCATAAGTATGCATTTGTTTAGCGTGATAGATCCCTCAAGAAAGGTCATCCATATGTATTAATCCACTGCCAGAAGCTTAGCACGGTGTTTTCATCCGTGTAGGTACAGAAGAGGAAACCAGAGGACAAAACAATCCACATCAAGAATCACATCACTAGGGTGCCCACCGGAAGACCTGGGTCTATTTTGTATATGTACTTTTGTTTATTTTGTAAACAATGTAAATATCAGGAAATGTTGAACACTTCATTACGGAGCTTTGTTTTGTAATCCGCATGCATTATAATACAAGTCAATGTTTAACATTATATGAATGAACAAACTAGAGGTACATAAGTTTCAAAAAACATTTTTGATTACCTTCGTCGACACAAGGTGCCGGGCTTGGGGTGTCACGATTGCTGGTATCAGAGCATCCCCGATTTCCGCCTCGTGACCCGCCCAATCGGGTCGCATCAAAGAAGGGTGTCACAATTAGTGGCATCAAAGCCTAGGTTTAGCGGCTTAGGAATAGAGCATATGATCAGCGTGTCTAGTAAATGTGTCAGCCTCGATGTGGATGTCCTCGTGTTTTGTATGCATGGATCATCCTCGAATCCAACCAAGAAGCAAAATTTCTGAGAGTGTTAACCCAAGGGAACAAGAGTTATCACTTCCAGCCTTCAAAGTAATACTGCAATCTAATGAGCCCACCTAAGCCTTTGGCCGAGAATATCGCAAGACATGGCTCTAGTATCGGGATAGACGACCGCCTCCCAAAGCTCTAATAGGCACTGAAAAGACATGGAGTGAGACCCCATGGATCGAGCAAATGGAAGAGCTCAGAGAAAAGCCGACTCGTTAGAAAAGCTAGAAAGAGTATCGAAGAGGTTAGGATGTCCTCCCCGATTAGGAGAGAGCATCATGTGCAGCCTCACTCATCACAGGTGAGGCATACTACTGATGAAACCTGTGCTCAAAAGTCCTAGGATTCCAAATCCCCTAACATAGGAATTCTTTGTCTAAGAGTTCGGGGCAAAGCATGTTACAAACATGCATGTGGATTCCAAGTGAAAGTTCCGACTCAAGCAAAGGAACTTATCAAATGAATATGAAAAGAATTTAGTCATTCAGCAAGTATGCACTGAATCGGGTCCTCACCGAGGCATTTTGATGGTGGCATTTTGAGGATGGACCGCAGGATTCCATCAAGAGATATTTCGCACCTATGATTTCTCTCCAAACAAAGGATTTCTATCGTGTCCAAGATGCAATGAAAGAGAGAGACTAGAAATGAGCAAACAAAGAAAGATCTCAAAAAAGAAGTTTCTAGAGGAGCCTGGTCCTCCCTGGGGGAAAGCCAGAGATCCAAGCTCAATCGTAATATAGTTCCGCTCACGCAAAGTGGTAGAAGGCAAACCAACAATGTAGCACCTAGTATGCAGAGGTGCTTCAACAGACAGTGGGAGTACCTTAAATGCCCTCATTGCCATAGAAGGCATTTCGCCTGGGAGTTTGGCAGTGTGTTAGTGAGGTAGAGGGTGTTTCCTCTGTGAAGCCTTAAGCATTTTATAGCACAACTTAGTCCTCGAGTCAAGGGATAATAAAAGTCAACAAGGAAGTGGTGTAGGAAGATCTCGCGGCACCACTTTCGACTCACGACAGGTGGTGGGTCGAGGGCCGGAAGCATGTAGGACGAGATGTGCATAGTCGCAGACATGATCGCCCTATGCCTACAAAGACTAAAGATGATGAGCATATATGCTATGAAGCTCAGAGGATCAGGATGCCCCCAAGGTTATAGTCGTATATTTCTTTTTGATATTAAGATGCATGCATTGATCGGATTCCCGGATCTACTCATTCATATGTGTTCGCCGGAGCACGATTTGGATAAAGTACCGATGGAGAAATTAAGATATGACATGCATGTGACTAGTCCACAAAGTACGCCATATGTGAATAAAGATATATAGAACGGTCCCATTGTTATACAAATAAGAGTTTCTCTGATTTGATAACCTTACCATTCCGAGAGTTTGACTTGATTCTGGGAATGGATTGGTTGTCTAAGCACCGAGCTATTGTTGATTGTGGTCAAAAGACAGTAGTGTTGAGATGCTCTGACCAGACTGAGGTGATAATACAAGGCATTGGCTCAAGTGTAATGTCCAATGTGATCTCCGCTATGCAAGCTAGGAGATTTATGAGGAAAGGATGTGAGACATTCTTGGCTGTGATACTTAACTCCAAGAAAGGTCAAGTTGATGTAGAAAAGATTTCAGTAGTAAGGGAATTTCCAGATGTATTCCTTGAAGAGTTACCGGGTATTCCACTCAAGAGAGAGGTGGACTTAGCCATAGAAATTGTAAATTCTGAACGTTTCCTATGTGTAG
This sequence comes from Tetrastigma voinierianum, assembly GCA_016808115.1. Classification (NCBI taxonomy): domain Eukaryota; kingdom Viridiplantae; phylum Streptophyta; class Magnoliopsida; order Vitales; family Vitaceae; genus Tetrastigma; species Tetrastigma voinierianum. The sequence goes on from JAEQBH010004678.1 coordinate 134,117, forward strand.
GGCAATCGCATGTGATGGCTCCAACGGAGCCGAAAGAAAGCAAGAGTCAATTGCAAGAGCTGGATAAAAGGATTTATCCGACCCAATGTGTCCCCCCGGGTGCACCCGTTTATTTGTGAAAAGGAAGATGGGTACCCCCACGATGTGCATTGATTATCAGCAAATCAATAAGGTGATGCTGAAAACAAGTACCCATCGCCGGTAAATCTAAGATCTTTTTGATCGCCTGAAAGGAGCAGTGTCTTTCAAAGATCACACGATCTCGGATAAGGCTACCAAGAGAGTAAAGGAAGGAGATGTGTCGAAGACTGCATTTAGAACCCTCCCGATATGGCCATTATGAGCTCCCCGTAATGCCATTTGGGTTAACTAATGCACCGACAGCATTTATGGACTTGATGAATAGGGTTTTTCGACCCTATGTGGATCAATTTGTTGTAGTTTTTATTGATGACATCCTGGTGTATTCTAAGGATGCACAGGAACATGAACAACATCTAAGGATAGTCTTGGAGACATTAAGAGAAAAGAGGTTATATGCTAAGCTCAACAAATGTGATTTTTAGCTAAAGGAAGTTTCATTCCTAGGCCATATTGTGTTTGTTAAGGGTATGGCAGTTGATCCCCGCAAGATTGGAAACAAATAGGACTGGAAATCACCTCGAAATGTAACCGAGGTGAGAAGCTCGGGCCTAGCAAAAAGATAGAAGATTTGCGTGGAGGCCCTCATTATAGCTTCTCCCGCCTCACCTCAAGCATCAAGAAAGGAATAAAGCTCTGAAGGAATAGACAAATGTCATAATAGTTTTGAACAGTTGAAAGGGATGCTAGTCAAGCACCGCATTGACACACCTTACTTCGAAAAGAGTATACCTTGTATAGTGATGCTTCATGCATTGGTTTCTAGATGCGTGTTAATGCAAGATGGGAAAGTGGTATTTATGCGTCCGTACGCTTGAATCCACATGAACAAAATTATCCTTACCATGACCTAGGAGGCTGGCTATGCAGTGTTTGCTGGTAATGGCGACACTACTTATATACGGGAAAAGTGTAGAATTTACACCGATCATAAGAGTTCAAGTACTTGCTAACGCAAAAGAGTTAAATTTGAGATGTAAATGGATGTGTTTGAGTTATTCAAGGATTATGATTGCATTATAGACTACCATCCAGGAAAGGCTAATGTAGTAGCCGATACTTTAAGCCGAAAGACAGTGGCAGCAATGTCACTTCAACATAGTGAATGAAGATTAGCAGATGATGGAGCTATATTAGCTCAATTAAAAGCACAACCTGTGTTAAAGAAAATGATTATAAATGCTCAGAAAAATGATGAAAAACTACAGAAAAAGTTATAGATGGTTAGAGATGGTGACAAGACCGAGTTTTTAGAAAAAGAAGCTGAAAGTTTTGTATTTTTAACAAATTATGTGGTGCTGATGATAAAGAGCTAAAGCAAAAGTTGCTATTCGAGGCTCATAATACTCAGATACTATGCATCCCGGCTGCACAGATGTACTAGGACTTGAAACATCATTATTGGTGGAAAGGAATGAAAAGAGATGTGAAAAAGTACGTGTTTAAATGTTTGACGTGTCAGCAAGTCAAAGTTGAACACCAAGTTCCAATAGGTTTATTGAATCCTCTTCCAACTCCTCAATGGAAGTGGGATAACATTACTATGATTTTGTGCTCAGCTTTCCTCACAAAATAAAACATGACTCTGGTCTCTCGGGTGATTGCTGATAAGCCCACAAAGTCGCCCATTTTATACTACCCGATTGACTATTCTATGGATCGAATTAGCCGAAGCTATATGTGGATGAGATCACGACACATGGTGTGCCTATTCATTGTGCTCCGATGTAGATTCGTGTTTTACATCAAGGTTCTAGAAGGGAATTACGTATGCCTTTAGCACTAAGTCGGTTCAAGACAAAGATTCCATCCGCAAACAAATGGACAATGAGTTGCTGATTCAAGTATCGAAGATATGCTTCGAGGTTGTGTCATAATTTTTCGAAGTTTGGGATAGGTATAATATTCCAGTTGATGGAATTTGCCTATAACAATAGTTTTCGCTACATCGTATGGCACCATACGAGGCTTTGTATAGCCGGAAATGTAGAACTCTTGTGTGTTGGATGGAGTTAAATGAGCATAAAGTGATTGGCCCAGACATAGTGAAAGATAAGGAAGAGAAAGTGCAGGTTATTCATAAAAGGTTAAAGGCTGCCAGTGATCGACAAAAGTCATATGTCAATCTAAAGAGGAGAGATATTGAATATGAAGTGGGAGATGCGCTCCCGTATCACCGTGGAGGAAAATTAATGGCTCGTCAAAGCCGTTGAGTCCAAGGTTCATAGGTCATATGAGATTCCCAGGAACGTATCGCCCTGCGGGCTTACTGACCGCACCCTCCCGGAGTCGCCGCTCACACGATGTGTTTCATGTGTCGATGCTTCGGAGATATCGCTCTGATGAGTCACACATACTACTAGTGCAAGAGATACAAGTACATGAGAATTTTTCATATGATGAGGAGCCAAAGGCAATTCTGGCTCAAGAAGTGAAACAGTTGCGGAACAAACAAGTACCGTTAGTGAAAGTGCTTTGGCAAAACCATGGTAGAGAAGAAGCTACTTGGGAGCCATAAGCAACTATGAGGCTAATAACATCATGAACTCTTCGACCAGTATGAATTTCCAAGAACGAAATTCTTTTAAGGGAGAGTTGTAACTCCTCAAATTATAAATTCCCTAACAATTTTATAACATGTTTAGGGTATAATAAAAGTAAAAGTATATTTTTCCGAAATAAAATAAACAAGAACATGGAATTAATACAAAAGTTAAGGGTAAATTAATAATTTACCAACTCAAGACCCAAGGGTCATAATTTAATAAGTTCATATGCCAAAGTAGGAATATGCATAAGTTAAATTAAGAGTAATAGAGAGTTAGAGGACCAAATAGTAATAAAAGAAAGATATTAGAATGAAATAAGGAAGAAAATAGTGGAAGAGACAAGTGTCTTGAAGGAAAGAGGGGTGAGGCTTCCCTTCCTTGACTTGGATGGTCAAGGATGCTCCAAAAGAGAGAAAAAGTGAAATAAAAATGGGATAAGATCAAATAAGGATAAGACCAAAATAAATATCTCATTTTGGTCTTGGAGAAAGAAAGAGCAAAAACGGATAAGAGAGAAGAGAAGAGAAAGGAAGAATAAGAAGAAGGAAAGGAAAGGAAAAAGAAGATCATAGGTATGGAACTATGAATATTTGTATGGATTCTAGTATGGAAGTCTAGTGTTTTGTATGGTATTTGTCTAGTGTTGGTATAGAATGTATAGATACATGGTTTAGAACCCTCTATTTTGTGTGTGGGTTAGGTTTGGAAACTCCTAAACTCATTTCTTATTAGGGTTGAGTTGAGAAGAACTCTAAGGCTCCTATATCTATGTTTTGGGAAAGGTCTGGTTGCAATTTGAACCAAGAAAATTTCCCTATTTTTTATCACAAGCATTAGCCGGACCTTAGAAATGATTTTTGGGTAATAAATAAAGAGAATTTGAAAGTGAGTCATTCTGGTAAATTGTAGCCACATCAATGAACTTGATGTTAGGATTTTGAATTTCTCAATTCGAACCACTGTAGCCAAAGTTATGGCCCTTTTTCCCTTGACAGTGCAGCTCAGCCAGTACAGCTATGCTAGTGCACCTCGGCTAGTGACCGCCGCCATTTAGCCCGGCTAGTGCACTCCGGCCACGACTAGCCGCCACCTCGCCGCTGCACCTCGGCCAGGATAGGCCGCCTAGCCAGCAGTCAACCCGGCCGTGCCGCCTCAACTCGGCCGCCTCAGTCGCCACTGGTTTGACTACATGTGACCTCCAACTTCGAAAGGTCATAACTTCTTCGTCCGAACTCTATTTCGGGTGTTCTTGGACTCTATGGAAACCCCATTGAGTCAAGAATCCATTCATGTGCCTGTGGAGGACAATAGGTGAGCTCAGACAGGTCAGCTCAGCTCGGCCCAAATTAGTCATCTCTTGGGCTTGGGTTTTGACTTCACGCAGGACCTCCAACTCGAATGTCATAACTTCTTCGTCCGAACTCCGTTTCGGGTGTTCTTAGACTCTATGGAAAGCCCATTGAATCAAGAATCCATACATATATAGAATGATAAAATTGGAGCTCTCATTAGGTCCAAAAATCATGAAAAACAGTAAGCATATGTGGTAATCATACTTATTCATGCATAATATGAGATATGTACTTAACATAAAACACACACGGATTGTCTGCTTAGAACCTAGTAGAGGGATAGATAGGCATGCCTATAGGGAAGATACAGTTGCTGTAGCATACAGTTTACAGATATTGATGCCCCGTTGTCGACACATAGATCCCGCCGATCATTATGGCATAGCTCACTGCCCTCCTCGCATGCTGATGATACCTTCTGCATATATGCACTCGCTTTGAGTCACATATTACATTAAGATAAGTCACTGCTCTGCATACTGATGATACCTTCAGATATATGACATAGATCACTTTCGTATAATGATAGTACTTTTCGAGCATTATACTACGCTTATTTCCCGTATCCGTTTCTAAGGTGGCTATGCATATGAAACATAAAAGAAAATGACAAGTATATGAAAATGAAATGTAAAGAATATATGACATGATATGAGAAGATGCATTGCTATGCGATGATAGTATACAAATATGTTAGAACAAGAAGTAAAGTACAAGATGACTACTTAAAAGTATACGAAATACGACAAGAACAAACATGTTATGAAAAAGTATATAACTCCGAGAAATGATAAGTATATGTAAAATGTTATATGTCATAAGTATATGCATTTGTATAGAAGTGTGGGAGACCTCGCAGAGGTCATCCATATGGCTAATTCCCACTAAACGTAGCTTAGCACGGGTGTTTCATCCTATGTAGGTACGTAAGAAGAAACCAGAGGATGTGATAATCCCATCAATGTAAATAAAGGCCACGTGATCACTTCATTGGCCCACCGGAAGACCTCGTCTATTTTGTATATGTACTTTTTGTTTATTTTGTAAACAATGTAACATTGTAAATGTTGAACACTTCCATATATGGAGTTTCGATATACTTTAATCCGCTACTACATAATATAATATAAGTTTAATGTTTAACATTATATGAATAACAAACTTAGAGGCCATAAGTTTAAAAAACATATGACACCTTCGCCGACACGGTGCCGTTGGAGGTGTCACGTGATTAGTTGGTATCAGAAAGATCCCTGATTCTGCCTAACTCACAATCTGGTCTTAATCCAGTTAGTGGTGTCACATATAGCTCTGATCTCCTTGTTCATTACATTGATGACGCCACCCGATCTCTCAACCTCCTACTCATCGATCTCTCCTACATTGTCTCTTCAATCCGGAACTGCCGGTTCGACTTTCTTGGTGATTTCGCACCATTGCCTAAGAACCTTCTCAAGATTTAACATTGACCCGACCAGACGTTGCATATGCGGTCAATAAGCTTTCTCAGTACATGCATCGCCTAACCAGTGACCATTGGACTGTTGTAAAGCGTATTCTCCTCTTATGTGGCACTATTGATCATGGAATTCTTCTCCATCGTCAATCTCCACTTTAATTACATGCCTACTTAGGATCCGATTAGGCCGACAATAAGGATGATTTTACCTCTACCAACGTCTTCATTCTCTACCTCGGTCGCAATCCAGTCTCTTGGAGTTCCAAGAAACAACGTACAGTTGCCTGATCCTCCACTGAATCCGAATACCAATCTGTCGCTGCCAAGGCTTCCGAGCTCTATTGGATATCCAATCTACTCGGTGAGCTCGATCTCTCCTTTACTCAGCACTCAGTCATCTATCGCGACAATGTCAATGCAACCAAACTTCAACAAACCCCCCGATGTTCCACTCCACATAGGGAAACATGTCGCACTTGACTAACACTTCATTTGCAACGTCTCGTAATGGCGATCTCTCATGTTACCCATGTTGCTTCCACGATTAGCTCTAGACGCCTCACCAAACTTGACTCACCCCCGCGACCCCGCTTACTCGGCTAATATTCAAGATCATTCCTCCTCTGAGCTATAACTCATGGGGGCATATCGAGAACTGTGATCTACATCCATATAAGTAAAGTCTAATCAATGTATACCTTGTAATTTCCATTTTGCAATATTTAAATTTAGATTGATTCTAGGATTTGTCTATACCTAGTTTAGCTTAGTCATCTTATTCGTTTGATTCATTTGTATTATTTATACTTTATGTGATTCAATTGAAATTTGATTAATCTTCCAACCTTTTGAGTATTTTATAATTATAACTCATAATTCTTCTCATTTTCAATCGATGTGAGACTTTAGGGGTATATCCAACAATCTTCCTTTCGAACAAAGTTCTATCAAACCTCTTCGAGATTTCTTTATCTTTCACGCTTAAAACACACGTTTACATGAAATACCACATGACGTATGCTCACCACATCATTTTACTCTGCATTCACTTACATTGTTTCCTCGAACCTAATCGACACACATGTTACATGAAATACCCTTCATAAAAATTCACGATTATTTATTTTATTCGACATTTATCCACACAATTTAAATTTTGAACCTTATCTTTAGTATCATTTGTAAACCCAGAAAATTCTAATTTTCTCAAAAAAGTAAAAATGGTACTCTAATCAAAACTGAATTTTTCTAGATCTCTCGAATGACGAAACTGGGACTTCACCAAGCAATCTTCTCTCGAAATCTAGCTACCAAGTCTAATTTCGTCGAATTTCGAGACATTCTGAATTTCACGTTTTTCGAGGCATCGAGAGTGGTGCGGGACACTTAGCGCATTGAGCGGCCTGACACACGCCGCTTTATAGCCACCAAACATGAGCTCAAGTGTGGGCCATAGGAGCACATGGCACCTTGTGAGTGGATGGAAATCCATGGCAGATGACAAGAGGAGCAAGTGAAAATCCCAAGAAAGAACGAGAATCGTGGCAAGTGAGAGGACACTTTCTCGACCTAACCGTTCGAGGGGAAAGAGAAAGGAAGAGAAAAGGAAGAGAGCTTGCAGAGATAGCTCTACCTTCTCTCTAGATTTTCTCCTACGATCGGTCCGTCGAACTCCTACGATATTAAAAAGAAAGTCGATTCCCACTCGCAAGAGCTACGCATGGCACAAAGATTGTGGAGTTTCGACAAATTCCCTCGGAGGTAGGGTTCTTCTCTTTACTGGGTTTAGTTCTCGCTTCAAGAAACTATACAAATGGTTACAGGTTTATATCGGAAAGGTTGCAGGTTTCGATCCTGAGTGGGACCTCGAAGGCTAGAAATTTTGGATTGTCTCTGACGCCTTAGGTCAGGGTTTGGAGACTACCTTCGGTGGTCTCGACAGGTGTTATGATGATTGGACAATAACAAGTCGAATCGGCTTGATTCTATCGCCCATGTGAGCCGATTTGGTGTTATTATTATGAATGAATAACATTGTGGGACCCCTTTCCCGACCCGACCCGTTTGGGCGGATCCGAACCGAGTCTGGGATGCCATTAAAATCACTCAAAATCATATCTTTCCGGAAGCAATTACAAAATTGGGCAAGCCCATAAACATTTAACAAAATACATTTAACTTTAACAAAATACATTTACAATGAAGGCATTCAAGCCTTTTCAAATTGATTTCAAAAATAGATGTTCGGGAAACACTAAATCTTTGTTTTTACAAAATATCAATATCCAAAAGAAAACATGGAATGAATGCACATGCTCTGAGCATACTCTCAAATTTCCTTCTTATGACTCGACGCCTCGATCTGGTCCTGGCTGATCACCATCTATCACTTCTAAGACTCCGCGCATCGTAACACGCTTAAGTATCCTGCTTGCACGACATAACCATTCTCGCTCGCTTAAATCACATTATGCAATTTAACAATTCAAAACTTTCAAATCATTATGGATGATCAATATAAATACGATACATATACTTGTTTTATATACAATTAGTCATGGTTCATTGATCATCCCAAAAATACACTTTCATATTCACTATTTCGCAATCTCAAATCAATTCAATTATGCTCACAAATTCCGGGCCTACTCAAGAATTAATCTGGGCCGAATTCAATTCACTTGTAGACACCCACTATGCGACCAATTCATGAAAATCAATTCACTTATGTAAATCAATTCGCGTATGTAAATCAATTCAAGAGTGCAAATCAATTCAGTTATGCTCCTCACCCAACGACCTTTTAACTCCCAAGGTTCGATATACAGATATCGTGAGTCACCTAAGACGTACCCTGGCCGCAGTCGGCAGACAATGGTTCAGCATGATGATGTTCCATCGTGTTTCGCTTCATTCGTTATAAAATAATAAGAAACAATACTTATATACTCCAATGTCGTTATCTAGTGAGGCTATCATTATTGTCAAAGATCATCGTTATTTCTGAATCTATCAGAAAACAACTTGTCTTCTTATTACAACTTCCAAACTTAACATTCTAATAAGGGCGTTTCAAATCCTTTATAGCAAAATATAGTACAATATGTACGCCAGATGTCGCTTATTTTCAATAATCATGCAATTTTTATATGCAAACATTTCACAATCACTTTTCTCAAATCAATTAAATCAATTCTAATATGCTTTTTAGAACAACATGCAAAAACTTTGAAACGAGGAAGGAGCTCAGAGAACAAACATTGTATTTTGTAAATTTTGAAACGAGAATATGAGTGCGTAACAAACCCAAAAATCTTGAATTTGATTCCAACTTGAATCTCAATCTCAAGCTTACTTTTCCTCCTCGTCAGTCCCTATTCCAAACCATTAAAGAACAATATTATTCGTGTGTACTAGTAGTTTTGGTTAGGATTGATTTTCGGAGTTTAATATGGGTTCTAATTTCAAAAAAAAATATATATATATATATATATATATATATATATATAGAGAGAGGGATCTTGACTCAATGGGCTTTCCATAGAAAGTCCAAGAATCGAATCGTGAGTTCGGACGAAGGAGTTGCAGGACCTTCCGAAGTTGGAGGTCATACGCTAAAATAAATCCAACCGACGAGCCGACCTGACGAGCCTGACCTATCAATTAGTCAAACATCTTCATCCTCCCCAGAATATGAATGCATTATCAATTAACGGGTTTTCCATGTAGTCCAGCGAACACCTAAACTAGCCGACGAAGGTTATATGACCTTCCAAAGTTGAGGTCATGCGTAGTCAACCCGCACGAAGCAATTCGAACCGATTTAGCTGACTCCGACCTGGACGAGCTCGATCTAACACCCCGGTCTGACATCTAATATCCTCAGGCACGTATTCTCACTCAATGGGCTTTTCATAGAGTCCAAGAACACCCAAATCGAGTTCAACTAAGGGTGATATGACCTTCCTCGGGGTTGAGTCGCGCGTATCAACCTGCACGAGCCGACCTGACCTGGACATTCAATATACACCTTGGTCTGACATCTAATATACTCTCAGGTATTATGAATGCATTCTTGACTCAATGGTCTTCTTTCCATGCAGTCCAAGAACACCCAAATCGGAGTTCGAACGAAGGAGATATGACCTTCCTCGAAGTCGAGGTCGCGTAGTCAACCTGCACGAACCGACCTGAACTGACGAGCCGACCCGACCTGACGAGCTCGATATAACACCTCGGTCTGACACCAATATACCCTCAGGATATGGAATGTGATTCTTGACTACGGGCTTTCCATAGAGTCCAAGAACACCCAAATCGGAGTTCGAACGAAGGGAGATATGACCTTCCGGCTGAGGTCATGCTTAGTCAACCCGCACGAGCCGACCCGACCGACGACGCCGACTACGTATGAGAGGCCCGCCGACCTCGTCAAAGATGAGATCCGCCGACTCCACAAGATGAGGTCTCGCCGACCTCACCGTGATGACCTATGACCTCTTCTTGCATGAGGTCTGCTGACTCACAGATGAAAGATCTCGCAACCTCGTCGCACGAGGTCCTGGCCGACCTCCGGCCGGATCTAATTCTATGGCTGACCTCTTGCCCATTTGACTATTTAGAGTAAAAAGACCATAACTTGGTTTACAGGGGTCCGAATTGAGAAATTCAAAAGCCTAACATCAAGTTCTTTGATGTGGCTACAATTTACCGTGGCTGACTCATCACTAAATTCCCTTTATTTCTACCCAAAATCAGCTCTAAGGTCCGGCACGCGCACTACCACACGTGGCAGCTTCCCCATGGTTTAAAATACACCCAAACATTCCCCTAAGGTAAGATAACCACCACACAACCCTTAAGATAGAAACTAACCAAAGTAGGAGAAGACCTACATCTTGAAGTTTATCGAAACTCCTCATTTTGGCTTCTAATCAGAGCCTTTGCCGCTGGGGTGGAAGCGACTTTCCCTCTTGCTTCGTCGGGAACCTATGGTTCGATCGTCGGAAAATCTAGGGAGAAGGTAGAGCCTCTCTCTCTAACTTTCACTTTTCTCTGTTTTCCTTTTCTTATGGATCACTGTTAATCGTACTTTTAAAAAGGAGGAAACTTCCTCCCACTTTCCTTTATTTCTTTTTGTATTTAAGTCCCTCCATTTCTCTATTATTCTTCATTTAAGTCTCATATTTTCACTTAGACATCTAAACTTATTTACAATTGACCCTTGGGTCCCCATTCCACACTTCATATTTTCTCTTTTCACTTGGGTTTATTTATGGATTCACAATCATTTAATCAATATTCATCTAAAAATTCCCAAAAAATACCCAAGCTGCCCTTTATATCCTAATATATAAAGAAATTTATTATAAAAATTCTAGGGTATTTTTGGGGCGTTACAAACATGTTGTTTGTGTATGATTTTCGTTAATATATGCACGCGTGATATATTACCATGAATTATTGTGAAATGGCATATTGCATTTCATAAGCACTGGGATAACCTAGAACAGTAGGTATGAGTACATGACATGAAAAACATGGTTGTCAAATGAATTTTATGGGAAGATTTTCCGAAGAATTTCCTTGGAGAGTTATCCAACAATTCATCTCAGAGGATGACCCATGACTGTTTCGGAGAGTTATCCAGCAATTCACCTCCGAGAGTTTTCCAATATAATTTTATCAAAAATTGGTATTATTTTTTCAGGAACAAAAACCTTTTGTTCTAAAAACAGTGTTTTCTCACACTTGGCTTAGGCATGCGTGAGGGAGTCAGTGAGGGCCCGAGAAGTGGGAAAGGGTGAGTCACATTCTCATCCATGACATGTAGATATTCGAGTATGAATCATGAATTCACTTGAATGTGTGTGTTTGCCATTGCATGAGCACTTAGGTGGGGAGTAACCCAATGTAGGAAAATTCAATTACTAGGCATTGCTCACCCCATCGTGGGATCCTCCTTTTAGGTACAAGAAGTATTCAGGAAGACGGTGTTCACTAGAGGTCACTTTTGAGAAAAAAACCTACATGTGGCTTTGATTATATGTTTTTGTAAAACATATTTGTATAAAAGTGTAGTTAACTCTTAAAACTATTATAATATAATTCGTTATATTTTGATGAGTACAGATGCATGGGTCCGAAGTGGTCATTCTTACTCATGTTTGAGTCTCGGGTAGAGAGACACTCATTTGGTGGTGATAGGGTTTGAAAATGTGGCTCAAGCAGCCAACTCACCAAGCCTCCAAAGAAGTGGCGCCGCCAACCCAGCTATCTGTGCCCCACTGTGCACCCAAAACGAAAAAGCCCGGCCCGCCAGGGTCCAAAGGATCATCTTGATGAATTAGATATCCATATCCTCAGAATCGGGATCAGACGCCAATACGTAAAATAGAATAACCCCTAACAATATTCATCCCCGCCGATCCAACCTAATCTTATCAATAAGGAAAGGAAAATAATAACAGATCATCACCAGTTGGATCTCCCCCCAATAAGGAAGGAAGATTATCCCAAATAAACAGCTCTTTCTAAATCCATTACCAAATCCGATACTGATAAGAAAATCCCATCCAATGGGAACAAATCCTAGTTACAGTCCAACTGGTTAGACATCTACTATAAATACATGGCCACCCCAGCGGTGAAAGGTACGCACTCTTAGACGCATAAACATATGCAACACATCCGCCCTCTAAGCAGTCTCTCTTTTCTCTCGCGTAGTTAAACTGACTTAAAGATCTGAGCGGTCACTGGCGCTCCGAATCCCTTCCTTACTAGCAGAGGAGTGCTAATGTCAAAGCCTCAGATCAACAGCAAGCCGATCCTACCTCGCCTCAGTAACTAAGAGCCTCGCATCCCAACCCGCCAACAATCCAGTCAATCTAACGACTCCCCACACGCTCCAAATTCCGCCGGCGGAAAGGCATCATCGGCCGCGCCGCCTCGTGGGAATGACGCTTCTTATATAAATATAATCGATTTCTCGCCATCGATGGTATCAACCTGAAACACAAGGAGCAACGCCAATCCGCCAAGGATGGATCCATCCGTGCAACGGACAAAGCAGCACTTCCCGGACAGGCTAAAGGTAAGCTAATACGAACGAAGTGGAAGCACTTCGCCTCGTCAATCAACGCCTGATAGAAGAGTTAGAACAACTTACCATACATATGCAACATCCACGGGAGACACGACAAACCTAGGAAGGTCATAACATTCCCCCCCGTGAGGAGCAACACGGTCACGACATTCCCGAGGTGCCGAACAAGCGTAGTCCTGCCGAGCCAGCCAACCACACCGTCTCGCGAAGAGGGAAACGGAGCAATGCTCGGAGAACATGTCGGGAACGAAGAACTACATCACCCTCAGCCAGGAGCAGGAGAGCAATCATGGGAGCAAAGGTTCATGAGTCTTCAACAAGAGCTCAGCCGTGTGAAGGAGGTGGTTAAAGGACGCGCCCCAGACACTATGGACACCTTGGCCAAAGAACCGAATCACTCCTTCATGTTCGAGGTGCTACGCTACCCCTTCCAAATGGGTAAATCGAATGTCACAAGTGGAAGCATTCGATGGAATAAAAGATCCCGTCGACCACCTCAATACTTACAAAACTAAATGGAGCTACATGGGTATCATGACCTGCAAGCGATGCGTGAGCTTACTCATTAATTAAAAGGTCAAATCTGGCTCCGGCTTATCGTAATTCCACCTTCATCAATCTCTTCATTCGTAGAACTATCCATTGCGCTCGCCTCCCACTTCACTCCGAGCCGACGCATGCAAAACCGAAGTTACCACCCATCGACCTCGCTGCGGCCTCGCAGAAAGTCGTCCCAAGTCCCACGTGCAAAGATTCAACGCCTGTCCCCTCAAGATAGACATACCCGATGAAAAATCTCGCAATCACCGCATTCATTGTCAAGCTTAGGGAGCAGCACCAAGGATCCGATGTTTCCATCTCAAAGAACCTCAAGCAGCACAGTCAGGTGCCTCAGTGCCAAAGAAGTATATAAACGCGAAGAAGCCCTCATCCAAGAAGGAGAGTTCCTCCACCCATAAAGTGAAGAGAAGAGGAACAGATAAACGATTTGCGACCAAGCCCCAAAAGACAAAGCGTTCGGGAAACATCCCCAAAGAAAGATGGAGAACGGTCCCCAAAAAGGCGTGGAAAACCTCAGTGGATCATTCCGGGTCCACCGTAATTCGAAGACGACGACGCTATTCGCCACCACGTTCACTACCCTAATGGCCCCCAGCGGTCACAAGTCCCGTATGAAGTACCGAACGAAAGCAGCTCCTCGGCGGTAGCCAACCCAATGAAGTCGATCCCGCCAAGCGGGACAACACTGGGCACAGAGTTCCATAGTGGACTATGAACACCGCACCCGACAACCCAGAGATAGCGCCTAAAGAGAGAAATAGAGTACTTAATACGGCGCGGATACCTCCGGCATTTCATATCTCCAGAGAATCAAGCCCAGAATCAAGCCCAGAATCAAGCCCAGAACCAGGCCCTATCAACTCGCCCTAAGCAGACACTTAATTAACACCAAGAACCCCTCGAGAAATCCAGGATCTCTGAGGATTCTCAGAGGAGGAGAGTCTTAGTTCAATGAAGCCCATCTCGCGAAGATCGTGTCAATGGAAATAGGGAACTAACGGGTATCCCAAACCCGCCGTGGCCCGACATGGTCCATCACATTCTTGACTCGGGGACTGAGGATGCCAACACCCCCATGACGACCCATTGGTAGTTCGCGCAATTGTGGCCAACAAGACAGTTCATCGGGTTCTAGTTGATAACGGGAGTTCAGCTGACATCATCTTCGCGTCAGCCTTCGATAAATGGGTGATGAGCTTAAAAGTCATCTCTTTTTAGTCCATTTTTCTGTTTGATTTTCAGTTAAAATTGAATAATTAATATACAGAATTATGAAGAAACTCACCAATTGCCACAGCGGTGAAGGAAGAAAAAAAAAGAAGAAAAGCAAGAGAAAAATGCGTAATAAGTGGATGAAATGCAAAGGAATGTGAGTGTAATGAAGCAATCGCACAGTCATTTGATGCAGTTGTGGGTCCGCACACCAAACTCACAGTCATATTCACAATATTTAATATAAATTCCGTGATGTGTCATGACAGAACATACAGAGGTGCACCGAGGAGAAAGAGCAGAATTAAAAGAGGATGTCGCCACAAGGTCCAAGTCGCTACATCATAAACAACTGTAACTTCCAAAGAAGATTGAAATGATGTCGTGGACAAGAAGACTGATGTCGCGGCTACCAAGTACAACAATTGATACCGGCAGAATTATGGATGAAGTCAAGACATCTGCGTGAGAACATTCAAGGCTTCAAAACCGTGGAGTTGATGTCGCAGAACACCAAGAAGCACTCATTCACAACAAAGAAGCACTTATTGATGTCGCGATAAGAAGACTGATGTCGCACACCACAACAAATGCAAGAGAAGAGTGCAAGAGAATTTAGCCGATGTCACTTAAGGTCAGTGGAACACTCTTCCAAGGAAACAAGACTGTGAGTCATGTCGCGACAAGATATCATGTCGCGACATCACGACAAAACAAAGGAAGGTCGCAGGAGAATCGAGCCCATGTCAATATTAAATATCCTCGATGTCGCGACATCAGGAACAACCATCGGTGATCGCAGCGACTAGAAAGAATGTCGCGACAAGGCCATGATGTCGATATCACGAGCGATCAACTGAACTGCAAGGGCATCGACATTGGTGTCGTGACAACCCGAACTTACCGCTCAAAGGATGCGCATCCTTAAGTCAATGTTATACATGAATTCGATGTCGCTGCCAAGAGAACTGAGGTCAGCGTCCGAGCAAGAATCGGGCCAAGCAACATTCAAACTACAAAGAAGTCACATTGGGTTTAGGGCCCAACTGAGAAACCCTATAAATAGAAGGCTACCCAGATCGAAAACGCAAGTCGCAGGTGCATCAGAGGAGAGATCTCGTAGCCTAGGCTTCACTTTTATTTTCTTTCTTTCTTTCTTTTCTTTCTTTTATTTTCTTTCGCCATTTTAGAAATGCATTGTTTCTCGATTTTTTCTTTTTCGCTTGTTGTTTCTGATCCGAATGTTATCGTTTGAGTCAAGCCGAATGCTAATCAATTCTTTTCACCATTACTGGAACGTATGGAATTTCCTGCATAAATTCTGAAATTGATTGTTCCATTTTCCATTTGCGCCGTCTATTGACCGCTGGAATGTCGTAGTGCGTAATTCAAGAAGTACGAACCTACCCCATTTAGAGTGAACGCTTTTAGTTAGAATTGATCTTCCCGTAGTATTTTCCAAGATCTGCTTCTATTTCAATTTATGAATTTATTTCAGATTATGGGTTTATTGATTGGGATCTGAATATCGCCCCTTTACCCGTTAAGAATCAAGGCCACACCCCGATTTCAAGGAAGTCCTCTCGAGTGACACACAGGAAGACAACTCTCAGTAACGTCTAGTTCTTTGAAGGTAAACTAACCCGCTATTAGGGATCCTTTGCGCTTTGCAAGTTCACTTAGATAAATCCTCTTCTCACTTGAAGTCAAGAACGAGTAGAACGACTTATCTATTTAACAAGCAGAGATTTCACTCTAATTCGATAGCGAGGCCAATCCCGTGTTAGCCGAGATCTCAATCAAGGAAAGGTTGATCTATTCTAATTTCGAGGAAGAGTAATTTGAAGTTGTATATCCTGCTTGACCGATAACTTGAAGCTTAAGGTGTACACCCATAAAATGGGTAAGGAAGTATTGCAAAAGAAAAATACCCAGATTCGTGAAGTTCTTGTTAAAAGTAGTTATCTAAATCCCTCAGAATTCGAGAATCAAAGAAAATGAGATAACGAAATGTGGAGTGTGGAGAAATCCAGCTGCACTACATTTGCCTTGGACAGATTTTGAAATTGAGATAATCAAGAAATTCAATCAATACTCACTACAGGAATTGATCGTTCACTACAGCTGTTTCTCTTTATGTGTCTCTTTTATGATAATTATTCAGTATTCATTTCTCGTTATAGAACTTGGTTTTACTTTCATTCATTTTATTTCAGTTATTTCTAATTTTCATTTTCACATTAGTTTAATTCCTAGCCTTACGTCGAACACCAAGTATCAACCGATGGTCCAAATAGTATGAATCTGGCAGTCCGTAGTTGATGAAAATTTCAGATCTCTCGTGGGATCGATATCCGGACTTAAATCCATTTTATTACTTGTCGACCGTAATTATAAAGGTATCTTGCCGAAACCAAAATTGGAAATGATAGATTATAGGAGATCCTCAGTCTCAACAAGTTTTATGGGCGGTTTCCAGGGATTAGACGATAGTCCTCGGTAATAACGACATATAAATTTGTAAAGGTTTCTTGAGAGTCAACAAGTTTTATTACACTACTACGGGGATCGAACGAATTTTATAAATCAATATCTCGTATGAAAGAAGGAAATACTATTTCGATTTTTTTTTTTAAAAAAACAAAAAAAAAAAAAAAAAAAACAAAATAGCTAAGCTTCAAGCAAATGGACTTTTCAGCCACTCCGACCTTTAACAACCCATATTGAAAATGTTTACGATTAGGGCTAATCCTATTGATCTCAGTCTACCTCACTACGAAGACAAATTTCATATGTGCCCATGACAGATAGAGGATTAGATGGTGTAGCCAACCAGGAATGTGCAGCAAAAGACCTCAAGGAGCATGACACTATGGAGAATTTATGGAATTCATTCATCCACAATAAATATTTAGCAATGGAACAGCCATCAATCAATGCTAATGATTTTGAGCTCGAACCAGCACTAATTACAATGGTCCAAAGAAGACGTTGTACCGCTATCCCACGGCGATCCAAATAAGCACCTGGGAAGATTCCTCAGGAAGGCTAATACTGTTAAGATGGATGGTGTGAGCCGTATTATTCAACATCGCGCTGTTCCCATTCTCTTTACAAAATATGGTCGCAACATGGTTTAACTCACTACCATATGAATCATAGCACACGGGAGGAGTCGATGAGAGCTTTTTTTAACAAATTCTTTATCCCACCCCTTCATTCTGAACAACGGAGGGAAATTACTCATTCCAAACATGGGGAAAGTGAGAACATGTATGCTAATAGGAAAGATCTTGCTGAATACAACATTAGCTCATCTAAATTTTCAGAGAGAAATGGCAAGGCTGAAGAGAGCAGAATGAATGTGATGGACAAATTGTCAGCCATAGAGGCCAAGCTGGATGCATTGATACATTTGTTTAATGAAAGGAAGTCCAACTAAAAGCTAAAACGGCGGTAATTGTGGGAAAGAAATGAAGATTGCACAGTAAAAGGAACCTCTAAAATCGATTCGAGGTGTTTAAATTACATGACTGAAACAAAAGGGAGTTTCTCACTCTTTTCCCCTATCTTTATTTTACTTGCATTTGAGTTGAATTAATTGATTAGATCTTATATTTAAAGTAACAAGATTGTAAAAGCTGGGGTGGGAATTTATTTTTATTCAGGTGGAATGCTTAACTATTGACTATGGGGAATTGTCCATTTCCTATAAGATAAAAATAAATTAAGTTGTAGTTATTTTGAGTAACATTGAACAACTGTGATATTGCTGCTATTTGGATTATTTGTTGTTTTGAGACATAACATTGGTCCGAGAGAGTCAACCAAGAATGTGGGAGTGTGAAGAATAATAAATGGAAAAGAAGGTCAAAAGGACAAAAATTTAGTCATCCTCGAAATCTAGGAATAGAGAACATTCCCTGTTGTGACTTAGAATTTCAGGTCACAACATGAAAATCAAGTCATGACATCCAAAGAATTAATGTCTGATTTAAAAGTCCAATAACGAGTATATCAGTTTTTATGGAAAATGTCCTTACATTAAACCCGTGTCAAGTCTCGCTTAATCGCGATCGAACTACAAGTCACTCAAATTTGTCAATTTAGAAAGAATAAATGGTCATAAATGCAGAAACTGAAATTTACATCTTGATCTAACCAAACTGTAGAATATTTTCGGCTCTGCGAGTGCATGTAATTAGAGGAGAATAAAGACTATGAAGAAAACGATCCAACTTCCCATTGAAAAGCCAAAAGTCCTAGCGTAAAAATGTGATCAAAGGCATGAATCAGGAGTCTCATTTAATATTCCCATAGAAAATTGAAGGAAATAGAATGATTTTGTTCTTCCCAAGAGACACAACTCATTAAGTAAAAGGGATGGGGAAGAACAAGAATTAGGAAACAAGCGTAAAGAATGAAGGGAAGGAAGAATGAGAGCAAGGGAAGAGTCCGAGGGTGAAAACACGCCATGGAATGAGTGGAGTCGGAAAACAAACCAGTTCCACTGTTTGTTCCATAAAACGTGGTTTCATCCAGAGAGCGGTTGATGGAAGGGGAATATGGATTAGTTAGAATCCATCAACCAAGAAGCTCCAAAGAAAAAGGTGGAAGCGTTCCCCCAATTTGTTGCACAACCTTATTAACGGCCGAATCACTCATTAGGAGCTCAAGGTCCGGTGAACCAAATTTTGAAACGGGGAGCTGCAAACTTCTGGAGAAGATCTAGTTTTTTTTTTAGTCAGAAAATAGAGAGTTTTTCTCGAAGTCTAGTTACAAAAATGTTTGTAAATGAACAGTTGCTGTAACATCGAAATCTTTTTGATATTTGAATAAAGTCTCTGTTGATTTACAATTTTAGAGCCGATCAAGATGTAATGGATTTTGTTTCAGATAGTTTATTTTCGTTGGAATCGAAATAACGCGTTTCCTCGATCTTTCAATTTATTTGAAATGAATGGAGAACATGAATGATGAACCGAACTAAGAATAGATACCGTTTTGACAGTTCGGGCCAGTTGAAAATCAGAACAAGCAACATATAACGAAACTTTTGATAAACTAATGTAAATATACAAAGTGAATAAGCAAATCTTGGAGAAAATAATACACCTCGGCCGACTACACCTTCAAACTTTAATTGAAGTTAGAAAATTTTTCCCCGGGAATGCGTAAATTATAATCCAGCCACCCTAGAACTGTATGAATATTGATCGAGGGCGAAATTTTAGTCGAAACAACCGGCGTAAAATGATACGTGCCATTATTGAACAGCTTGAACTTTTCACCACTCACTACGTATATGCTATTGCATACACCTTAGTCCCTGAAGTTGTGCCAAGTTATTCCATGTCCAAAAGAATAAGCCAAAGAGCTTCAAGCCATCTTGTTCATTAATCTTCCAAGAAAGAACCCATGATGACCCAAGAACTCAAAAGAAGTTAAGAAAGAGATAAAGTGTCGGGAGTTTTAATTAGGAAAAGACAAAAGAGATGTACGTAGAAGGTGAGGGAAGAGATCAAGACAGAAAATACAACAGGAAAGAAAGCTAAAGGAATAGTTTTTGTCTTCAGGCCTAACTTCGAATACTATTGTTCTGTGTTTCAACACCTAGTACCCTTAATGCCATCCGTATGGAGCTACTTAACCCAAAGTTCGGCTAAGAGTGTTAGAAAGCCTGCAAGGACAAAACATAGCACAACTCGAAGGGTTATTAGATGGAATTTTTTCCAAGGTTCAAGTACAAAAGAAAATTAAACATACGCTTTGAAAAGAAGAAATTGTTATAGTACCTCAAACATGAAGTTCGGGGGGGAAAACAAAGGATGAGAAAAAGAAAAGAGTCTGGGTAATCTCAACCTAAAAATTCCATTCATCATACCCTTTACTCCAAGCCTAACATTACGCTTCAAAAGACTGATTGATTTCAAGGTCGAAATCACCACATTAGTGGAGATTATGAAAAACCAAAGATATGGGACTTTAATAAATACTTTGAGAAAACCTCCTGAGGGATTGACTAAATCCAATACAAAATTTAGAAGGACGGCTGACCCGCACACACACAAACAAGGCTTAAATAATGAACTCGATACATATTAGTTTATCAGATTTTTGTAATGTAGGTGTACCAAGTTTTCGCTTGCAAATTTTCAACCGACTTCAAAACACAAAGTGATATTTTTAATTCCAGATAAGGTAGTTAAAAAACAAACATAAAAATGTCCTCTTGTTCGATGACAAACAATTCTTTTCTTTTTCTTTGCTTCGAGGACAAGCAAACTTAAGCCTGGGGGAGTTTGATGAGCTTAAAAGTCATCTCTTTTAGTCCATTTTTCTCGTTTGATTTTCGCTAAATTGAATAATTATATACGCACTATGAAGAAACCACCAATTTGTCATTAGCAGAAGGAAGCAAAAAGAAGAAAAGCAAAGAGAAAAATGCAGTAAATAAGTGGATAAAATGTAGTCGAATGGCGAAAGGTGAATGGAAGCAATCGGTCGAGTCATTGATGCAAATGTAGGGTCTCGCATGTACCAGCCTAGAGTTGCGATATCAAGAAGATCAAGAGAATTTGATGCAGGTCGCGACAGGAACACAAATGTAGGCAAAATGAGAAAGAGCGTAAATTAAAAGAGTGATGTCGACAGAAGTCCGGTCGCGACATCATAAACAACCGCAACTTCCACAGCATTAAAATGATGTCACACAAGAAGACTGATGTCGCGACACCATACAACCAATTGATATCCAGAGAATTATGGATGAAGTCACACATCACAAAGAGAACATCCTAAGGCTTCAAAACCGTGAGTTGACGTCGCGAATATTCAAGAAGCACTCATTCACAACAGCAGTTAATTTACTTGATGTCGCGACAAGAAGACTGATGTCGCGACACCACAACAAACAGTAGAAGAGTGCAAGAGAATTTAGCTGATGTCACGACATCAGGGAACACTCTTCCAAGGAACAAGACTGTGAGTCGATGTTGCGATGAAGATATTGATGTCGCTACATCACGATAAACAAAGGAAGGTTGCAGGAGACTTGAGCCCATGTCACGACAACATCCTGATGTCGCGACATCAGGAACAACCATTGAAGACTGCAAAGGACTAGAAAGAATGTCGCGACAAGGCCATGATGTCGCGACATCACGAGCGATCAACTGAAACCTGCAAGGGCATCAGATTGGTGTCGCGACAACCCGAACGTATCGGCCGCGCGACGCAGAACTTAAGTCAATGTCGCGACATGAATTCGATGTCGCGACAAGAGAACTGAGGTCACAACTGGAGCAGTAACTTGGGCCTGGCTACTCTGAAATCCACAGCAAGTCACATTGGGTTTAGGGCCCAACTGAGAAACCCTATAAATAGAAGGCTACCCAGATCGAAAACGCAAGTCGCAGGCGCATCAGAGGAGAGATCCTGCAGTTCTGTGCTTCACTTTTATTTTCTTTTCTTTCTTTTCTTTTCTTTTCTTTTATTTTCTTTCGCTATTTTAGAACAGATTAGTTTCCTATTTTTTTTCTTTTTCGCTTTGTTTTGTTTGGATCTCGAATGTTACGCTGAGTCAAGTCAATGTCAAATCAATTTCTTTCAATTACTACCTGAACGTATGGAATTTCGCATAAATTCGGAATTCGATTGTTCCAGCTTTCCATTTGGCAATAAGCTCTATTGATCGGAATGCCTTCGTAGTGCGTAATTCAGAATTAAGGAACCTACCTCCATTTAGAGAACGTTTAGAACTGATCTTTCCCTGTAGTATTTTCCAGTATCTTATTAATTTCAGTTTATGAATTTATTTCGTATTACGTGGTTTATTGATTTTGATCCGACACGCTCTTTACTCCGTTAAGAATTGCACATTCGATTTCAAGGAAGTCCTCCCGAGTGACACAGGAAGACAACCCGGGGTAACGTCTAGTTCTTTGAAGGTAAACTAACCCGGCTTATTGGGTGGATCCTTTTCATATGGCAAGTTCACTTAGATAAATCCTCTCTCTACTTGAAGTCAAGAAACGAGCTGAACGAATTTATCTATTTAACAAGCAAGAGATTTCAATTCAATTTGATAGTGAGGCCAACCCGTGTTAATGGCAGATCTAATCAAGGAAAGGTTGATCTATTCTAATTTCGAGGAAGAGTAATTTGAAGTTGTATATCCTCGTTTCGACCGATAACTTGAAGCTATGCATGTAATTCATAAAATGGGTATGAAGTATTGCAAAAGAAAATACCTTATCCGTGAAGTTCTTGCTAAAAGTAGTTATCTAAATCCTTTAATTCGAGAGAATCAGAAAATGAGATAAACGAAACGCTGAGTGTGGAGAAATCCAAATTAGCACTACATTTGCCTCGACAGATTTTGAAATTGAGATAATCAAGAAATTCAATCAATACTCACTACAGAATTGATCGTTCACTACAATCTGCTTTCTTTTATGTGTCTCTTTATGATAATTATTCAGTATTCATTTCTCGTTATAGAACTTGGTTTTACTTTCATTCATTTTATTTCAGTTATTTCTAATTTTCATTTTCTTGCGATTAGTTTAATTCCAAGCTTTTACGCTGAACACCGTTATCAACTGATGGTCCAAATAGTATGAATCTCAAGTAGTCCGGGTAGTTGATGAAAAATTCTTGAGATCTCTGTGGGATCGATATCTGGACTTAAATCCATTTTATTACTTGTTTAATTGCGGCACTTGCAAAGCAGATTCGCCGAAACCAAAATTGAAATGATAGATTATAGGAGATCCCTGGTCTCAACAAGTTTTATGGCGGCCTGTGATTAGACAATAGTCCTCTGGTAATAACGACATATAAATTTGTAAAGGTGTTTCGGTGAGAGTCAACAATGGGCATTGGGAGAGAAAAACTGGAGCCCGTCAACACACATCTGCGGGGGTTTTCTGGGGAAAAGGTATTAATTTTGGCTCAATCTAGCCGGTGCTCACTCTGAGAGCCCTCCTTGCCGTGCAACGACGACAACAAGATTCCTATCAGAGACGCCCCACGCCTTGAGTAATATGTTGTTAGGTAGACCCTCTTCAACGCAATAAAGGCCATCCCTCCGCGCACTACATGATAACTGCCCCAACCATACCCGAGTGTGATGGTTCGAGGAGATCAACGGGTGGCCAGAGAATGCTACACAGCCTCCATGAAGCAAAGAGCGATTGACAACGTGAATATGGACTAGCTTGACATGCGTGACGAGATGCTCACCCGACCCGAGCCCTCAGAAGAATTAGAACTAGTATCGCTGGATGACGACCTGGAACATCTCGCCTATAACGGCCTCCAACCAGCTAAGACCTTAAAAAGCCTCCTTACTCGCTCGAGACGTACGTAGACGCTCAAAGATGTAAGGAAGGGACATGGGAGGAATCGAATTCTACAAGAATCACCATGTAAATCGAACACCAGTACCTCATCCTTCAAACCTGGCCAAGCAAAATAAGGAGCTTCTCACCGTAGAGACAAAAGCCATCAACGAGGAGGTCGGCAAGCCCTCCCAAGCCGGAGCGATCAAGGAGGCGAGTATCCTCGAGTGGTCAAGCAACGTCAGGCTGGTCAAGAAAGCAAATGGCAAGTGGCGACTCAGACGGGTTTCACCGATTCGAACAGCATGCCCAAAGGATGCTCTTCCTTTGCCGAGGATCGACCTCATCGTGGACGCCACCGCTGGCCACGAACTTCTCAGTTTTATGGATGCCTTTTCCGGCTACAACCAGAGTCAAGATGGACTCAGACTTACCAAGAAAAAGACCTCGCTCGTCACAAAGACAGTGGAACCTATTGCTATCGAAAGTGATGCCGCTTGACTCAAGAACGCAGAGCCACCTACCAACAGGACTGATAACAAAGCATATATGACCAGGATATGATATACAGATGCAGAATCTGTCATACTAATCTTCATATCGTCATCTTCCATGTTCCAACCCATAGTTAAACACAGTTAAACTGAAATACAAACACAATGCTAAAATTTATCAGAAACCATCAATAAAAATCATAAAGATAAAGGGCAATGAGAAAACGTCACCCTTCCGTGGTAAAGCAATACACTCTGATATAGTTGATCATACTTTGCCGGCTCGTATCCAGTATAGTGATAAACGCGCCTTTTCTTCCAAGTTCAAGAAAGTTCATCGGGATACAAAGTGAAGAAGCATTCTCACTTGAAAACATACCTGAGTTCTCCCATTCTAGTAAGTCCGTCGTATGTGAGCTCCACTTCATACTTAGCCGTGCTCGACTTTTTTTTCAACCAGCGCCACTCCGCCACGTGAGATAAAGAGCGAGTGCAGCACCTAGTTTACTATTGCAGTCGAGCTCTAAGAGGTTGCAGGAGAGTACCAAGAATGAAAGTTAATTTTGGCTCGTAATCGCAGAATTTAAGCCCACTCATATTTCCGTGCTCATACCATAGAAGTTCCAACGGAATACCCAATGAAACAAGTAACAGATAAACCGTAGACCTCCGGAAGGCCGATGAAGTGGGACATAGAGCTGAGCGAGTTCGATATCAGATACAGGCCAAAAACTGCAATAAAAGGGCAAGTCTTGGCCAACTTCATCATGGAGTTTACATCAGCGGAACCCGATAAGGATGCCCAAGCAACGACTGACCTCTCCACTTGGAATCTCTCTGTAGATGGAGTCGAACTAATAAGGAGTGCAAAGAGGTTCATCCTAACTTCCCGTAAGGAATATGACATCGAGCACGCACTCGATTTGGATTCCATACTCTACAACAACGGCCGAGTATGAGGCGGGCCACTATAGCAGCCTCAACCTCGCCCATTCATTAGAAGTCGACTAGCTAGAGGTCTACAGTGACTCCCAACTGGTGGTCAGACAAATAGAAGATACCTACGAGGCCAAAAGTGAAAGGATGATTCTATACCGAAAGTTCGTGACATATTAAAAATTCGTGTTGGTTCAGTCAAGTATGTCACCGTGAGCAGAACTCCCAGCCGACGCCGCAAAGCTAGCCACACCACAAGAAGACTGTGGCTGAGGCTCAAGACCGCCGAACACCGTGAACCTCAATCGATCTCTATGGCGAGGTGTGCTTGCCTGTGTCGGGTCCAAACCCACTTGGATGGTCCATTTGGGGATTATATTATAGACTAAGCCTACTCAGACACCCGGAAGAAGCTACAAAAATAAACAGGTCCGCCACGCTACCAATCACGCGAAAGCCTCTACAATGGTGGATTTTTCACACCTTCCTAAATGCACGCAGAGAAGACACCGAGTACGCACAGAGAAGCGCGAGGGCATATGCGAAACCATATCGGAGTCGAGCATTAGCGTGAAAGTCTCGAGGCAGGGTACTACCGGGGCTTCGCCATCTCCAAAGATGCAACCGCCTCTAGTCAAGAAATGTGACCGCCGTGAGCACGCCAAGATCTCACGCTCCCATCGAGTTCTTAACGCCGAATACAAGCCCCGGCCTTTCCAAATGTTAATGAACATCGACCCTCCCATTAGTAAAGCGGTCAATGCAAATTACAATCGTCAGCAGTGATTACTTCACCAAGTGGGCGGTTTGTGCCTTTAGCCACAATTACGTAATCAAACCGAAGATACGCAATTTTTCGTATGCAAACATCTATACAGGTTTGGTATCCCAAGAGCCCCGTATCGCATGGGAACTGAAAAAAACAAGCCTGACAATGCTAAATCTGTAGATTTCGTGCCGAGCTCGAGATTAAAACTATTACTGCCTCCGAAGACACCCGCAATCCAACGGACATGCCAAGTCAGCCATCGAACCCAAAGCCGCCTGAAAACAAAATTAAAGCATCCCAGCAATGTAATACCTTCCCCGAGGTGCTCATGGGCCTGCTGCGGATTCATTACGTGTCAAGAACCCGAAACCCCATATTTTCAGCCTTCTAAAAGATCGGGGCAAGAGTCTCTCGTTTGAGTCGGAACAAAGTCTCCTATGATCGAAAGTTAGCATCAGCGAACACAAATGACGAGTTCTTCGTCTAAACTTAGAACTCCTAGATGAAAAGCGTGAGCAAGTTCTAAGGCGTATAGAGGATTATCAAAGGAAGACAAAGAAGTAAGGTCATAATAAAAAGTCAACCTAGAAGCTACATGCCGGGTGGATTTAGTCTTAAAGAAGCTCTCGCCAGTTGAAGGAAGAACCCTACAGAGATGGAAAATCGGGGCCCTAACTCGAAGGCCCTACGTCGTATCTCGAGTCGCCGTGACTGTACCATGAAGCTCCAAACATAGATGGGAAAAAATCTTACCACATACATGAATGCAAAAGAGCATCTTAAGCGTTTACCAAGAGGGCACGGTTTGTACATTAAAATTAACCTTATCGATTCTTATGTAACGTAGTCAGCAAGCCACCTGCTATTTAGTTAGACATCTCAAACGCTCGCATATATAAGACACGTAAAATACATAATGAGAAAGTTCATAGACATAAAAAGTCACTTTTTATTCCAATCGGATTACATCTTGCTACAACTGTGATGTCATCGATTACAATCGCATGCGCTTCCCTTAAAAAAAGTGGGGCAAAGGAGAAAGAGAGAATGAAAGAAGGAGAAGGAAAATAAAGAAGTGGAAAAGAGGAGAAGAAAAGGGATGGAAAGAGTTTGTGCGTAAGAAACAAAAAGGGAGAATGATGTGGAAAAAGATGAAAAGAAGGAGTAAAGGAGGAAGGGGGAAGCCAAGAGAAGTAATATCAGGAAATTCGAGGCGTGACGCAAGAAATGCATCGCCTCCGGCGCATTCTAGCACGGCTAGGGAACATGATTCTACAAAGGAGACTAGGAAAAACACAACCCCACATGTAGAAGAACAACAAAGATCGAACCAAAATCTTTCATGATCCCAAATGAAGATAACTTAATTTCGACGCTTCATCTCACCCAGATTCCGGCTACACACCAAAAAAAGCAGAATATACAAAGTATAAACTCCACAGCAATGAAGTCGCCATTTATAAGAAGGCCAAAGACTCAAAAAGCCACCCGAATGTTCCAAATTCTCCATAACCGCGATTAAAGGCGCCCGCACTTTCCAAGAAAACTGGTCGAATGGTCGCACGCAGCTAACTCACTTCGACAGCCCGTCTCGCTCCGCACTACCCGAGGAGTCGATCAGCCTCGTGCCACATCGCCACTTCGGGCCACATCGCCACTCGGCCCATCGCCACTTACATCGCCACTTCGGCCACATCGCCACTTCTGGCCACATCGCCACCGCCATCGCCACTCCGGGCCACGCCGTGAGCCGCTGTACCTCACTTCGACGCAGTTCGTCTACTCGACAGTCACATTACTCGAGGAGTTTGGATTGCCCGCTAGAACGCCACTAAGGCTATAGCTACGAAGCTACTAATTTTGACCAGTTCGGTTTACTCCGACAGTCACGTACCGAGGAGTTGATCACCCAGCCACATCGCTCACTCCCACTACATTGCCACTGACCACATCGCCACTCTGCCACATCGCCACTCCTACTACATCGCTCACCAACCATATCGCCATCGACCATATCGCCACTCTACTACATCGCCTACACTTGGCCACATCTACATCACACCGCTATATCGCCACCCCACTACATCGCCACTCTGGGCCACCGCCACCTGCAGGCCACATCGCCATTCAGCCACATCGCCACCGCCACATCGCCACTCTGGCCACGTGGCCCTGAGCCCAAATAGTTCTCAATTTCACGGTTCGCCCACTCGAAAGGTCACGCTTACCCGAGGAACTCCGATCAACTCGCACTACATCGCCACTCTGGCCATTTCACGCACTTCTACTACACTACACTTAACATCACCACTCACGATATTCCTGAGTCTACAGCAGCTCTACTGACGAGTCTGCCTGACCGGGGATTGTAGTCACGCCACTCCAAGGAGCCATCCTGGCCAGTAATCACAATTTGAGCCCAAGAACTCACTCCGACAATCTCGCCCAACGTCACACGAGCCTCTTCCCAACAGCCCCACACTGGACGAGCTCCGCCTCAACCTGCTCGATTGACGAGCTCTTCCTAGAAGTCCACGTAGATGAGCTTCCTCGCCAACAATCACCGGGACGAAGCTCTTCCAGAAACATACGGACGAGCTCGCCTAACCTGTTCGCACGACGAGAGCTCTTCCCTAGAAGTCCACGTGATGAGCTCCCGCCAACAGCTTCATATTAACTGTTTTCAAATAGCTCATGGACGAAGCTCTACCCAACTGCTCGTGACACGAAGTTCTCCTAAGTCCACATAGACGAGCCCCGCCGCCAGCCGTAATCGACGAGTTCATACGCCGGACGAGCCCTGTCCAAATTTATTCGATGACTGAGCTCCAACAGCCACGCTGTTGACGAAGCTCATCCACTCGCATGTGCCATGTAGCCTATGAGTCGGCCTGTTCACAAGATAACCGATAAAGGCTTCACGCATAAGCCGACGAGCCCATCCACTCGCACAGCTATAAATGGGCGGAGTCAATTCAACTCGCAAAGATAACTGACGCGAGGTCGTACCGATAAGCCGACGAGCTCGCTAAAAATAGTGTCATGCAACTCAAGGAACTGTCTCAACCTATAAGTCAAACACAGATCACCGTCGACTGGTCTTCCATAAAAACAGTCATGCGTTCCTGCCGAATCACCAACTCATGCAAATCAGCCGATGGAGATCAGCCGCTCCAGTTGACGAGCTCTGCCCTCGCAACCTAAAAAATCAGTTCAAAGATATGCAAGACAAATTAACGAAGACCAAAGAGCTCAATTTGACAGCTCCGCTTATACAAAATTTGACAAATTCTAGAATCGGTCCAGCTTCATACAAATTAGCCCATGAAGCTCTCAATGGTAATGGGGCTGACGGCGACCAGCACCAGACCCTAATCTCGGTCATAATGATTCATGAAGAAAAGCCAAAAATATCTGAAGAAGAACGAAACCATAAAAATGAATATTTATTAAATGAGGGCTACATATGTCTCAGAGCTCCCAGCCCTAGAAAAGGAAACGCGTACATAAAGCAAAATATAAAAGTCAATCCAGGAGATGAGCACGTGTGAACTTTTAGCGCCTGTACTAAAAGAGGAACATACGATGAAGAGGGGGAATGGGCCTCAGCAGGAGTACCAGGTTCTTGAGAATAATTCACAGAGAGAGATTCCTCTGCCTCCTCGTCGCTTGGAGGTCGGCTGAAGTCCAACCAGCATACGTGAACGGCCTTCGCTAAAAGCCGAAAGCACCCGCCCATCGAGCATCGGGCTTCGATCCCTCGCTTCCAATAACCCCCATCCCTCTAAGCAACCAGCTACTGGTCGATGGTCCCCACGCAATCCGCGACACCCTCACCACCGTCACTCGAATTTACGTACCGAGGCTCACGACGACTTCACTCTAGCTCGCCCTGACGCCACATGAGCCGCTCGAGTCACACCATTGTCCGTCGCCATCAGTCGCAGAATCCTCTTGAAACTCCCGCAGCTTTCCGGATGTAATGAGCCCTCCTCAATCCATCCGGGCTTCCACACCGGGCAGACCGCGTCTTCTGCCCTAATCTCAACCATTTTTACAGAACCTGAGCTCACCCTTCGAACCTTCCGAAGCCTCCGCTTCAACCGCCCATCAAACTACTTCGAACTTCATCCTACTTTCGCCCGAGCACGAGCCGATGCAGAGATGCTTTAGATCGATTTAAGTCGCCTCTACTCTTCGCCATACGCCGCGCCCAGCTTCGCGTACTCTCTGGCCCGCCGTATGAGAGGTCGCCCTCACCTTATAAATCCGGGCGATTTTGACATGCTGCTTAGTTTGGCCTTCGGCCGACTCTTTTTAAATGAGTTGCCGCCTCGCACATCAAACATGGAGTCAACAACCAACACGGGATCAACACAGAAATAGGCACGACTAAGGACTTATCGAGGCAACCCCTCGAAGGATGTAGCCGCAGCCTCATCAACTGGGCAAATGTTTCACCTCCCAAGGTCAAAATCCCATGATCTACGACAGATCAGACCACGCAAGTTCAAAGATCGTGATAAAAGAATCCTCATCTTCGCCAACTTTTGATTCCGGATTTTTCTTCAATCCTTCCCACCCTTCGAGGAGGTGGCCTAGCACTCTCCTAAGGCGATTCCGCATTTAACAGTATAACTTTAACTACTATCGACGACCCACCTAAGAGATTTGTTGTCTCACAACAGCCAGGGGGCAAGCTCATGACCACGGAGCTCTGGCCACAAGCGATCGTGACCCGTCCCAGCCTCGAGCGTAAGAAGCCTGATTTTATCAAATTCACAGAGGACGAAAGTGTGACATTCCGCCAACGCGTAAGGACTCAAGCCCGAGACGCCCCAATTTCAACCTTGACCAAACCCGCTTCCATCTTTCTCAAATGAGCTTGATTTTTCCTGTTTTCGTGACTGGTTCCAGACAACGTCCCCAAATGGACCAAAATCTCTCCCCTAAGTAGGGATTACCGTTTGAAAGCCCAACGGGAGACTCATGGTGGAAGGAGGCAAGGGCCTCGGCGTGGAACGTAGACTCAAATTAGATGGACTGTGAATGTCCGATTTTATCGGGCCCCGTGAAGGACGAGCAGACATTCCGCCAACGCCAGCTACGACATTATCTTCAAAGATTAAGGTCAAGTCGAAAGCACTGGGAAGCATGAGAATAATGCAAAGTCAGCCCAAGAACCTTCACACAAGTTATACCGAAACAAGAGTAAACACTCACAAGATTATCAGGTGGTCCAAGCCACCGTAATCGCCTGTATGCGTTGTCCTTTGTAGAAGATCATATTCCCAGCCATGACTGGCCACAAAGAAATAGCCAGCCTTCCACAACACTGCGGAGGCAAGATCGTAGATCACTGAGGAGCCTGTGGCGCCCGGAGAAATAAAGGAAGCCCTGGTCTCCTTCGCTAAAAGATCGAGGAGCAAGCCACACTCAGTGGACGCCTTTGAGCCCTCTCGTCCCTAAAGGCCACAGCTCACTCAAAATACCTCCCAACCGGTCAACGGCTCGGGAAGACAAGACATTGGAATGCTGGCAAACCCTTTCATGGTGGGGCAAAGGGAAAACGAAGACCATTATCAAAGGCACCAAAGAAAGATACCATCCCTGCCACCTAAGCTACTAAAAAGCTTCAGACGCCAGGGTCCATACCGACGTCAGGAGTGTCATAATCGCTCACAGTAAGGTGACCCATACATTTGGGAGTGACCAATCTTATAGTCCACACACATAAAGATAGTTTCGGGATGTGCATTTAAGGTAACCACCGCCTGTGATATTTAATTAGGTTTATTTCTCATCCTTATCTAAGGGAAAGAGGAGGCTCTGTGAACGCTTTGAGAAACAACGACGCCAACGCCTTGAAGTATCCCTAACCCCATCCGTAACCTAAACAATCAAGAGTCATCGCTAATACGAAGAAGAAGATTGCACCTGACCTACAATAAAAGTAAACAAAGAAAAACGAATCCAATCAATTTAACCTCGCCGCCTTACTAATCGAAGAGAAACCAAAGAGGAGAAGCAAAGTGGGTCCAGTGGAATAAGACTAAGAAGCTACCCCCAGAAAATGCCGAAAAAGACTACGCACAAACCAAACAGAGAAATTGAGCAAAGAAGCACTTAGATCGCTAGAGGTCAGATGACTGCAGGCTACCGCACAGAGGAGGTCCTGCGAAAGAAACCAAAGAAACTAGAAGAGAGAAAACGAGCGCGAAACCCAAGAGTCATCATTATCACAAGACATATGACGGCGTACTGCCTTAACTAACCCAACCTCAAATGACACGTGAAATCGTGATCCACGCAAGAAACGACATGTACTCGCTTCATCGCACACCTTACCTGCCGCCGTGGCAAATCGATAGTATTAAAATTCGCCGCAGACTAACTCACTAAGACAAAGAAGTGGCACGCCTAACGCAATACTCCAGCCCCCACTGTACCTCAAACGGCGCCCAACACAGTCCAGCCGACAATCTTATGAATTAAGGTCCATATCCCGCAAATCGACAGATCACTAATACAAAATAGAATAACCCCTAACAATATACCATCTTGCCGATCCAACCTAATCTTTATCAATAAGGAAAGGAAAATAATAACAGATTATCACCAAATGATTCCCCTAATAAGGAAGAAGATTATCCCAAATAAAACAATTCTTTCTAAATCCATTACCACCCGAGCACTGGAAAGAAAATCTCATCCAATGGGAACAAATCTAGTTACGTCCAACTCGGGTCGACATCTACTATAAATACATAGCCACCCCATGGGCGAAGGCACGCACTCTTAGACGATAAACATGGCGCAACACATCCGCTGCGCCCTTTTCTCTCAAAGAACCGACTAGGGGACGGAGGCGCCACCTACAGCCCGGCCGACCCCTCTCCTCGTTTTTGCGGCAGGAGGTCACACGTCGAACTCCGCAGATCAACAAAGGCAGCCGATCCTACTCTCGCCCCAGTAATCTAAGAGCCTCGCATCCCGCCGCTAACAATCCAGTCCCAGCCAACACCTCAACACGCTCCAAATTTCAACCGCTGAAAAGATCACCAGTGACATTGAGATACTCAATGGTTACATATATTTTGCGAATTGACGGATTATCAACGAACCCCCGAATTCAAGACGTCACACCATTTATTGAGAAAACTCATAGACCATTCCCTCGTGCCAACATGAAATATGTCTCATGATTATCCTCGCAACAAAACACTGGGCGTTATGATTGAACCCCTAAATCTAAAATTTAAAAATACCTGACGTGATTCACCATTACGTGTAGTGCCGAATTTGCATCTACCATAACCACTCATGGACATTTATTCTCCGGATGTTTATTAAATACCCATAGATTGAATTCTTCCCAACTGCAAGTTGATTTATTGATTAAACAAATAAGAGGTGCCATACTCATTTTTAATTATGTGCAAAGTTTTGTCCCCAAGTCAAGTTACATCCTAGTATTGTTAGAGTAATAATGTTTTTAATTTATAACAGAGTTACCTTCTGACGATCACTAGATCCAAGTGTAGACCAAAAGAAACAGAGCAGACATGAAACCTCGTTTTGAGTAGACCAAATTCAAGGTTCGGGGAATGAAATATACTATATATAAGAAACGTCTCACCAAAAAATGCTAGTGGCAGGGCGCCCAGGGGCCTATGTCCCCTCAATTTTTTTTTGTACAATTTTTTTTACTTATAATTAATTGGATTCAAACTCTCATTCTTGATTATCTCCTTCTAAATTAATAAAATCTTATACTATTAAACTATTATTCCAAATCTATTAATAAAGTCATTTCTAAAATATATTTTTAGGTACGCTACTGCTAATGGCGTTTGATGTTGCAGCTGCCCGCCAATTTTGGGCATAAGAAATTGGGTTTGTTTTCTCTTTCAAGCTTCTGACGAAAACACGTGACTGTCTTTGTTTTATCATTTATGGAATTGAAACATGTGATTTACGGCATCGCTTTTGGGGCGAAATATTTGAATCTTAAACTTGTTTTTACGACACCGTCATCCATTTACAAAAAGCACTGTGTTTGTCACGTGCGCAGTCCAATCAAATCAACAACGGAAGTGCCAAAGATAGGTGGAACATTATTTTTATCTTGTTTAATATTAAATTTAAAATTAATTTTTATATAATTTATTTTAATACTTATTGAACAAGTTTCAGACTCATTGATTAAATAGCTTGCCGTCCATCAATTCCATATGGTTGCAGAGAAAGGTAAACTCACTTATTTGACAAAGCCTAAAGTATAAACCGATGGTGCGTGATATATATGAAAGATTGCGGTTGCGCCCTTGTTACCATATCAGAAATTATTCCAACATCATTGGTAGTCGAGTATCAGGCACTAGAAGATCCTATAAATTACTAATCTAAATCAATCTTCAATCCCACATTACAAGCAATGACATGAGGTATTTAGATTCTACCTTCCGCATTAATTTTTTTTAACTATGTGAGGATAAATCATTGTCATAATGATTTGTTGTTGATAATTCTCACATTTTGTTATCAAAGCCCCGAACTCTGTATCCTGTCTTGTTGGAATTTCTTTTTTTTTTTCTCCATTAATTTCATTGTTCATGGTTTGGAGAAATATGAGTGGCTTATATATTTAGCATGATTCTAAGATAATCACGGATCTGTTATTTTAATTTCACGATGTCATTCTAGATTTTAGGACTGTGATTATTGGTAGAAATTTGTGATTATTTATTAGAGAAGAAATACGTGGATCCGTAATCATGCTAGATTTTAGGGTGTGATTATTGCATGAGATACTATTTGGATCGTGTGCGTTTAATATGCATTTTTAGTTTGTGCCATATGTAGTTTTAATGGCATATCCGAGGCATCTTGATTTTTAAATTATTTATTTAATTTGAGGATGATTTTAGAATGCTATATTTGAGTTTTAAATTTATTTGAAACCCATGAAAAAATTAAAACCATTTTTTTGGGTTAATAGGAGTATTCAAAGAGAGGATTTATTCCACAAATCTCGTAGATTCAATAAAATGAACTGGAATTTGCCCAGTGTTAAAGAGAAAAATGAGGAAAAAATTATCAAATGAGGACTTAGGGTCATTTACTTGATAAAGAAAATATGTCTAAGTGTGCATAGTGAGAATTGAACTGCAAATAGAGAAAGTATATGAGTTATATGGCAAATTGGGAGAACTTAACTCAAAAAAAATGGATTTTAGAGCCAAACATGGCCTTATGATGTTAAGTGACTTAAGACCACATTTGGTCTATTGAATGGCCATTTGTGCAAAAACGTATTTGGAGATTGAGAAAGAGAAAAGCTAGGGTTTTGAGTGAAGATCAAGATATTGGTGTGGAACCTACTCTTTGGTGCAAGATCTTACAACAAAGTTCAAGGAGGAAGCTAGGGTAAGAAGTTTCAAGATATTCAAAGTAAGAACACAAACCCTGGAACTCTTTTCTTGTGTTTGGATTTGGGGAAAAACCCTAACCTTATGTCAAGGTGATTTTGATTGGCTGTAGATCAATTTTGGGGTTGTGTTGGGTTGAGTTTTGAAGTGTATAGTTGGTTGGTATTGGTTTGGATTGATTTTGATGAATGTTTGTAAAAAGGAAAATGTTGGGTTTTCAAAGGAGTTGCTGTCAAAAATTTATCAAAACTCCTATTCTTTTTTTGGCTATAGGTTAAGTTATAATCAACCAAATGAAGTGATTCCAATTAGTAAAGAACCATAAGAGCTAGAGCTACAAATGTATAGGACAGAAGCAAATTGTGGCGCTCTAAGGCTCAGGCTATAGGCTTAAAGGTGAGTTTCGAGTAGCTCACGGGTATGCTCTATTTTGGATATAGTTGTGGTGTTTTGGCCATAAATTGAGTTTCACTCATCCAAATTGAGTGATTCAAAATTATGGCTAAACTAAACTTCTAGGAGAATAATTTACTTGAAGGAAGTGTATGTAATTTGTAACACCAAAGTGCCTATAAATCTGTCAAAGTGGAGTTATGTGCAGATTCTGTTTTGCAAATTAGAGTAGTCTAGATGTAAAATTCAATAACTTGAGTTTTGGTGATCCAAATTGGATGGTTTCAATTGGATAAGAAACCTTAGAACCATAGCTTCAAATGAGTGAACGAAACATTACAAATTTATGGAGTTAAGACCCCATAAATCGAAAATAACAGTAGGTGATCCAGTGAGTTGGGCATATCGACTAGTTTGGCATTAAAATGTCGTAACCTGAGTTTGGGTGATCCAAATGAGACGATTCCAATTCCTACTGAAAATAGACTTATAGAGCTATCATTTTCTTGAAGGAAGCATGAGAAAAATATGGTTCATGTGTCCCCAGAAAATTTTTCAAGTGAAGGAGTATTGGGTAGACATCAACCCTAACCAAAAATCCTAGAATGCACAACTGATTTTTCTTTCTTGGGTTGTTCTTTAATTGTGACATATTTGTGATGGATTAGGGGTTGGTGACAGGGGAAACTTGACCCAAGAATAGGATTCTGAGGATAGGAATCGAAGAGCGACAACCTTTTTGAGTTTGTTCTTCAATCTCTCTCTTATTTCAAATTTGTGAAAGTTTGATCTACAATTTAATTCTTTCATTGTTTCAAAATTGATTGTAAAATATTATGAAATATTGAAATGAATGATGATAAATTGCATATTGATTTGTTTTAAATTGATTTGAGACAACCGATTGAGAAATAAATTGCATATGAAAAGTTGCATAAGTGTTGAAAAATAAATTATTATCCCGAATGTATAGGCTTATTATTATTAGACGTAGTATTGAATAGTTGAAGGTCCTTAAAGAATGTTACTTAGATTAAATTCGATTAGAGATAAATTGGTATACTAATAAGGCCAAATTAAGCGATGCACGGAGAATGTAATGAAGTGTCACTCCAATCCGTAGCCCGACGGGACAGTATCGGTAGTGTTCACGAAATTGATTTTTAATAACCGGTCATTTCAGCGGGGCCAAGTATTTTTATAAACCTTTTATACCGACTTATTGACGGAATCGTGCAGTGATTAGATTATCTATGCCGCAAAGCATAAATTCAAGTCGATAAAGAACCCAAAATGATAATGAGATTGAAAAGTGCGTGATTTGTGATTCTACGATGATTTAGATGCGTATGAGTGCATACTTGAAATGACCAATGAATTGTAATTGAATGTAAATGAATATATATATATATATATATATATATATATATATATATTATCTTGCATTAGTCATTAGAAAAATGTACAAAAGCATTGTTTTATAAACGTGCATGAATTGATTTAAGCGAAATGAAAAATGGTGTATAGAAAAACCATATAGATTTAGAGTCAGTCGAAGCTTACGTGGTGTTGAAGTAAAGGTTGACCATGCATTCATGAAATGGATTTGACCATTTGTATAAACTACGATTTTATTCTGTAAAAGTTTTTGATATTAACTCTATATATTTTATAAATGATCTGATTAGAAAAGGGCATATAATGTCATATTGTACAAATGTTAGGATTTATCTCAAAATGATGGGCCCTATAGCAAATGTTTTGATACATATTATTATATATTCTCACCGGTGTAAAAGCGCATTTGTATTTGTATCGAGTGGCGCTGGACTTTACATATTATTTTGGTGTACGAGAACTCTGATTAAGAGGTGCTATAAAAAAAAAGGTGTTACATATTATTTTGGTATCGACGAGCCTGAGTAGCATAAAATTTGCAGTATTAAAAACATATTTGTATTTGTATTGGTGTTTGAATATATCTTAAAAGTAAAAGAATTGGTAGCTCAACAGACGCCACACTCTCTGTCGTATTCCTATGACATTCGAATTAATAAAATAAAATTGGTATAAAGAACATATCGATTTTGATATACTAATAAATCTAAATATAATAAAACAGCATCAGGTTGGCCGATTTTTGTCTTATTTAAAAAAATGAGGGGGCAGCCATATGGGCTGCCACCAATAGCCCATGGGCTGTGGGAAACTTGTCACGGACTTATTGTGTGTGCGTCCATGACCGTAGTGGAAGACCTCATTGAAGATCAAGCATGCGTGAGGGTTTAGGAGATGAGTGGGAGGCTACAGAGGGCGCGTGCAAGTGGATCGAATGTGAAGCTTCTTCGAAGTTCAAGCATGCCGACCCGATTAAGTTTAGGGAGTTTGTCACTAGTCTTGTACTTAACTATGAAGAAGGGTGTTAGCCACCGCCTGTTGGTCGGGGCTGGAGCCACTCTCTGATGGGGCAGGGTAAAAGCGAAACCCGGTCGGTGGGGCATGAAGTGTGGCATGGCAGGCTAGGTCTCAAGAAAGTGTCACATGTGGGGGGCGCGCAGGGCAGCACCGCTGTGAGAGCAGTAGGCTGTGTCAATTTGGTATCAGAGGCGGACGAGTTCTTGACATGGTGTGTTCAGCATTACAGCCGATCTTGGTGGCCAAAATTCTATCTCTCTTGAAGATGCATAGTAACTGATAAAGTCGTGGTAATTGAAGCTGCAATGAGGACCCATGTAAGGGATGGGCGTTCCTCCATATCGCATGAGGTGTCGGTTGTTGTCTAGTAGTGTGTAACTGGTGCTCACCTACTAGGGGTGGAAGTTAAGCGAGGTGTTTCTTTCAAGGTGGAAGTGAGAAATTGCTCCTTCCATAGTTGTGTGATGTCGCGTTTGAAGATATGGACGTCCTCTTTAGCCCAAGGGTATCAGCGCAGACCTTAATGGATGATGGCTCGTGAGGAGCGGCAGTCTTCGAAGGCGGAGATCGGTGAAAGGTGCCTTGCACGAGGGCGTGCAAGATATTGGTAGGGAAGATTGTCATGGACTTATTGTGTCATGACCGTAGCGGAAAACCTCATTGAAGATCAAGTATGTTGACGAGTTTGAGCGGAATGGTGGGAGCGCTCTAGAAGGTGCGTGCAAGTGGATCGAAGGTGAAGCTTCTTCGGAGTTCAGGCATGCCGACCCGATTAAGTTTGGGGAGCTTGTCGCTAGTCTTGGACTTGACTATGAAGAAGGGTATTGGCCTACCCTGCACAAACTGGTCGGGAGGCAGGTCGCTCCCACTGATGGCCAGAGCAGAGATGAGTGATCATCATTGAGGCATGAAGTGTGGCGTGGCGTGGCAGGCTGGGTCTTAAGAAAGTGTCTATGTGAGACCGTCGCATGGGCCGCGCCATTACGTGAACGAGTAGGCCCGTGTCAAACAGCCCTATAGGCTGCCACCTACAACCTTATGGGTTGCCACCTACAGCCTTATGGGTTGCCCAAGTGTCTTTGTCGCATATCGCTTTATGGGCTACTAGGTAGATCCTAGGGGCGCCATGAGGCATTCAAAGGGGTTGTATGGAGCTTTATGTAGGCTCAATAGTGAACTAAGAAATTATTAATAATTTATTTTCTTTTCTATCTTGTTGGGTGATTTGCATGTATTTTGTAATTAAGATTAGCCACATCACCTTGATTATCAAAATTGTACATTTAAGAAAAGATCGTTAATTATTTGTAATTAATTCTAATATATATATATATATATGTATTAATTAGGATAAAATATCGGTTTATAATTCTCGATTTGCCCATAGGAATTGAGAATAGGAACATATTTAATTAGTTTTATCATAAGGAATAATAGGGATTGAATCTAATTGAGTATAACTTTAGCTCAGAGGCAAGTTCTATGTCTCTAGGTAATTCTCTATTTAAGTAAAAGGTAAATCTAATATAGTGGAACTTTAGCCCACAAGCAAGTTCTACGTTCATAGATTAATCTATAGTGTGTTTTTACATTGGTAAGACATACATCAAGGCTATGACCTCAAAAAGAATTATTGATAAAACCTTATTTCTTTAATTGCAGTTACTCAAACCCCGACTTATTCTAAAATCAAACTTGAAATTCCCGAACTTAAGAAATATAACTATAAGGTCTGGAGAGAGAGAGAGTCTTGCTCTAATTAGGTTGCATGGATTAGGCAGTACCGTTTAGGAAAGATGAGCCCAGAGCCGTCTCGATTACCCGACACTAATTTGCCTATTGAGTTGTATGAAAACTAGGAGAGGTCTGTCGCCTCTGCATTATGTTCATTAAAACTCACATTTATATTGTATCATTAGTTCTATTGAGAAAACCTGATAAGGTTCAGGACTTGTTAAAGGCAATTGATGATCAATTCACCAAGTCTGTGAAGTCTCTCGCCAGTACCCTTATTATTCAGTTCTCCACCCTTAGGCTCACTAGAATGAAAAGTGTGCGTGAACATATAATGCACATGATAGACATAACAGCTCAGTTAAGGAACCTAAAAGTAACCGTAGCCAGTGATCCTTTCTCGTTGATATATTCTATGTACTCTTATGATATAGCCCATTGAGGTCTCCTATATAACACACATAAGGAGGATTGGTCAATTAGCGAACTTTTGACCAAGTGTGTGCATGAGGAGGAGCGGCTACTTGTGGAACAAGGAGAGAAGGTACTTTTCACTTTTCCCAATAGTAAAGGGAAGAATAATGCTAAGGACAAGGGAAATGGCAAGACTCAACCCAAGGCAGGCATCAAGAAAGAATCCACGTGTTTCTTTTGTATAAAGAAGGAACACACAAAGAAGGACTATGCAAAGCACAAAGCCTGGCTTGAAAAGAAAGGTACTTCTTTTACATTCGTATGTTATGAATCAAATTTCACAAATGTTAATCATAACACTGGTGGATTGACTCTGGTTCTACAATCCATGTTTCAAATACCTTGCAAGGTATGAAAAACCTCAGGAAGCCGGTGGGCAGTGAGTGGTACATCCATTCGGGAGAGAGATCAAGCTCACATGTGGAAGCCATCGGGACTTACAGTTTAAAGTTGTGAAGCAGTTTTGTTTTGCAGTTGGAAAAGACCTTATGCCTGGTTTTCACAAGATTTGTTTTCAATTTCAACACTCATACCCTTAGGGATTTCTTGTGACTTTAAGGATACTGGTTTTACATTATTAATCAAATAAGAGGTTATTGGATATGGTATTTTGTGCAATGGTCTTTATTTAGTACAATTGCAAAATGATAATGCTTATAACTCATTAAGTCTAACTGTTGATATTAAAAGAAGTGTTATAAATGAAGAATCCTCCTTATTATGGCACTGGAGATTAGGACACATCTCCATCAAAAGGATTCAAAGATTAATAAATGAAGGGGTACTTAGTTCTCTAGACTTTACTGACTTTGAGACATGTTTGGATTGCATTAAGGGCAAGCAAACCAACAAGTCTAAAAACGGTGCAACAAGGAGCAAACCTCTGTTGGAGATTATACAAACGGATATCTGTTATCTAGATATGGACGATAGTGACCCAAGATACTTCATCACCTTCATAGATGACTATTCACATTACATGTATCTCTACATGCGTTGTTCGAAGGACGAAGCGTTAAAAGCCTTTAAGGTATTCAAGGCTGAGATAGAGAAACAGTGTGGGATGCAAATAAAGATAGTGAGGTCAGATGAATTAGGAAGTAATGGTAGGTACTGCGAGAATGAATGACACTAAGTCCATTTGCTAGGTTTCTTCAAACATAAGGTTATTTTTAATACTATGCCTAGTTCTCCAGACCAGAATGGTGTGGTGGAAAGAAGAAACCGAACTTTAATGGACATTGTAAGGAGTATGAGGAGCAACATGTCTCTTTCTCATTTCTTGTGGACTGAGGCACTGAAGATGATAGTGCATATATTAAATCGGGTTATTCAGGCGAAATTTATCCAAGGCACCATTTGAGTTATTTAAAGGTTGGAAACCAATTTGCGACATATCTCGCGCCATAGGGATGCCACGTCTGATAAGGATTTTATAATCCACAAGAAGAAACTTGACCCGAGGAGTATTAGTGGGCATTCATTGGATATGTCGAGAAGTCTCAAGGTTATAGATTCTATTTCCTTCTCACCACTAGGATTGTGGAATCCAAGAAGCATAAAGTTTCTGAGAATGACTTAGTCGGTGGGAGTGGTCAATTTCTTAACAACTTGTCTGAAAGAGATTACTATCAAGGTCAAGCCCCTAATCCAAGTCTGAATTGTCTATCCTTACGCCCGTGAGAGTAAGCGGTATAAGACAACCAATCATCAGGAATCCGTAGCCTTACGAACCTATAGATCACGTTATCGAGGACCAACAAAATGTTAAACAACGTTAAGGAGATCTACAAGGATCAGGAATTCAACTATTCCTAGTGATTATGTTGTGTACTTACAGAATGGGATTCTGATATAGGAAATGAACATGATCGGCGTTTTCACAAGCCATAAGTTCTAAATAATCTAAATTATGGTATGAAGCCATGAAGGATGAGATGGATTCTATGACCTCTAACAGAGTCTAGCATCTCGTCAAGTTGCCTTATGGTGTAAAAGACATTGGGTGTAAGTGGGTCTTTAAGACTAAGAAAGACTCACAAGGCAACATTGAGAGACATAAGGCAAGACTCGCGGCTAAAGGATTTACTCAAAGGGAAGGAATCGACTACATGGAGACTTTTTTTCTCCTGTATCTAGGAAAGATTCTCTTCGTGTGATCATAGCTTTAGTAGCTCATTTTGACTTAAAGCTACATTAGATGTGTAACGCCTTCCCCGGTGTAGTGAGGGACGCCACACGGGGCGGACTTCTTAGCAGTTTTATGACATCAGTGGGCCTATTTCAATCATAAATTCATAATGACATAAAACTTGTAAAACTACCACCGTAGTGATATTTAAAAGTTCTTGTACATAAATTCATGAGTCTCATTTACTTCTATTTACAAAATTTCACTATTACAAAATTTCACTATTACAAAATTTTACATTTACATTTCAAAAACAAGATCAAAAACCTACATATGGTGGACTCCTAATGCTATGTTGGCCTTGTCGAATGTGGGATGTCCCTGGCGACCTCTTTAATACCTACACGGATAAAACACCCATGCTAAGCTTATAGCTTAGTGGGAAAACAGATAACATATGTGACCACATGCATTGGTCCTTAATTACTGTATCCATATAAAATAATTCACATAT
The DNA here is from genome assembly GCA_016808115.1 of Tetrastigma voinierianum. Taxonomy (NCBI): domain Eukaryota; kingdom Viridiplantae; phylum Streptophyta; class Magnoliopsida; order Vitales; family Vitaceae; genus Tetrastigma; species Tetrastigma voinierianum. Next base: position 177,131 of record JAEQBH010004678.1, read on the forward strand.
CATAATATTCATATCTCCCATAGGAGTACATAACATAAATCTTGTAACATAAGGTACCCGTTCCTTTTCATGTTCTTGTTGTTCATTACTCATCACACACACACACACACACACACACACACACACACATATATATATATATATATATATATATATATATATATATATATATACTTTTTTTTTTTTAATAACCGAAGCCTTATGCCTGCATTTTCCAATGGAAATGGATAACGGGAAACAGAATAATAAGTACTCGTAGGTACATCACTGTACAGGACAGCGTGCGAGGCCAGTATGACCCAAGCGAGGCCTAAATAATGACCAAGGCAGGGCCAAGTAATGAGCCCCAAGCAGGCTGCATAACGGTAAGCTACGGCGCCGAGAGATCCGCATAGGCGTACATATATCCACTTCGGACATAAGTAGGCATTCAGTTATTTTATGTTTCAGTTCGTCATACATTATCCTTAACTGAGTTCTTTCACATATTTATCATGATCGTTTTAATGGACTTGCACTAATTCATATAACATTAATGCCTTGAATTCATAAGCATCATCTGAAAGTTAGTAAATCCTACATTTTTAAACCAATTCTGCCTTAATAGTATAAGGCAAATCTCAAGTCCATTTTCAACTATAATTTCTACCCAATAAATGTGGTTTTTAGACAAAGTTAAAAAATGTTCACCTATGTCTTAAGTTTCCAAAGGCTCATGAATCAGGTCATTTGGACCTTTAAATTATGAGGTATGGCCTAAACATTCTAAACTGCTCCTGGACAATTTCCAAGAACAAAATCTGGAATTGTGTCCTACATTTTAAAATTTTCTGGGAACAATAGGAACATAATTTGACCATACTTTCTTCATGAAAGTTGTTCTCCCAAATGTCTAGTTTGTACAAAAATTTAAATCACCTCATTTGGATTAGTATAGCTTCGAGTTATAATTTAAACAACCGAATTACTCCAATTCAAAGGGACTGTTTTGAGACAAGTTTTAAGGATAGAATTGTTCCCTTATTTTGATGAATTTATGGTAACAATGAGGACTAAATTTGGTTATACTTTCTTCATAAAAGTTGTTCTTCCAGATGTCTAGTTTGTACAAAAATTTGAATCACCTCATTTGTATCAGTAAAACTCAAGATATGGTGTAAACAACAGGAACTACTTCAGTAGAGGGGATAAAATCCGTATTTTGCTGTAAAACTCTTTTTTAAGGTCCTTAGAACAGGATTTACATTTGGTCTCTTCTAGACATTTGTAGGTCTGGTTCTTAGGTTTCCTCCCCAGTGAATCGTAGGTGGAGTCACGTAGGCCAAGTTATGGCCAACATAAAAACACAGGTTTTAGGGAAATTTGAATAGCACTTCCCCTAAAATACCTACATGTCTCTTTACACAGTTTTTGGTCCTTGTCAAAGGACAATTCCAACCCAAACCAAAACAAGATCAAAGACAACTTTAAACCCAACTCAAACCAACAAAAACAAAAACAAAAAGGGAGAAAATTATGATAGTTTCCTAACCTTGATTTTCTTGAAGACTTCAACCAATCTTTCCTTTTTCCTCCCTTTCTTCTTAACATAGACAATTAGAACTCCAAGAGATGAAGAGAAACAAACCAAAAGTTGGCTCTTCTTCGTCTTCCCTCAAACTCCAGTAACCTTAACTCTCTCCTTTAGCGAAAATGAAATGATTCTAAGACAAGTTTGTTGTCTTAAGGAATTTTGGTTCAATTTTCCCTTTTTTGCATTTTAGTCCTTCATGTTTATTTCATTTGCAAATCACTTATCATTATTCCACCATAACATATAATCTTCTATCTTAATGTCCTTTGAGTCCTTAATTTTACAATTTACAATTATCTTTTAGACTTCTTAAAAAATCCCGGTTATGTCCTTTTTCACATTTAGCTCTTAAATTTTCGAAAAATACAAATTTAACTTTTATTATCCCCTAAACATGTCCTTAAAACTACTAGTTATAATTTGGGGTGTTACAATTTGGATGTGCTTGTCTTTCTTATCTTGGGCTAGAGGAAGAGGTTTACGTAAAACAACCTGAAGGATTCTCCTTTAGTGCCGGTGAGCATTTAGTATGCAAGCTTAATAAATCCATATACGGTTTGAAACAAGCGTCTCAACAGTGGTATCTAAAGTTTCATGAAGTTGTTTCTTCTTTCGGTTTTGAAGAGAATGTCATGGATAATTGTGTATACCACAAGATCAGTGGGAGTAAGATATTCTTTCTTATTTTATACGTGGATGATGTTTTGTTAGTTACTAATGACATGGGAACATTATACGAGGTGAAACAATTCCTCTCGAAGAACTTTGATATGAAGGATATGGGTGAGGCATCTTGTAATATGCGACCCGAGCGGCCCGGCCGTTGGCGAGTGAGCCGAAACCCGGGGATGCTCGGTTTATTTCTTTTTATTTTTCCGTGTTATTAAATTTTCTTTTTCAAAAATGTCGTGACCCGAATCCCGACCCGACCCGAATGCGGATCTGAGCGGGCGGTTTTACTCTACGTTTCATTTATCTTATCAAAACATTTTATTAATTCATTTGATTCTGAAAGGAGTTTGGTTGAACAAGCCCATAATCATTTACAAATTCAAAGCAATTCGGTAGGCCCATAAACATTAACAAAATACATTTACAAGGAAAGGCATTCTATGCCCTTTTCAAAATGATATACAAAAATCAAGTTTCAGGGTCTAACCCTTTTTGTTTACAAAACTCCACTTGTTCAAAAGATGATATGAAAAATTACGGAGTATACACACTTATCGTCATTACTCTCTCTATGACTACCTTGTGCGATCTTGGCCTTCTTCTCTTTGCTTACTTTCATTACCGCATAGTTAAAACTACACGCTAAGCATTTTCATGCTTAGTGGTTCCTATCTGATTCACATTCAATCAATTTAACTCGGCATGCATTTATCATTAAAACTACATGCCTAATATATCCACATATACTCATACTATTCATTCATCACTTTCAATATACAAATCTTTTACCATATCATATCATGCATTTTCAGTAACAATTCATTCACAATTCAATTCATGAGATTTAAGCATATTCATAAAAAAAAATCATTACACTCGTCAATGTTGGCTATTTCACCTTGACTATTCAATTCACAATTTCTGGGGGATTCCGTTTGATGAATCTGTAAAGGACCAAATGATGTTATGTGAAAATATGGTCAAGGAAGTGAATGTGGTAAATACTCAAAAACTGATTTAAAACAAAAGTAAGTGTACTCAGCGGAAATGAAAAGAGTGGCCACCAACACTCGACCCCTTTCCGCAGAATTACGGGTCATACAAGTAATAAAAGTGGACTCCTAGGAGTCGGATATCGATGCCCACGAGGATTGGAGGTTCTCTCTGGTAAGATTTGATCACCCCGATTACAAGGGCTCTTCCTTGTTGAGCGTCGAATAGGATGTGGAATAAAATCAATTTAATTGAAACAAAAGCGATTTAAAACTAATCCTAAAAATCTACCAAATAAACAACTACTTAATTCTAAAAAAGGAATGAAGAGAAGTCACTAGGGATGGGGATAATTATTTACAAAGCAGGTTTGCATTTTCCTTGAAAGTGCAACATTTGTAAGTTGAATACTAGAATTTGTCCAAGAGCAGTAGTATAGCTTGGATTTCTCCATACACCATACATTTCACTATCTAACACACCATGTCCTTTTTCGGGACAAAATGGGTCTAAATAGCTACTTATGGGGTGGCACTCTTAAAATTTGATTGTTTCTTTTCCAATACTTCTGACCATTTCTCGGGGCGAAGAATTCTTGCCCCATAAACGGGATAATGCAAGCCTTCTCAATGTAATTGGTATCTCGTCCCTTCAAATCTAATAAAATTTTCTATCTCCTTGATTAGATCTTTGCTAACACGGGATCAAGATCCTTTCATCAACTAAGGAGAAACCTACGATCAGCTATTGACCATCATCTAATTAGTACTCACACCATGAGTGAGTGTTGATCTATCGGAAATAATTTTCGAGTTCATTAGTTCAAGATATAGTCCTAACATACCCCTAAGTTGCAGCTCTTTACTCTCGGGAATCTCCATCTCTGTGTCACTCGAGAGGGCCTCTTGGAAATCGGGAGCAAAGATCTTATTCTTTTGGTATAGCCTACTAATATTCGAACAATTCATTATATGAAACAGTACCAATTATATAAATTCGGTATTCAAACCCACAAAATAATGAAAAGCGCAAATCACGAATGTTCAGCAATTAAAGCATAGCAGAGAAGTGTTTAATATTAAGATTTTTGGATTCAATCATCATTACTAATCAAACAAAAAGTAAGAAAACAGAAGAAAGAAATCAAGAGTAAATAAATTGAATATTCGAGCACAAAGACCGAAATCTCTTCAATAAAAATAAAAATCTGCTCTAAAATCACTTAAGATCTATTAAAAATAAAAATCAAGAACAAAACCAAGAAAAACGGCGCTTGAGAGAGAAAACCCACGAGAGAAAATCCATTTTAGCTTCAATCTTTTTCCGAACATTAGTGAATCAATTTATGTAATAAAGACAAAATATCTTCAATAGAAATAAATTTATAAAAATTACTCTCGCATCTAAAAGAATCAAAATCAGAGAAAATCGAAAATGGGCGCCTAGAGAAACCCCATGAGAGGCTTCCCTCAATCTTTCGTCTTTCACCTTGCCAATCGCCAACCTCCCCGCTATCTTTTCATCTGCCAGGCTTGTTGCCATCTTCGTACTCCTTTGATCCATGCTAATTTCATTTCGCATACTGCATTTATATGGCCTCACCATATGGAACCCAAACCCTCTAACGAAACAGTTCTCCTTTCACAACAAGAAGGGGTTTGAGTAAAATTCTCTCAGCAACCGCCGCATAACCCGCTTTTTTGATGCTTCTGCGTAATTTTTCCCACTTTTGCTCTATCAACCTTTGAACCAGGGAGATGATGACTAATCCCCTTTCCTATAAATCCCTTTCCGCACAGTGTTTCTTCCACACGCAAAGAAGCTTTCCGAACGAGTCATCCTCCTCCTCTTCTTGTTGCCTCCTTCCTTTTTCTTCTGGGCCGCCTTGCAAACGTTGAACTTCTCAAAGTTGTGTTCGACGGCCTGCTTCTCCACTGTAGGTTCCAGATGAACTCTCTTCTGCCGAGCATGCTCCTCCATGATTTCACTTTATTTGGGATCGGATTGTAGGTTCTGCCAATAGAGAAATTGAAAGGCTCAGAGGAAGAAGTTCTATCTAGGGTTTGTGAGATTGGAAAATCAGTGAATACGCGAAGGTGAAAAGTTGAATTTGCTTCAAGTGAAAATTGATATCGGAAGAGCTTTCTCAACAAGCAGATCTCAATTATGATTGTGGCTATTTATTATTTCATTTATTTGGCGCTTGTCGCGACTTCACTCCATCAGTATTGAGTGCTTTCATTAAATTTAGGGCGTACTAAAAGTTGCCTACCGCAAACTTTTCTTTGATGTCGATATATTATTGTTTGTCGCGTACATGAATTATCTGCGGGAGTGACAAGTCATCCCTTAAGCTGGCATCAGCATCTCTATGACATTATTCGCCTTGTCGCGAATTTATTTCGTCACACATACCTTTTGTAATCGATCGAGTCACAGACATCAACTTCGCTATGCGATTTCGCTTCGTCTCGACATAAGTTTTGTCACACCTAGTCTCCGCAATTGCCTCAAATTTAATGAATGTATTATCTTTTTCTACTCTTATTAATTGCAAATTCTCAAGATTCAATTAAATCATTCGCATACAAGAACTCAAAATGTATTCTATTCAATTTCATTAATTTGTTTGGGAGAAAAGTACTCCCCCTTTTCCCCGTCAAGCTTTCGCAAGTCGAGATGTCCCGAGTCGTCTTTCTCTCCTTCCTCGCATTTCTCGCATAAGCACTCGGCGAACATTTTCCGCAAAGATCTGTAATTAAACAAAAATTAATTTCTCAAGTACTAACTAATCATTATAAAACCTAAGAAAGAAAATCAACATGAATTATAAAAAAATATCAAAGTCTAAAATCGTAAACCGAATCTCTATGGGTCGCTTCCCATCACCGCTTTGAGTCCTTAGTCGGACTTGTTGTTCGGATTCTCTCTTAATGAACCAGCCTGAGTTCTTCCTTTCTTCCTTCCTCGCTTGATAATGCTTCGCCTTGTCCATTGACTTAAATTCTTCCTCAAAGATCGTTTTTATCAAAGTTATCGTCTAAAATGTAGTGTCGACACTACTGCGGTATGGTCCACTCCATTTGATTTTAACTTCCCCGAAATAACAACTTCTCAATCCGAGTTAAAAGAAGAACATGTTCTCCGTCTCGAACTCTTTCTCGTAATCCTCCGATCATGCCATTTCTTTGTTTGCCCCAGATATTCTAACACTGTCGAGGCTTCATTTCATTCTTCCTGGGGCCATTCGCTTGAGCAACTTTCCTTGCGCTTTAAAATCAAAGTTCACTTTTCTGATGGCCCACATAGCTTATTCCAGCTTGTGAGGTGGAGATGATATGGTTTGCCAAAGACAACTCAGATGTGGGGGACATCTGTCGAGTTTTCACGCAAATTGTAAGCCCAAAGTGCATCATCAAGTTTGGAAGACTCAATCCTTCCTCGCTTAAACTCACGCCTTTCCGCACTTTTTAATCTCCTCGCTGAAATCTCTACCGTCCATCGTCCGGGGATGATAAGCTAGACTCCTTATATGCTTGATCCCATACACTGCCACAGTTTTGCAAATATTTTGTTTGGTAAATGGCTTCCCCATCACTAATAATGGTTCGGGTGTTCCAAATCGTCAAAATATTTTTTGTAAGAAACTCACAAATCAGATACAAGATCATTCGACAAGCACGTTCCACCCATTCGAAACATAATCCACGCGCATATACAAAGTTTTCAAATGATGGTGGGAATGGTCCCAAATTATTCCCATTAAAGACCAAAAATTTCAGACCACCATTATACTCTTTAGGGGCATTTCAGCCGCTGCTGATATTTCCAATCTTTTCGCATCTATCACATAATTAATCTTATCTCAAGACGCCTCTAAAACAAGGCCAATAAAACTCGATCGAGTATCTTATGAGCTGCTCTTTCTCCGTAAAATTCTCATATGGTGATGCATGGCATTCATTCATAATTTGCTTATTCACTCGTACACATCAGTTCGATAATCATGTCAAACATTCTCTTTAAATAGCAATGATCATCCCAGATGTAGTACCACGTCACCCGTAGCTTTTCTCATAGAATAATTCAGAGGAACTACTCCACAAGCTACAGGTAATTCAATATTAGCATACCATGGAAGTTGAATGACACCTAAACAAATGTTCATCCGGGAAGTTCTCATTAATTCCGCTCCTCCTTTTCTCGCTTTCATTCTTTCACTCGACAAGCGATCGCCTATCATTGTCACACCCCTTTTTATCTTTAATTTCCGTGATCGAACTTTGCAAGTAGCAGCACTCCACCCATCACCTTGGTTTAGCTTTTTTGACATCAGACATTTGATGGCTGCATGACTGGGGTGTGAACTATAACATCGATCCCAAAATGTATACTCCTAATTCTCTTTCACAAGAGAACACTATGGCTAGCATCTCTTTCTTCATTCAGGGAATAGTTTTCAGGTTTAATGAAGGTTCGCTAGCATAGCATATGGCTCTAAATATTTTCTTTCTTTGTCTCCAATACAATTTCATTGCGAAATCACCGGCATCACACATTATCAATCCTCGATCCCATTCCGTGCAACAGCATGATAGGTGCTGGAACTAACTGATCTTGATTTCTTCAAAGGTGTTCTCAGAATCATCAAATTAAACTTTATGTCCTTCTCCGGGAACTGATAGTGGTCCGCTATCTTGAGAAGTTCTTCGATGACCCCTATAAAATCCGGAAGATGCCCCAAGAAACTCCTTATCCCCTCATCACAGGAGGTGCAAGGGTTTTGATAATGGAAATTCATTAGTCCACTTAGCCCCCAGAGCACAAATTTTACTTAATTAAGAACAATACTCGTTACCATGAAATGGCATTTTTCCCAATTTTAGTGCTAGTTTGCTTGTCCTCAAGATTCTTTGAAGTACAAGCCTAAAGGTTCAGACATTGTTCAAAACTGGACCCATACACTGTGAAGTCATCCATAAAAATTTCCATGACTTCCTCAACCAAATCTGAGAACATTGACATCATACATCGCTAGAAAGTAGCAGGAGCATTGCACAACCCAAATGGCATCCTTCTGAAGGCAAAGGTACCATAGGGGCATGTGAATGGTCTTTCGTCCTCGTACTTCGTAATCCGGGTTGTACACCAATACCCGCCCGGGCGAAACAAAACGAGGGTGTCCCGCTAACTGGCCCAACATCCGATCAATGAAGGGTAAAGGAAATGATCTTTTCCTCGTTGTTGTGCGTTCACTCTTCCCAGAATCAATGCATACTCCATCCCCGCCACTGCTTCATAGAATTAATTCATTTCTTTCATCATGATCACAAGAATCCACCTTCTTCGGGAACCAGGATCGGGGCTTACTCAAGGACTCCACCAAATTGCATAGATAAACCAAAGATTTAACCATTTGAGCACTTCCTTCCGACTCACTTTCATTAATGGATTCGCCTTTTCGTGTTCAACAAGCCAAGCCAGATTTTCTTCCAAATAAAGATTTTGTGCATGCATATTGATGCGGATCGATACCTTTTAACTCACACTCAAGCCATAGACTTATGACTCCTTAAAATTTCCAAGAACCTCCGGCTCTCAAGATCACCAAGTCTAGCGTAAATTATTACCTGGCTTACTTTCAGCCTGCAGAAAGATACTTTAAACGACGCAGAACTCCCTTAAAACTAGCCCTTCTTCACTGTTTCTGATGAAATTCCTTTTCTATTTTTGTTCTTTTCAACTCATTTGTTCCAAGACTCATCACTTTTCAAAAGAGAATGTAACCGATGCAAAATTCTGAATGAAAAACCTTCAAGATACCGGAAATTCATCTCTTCTTCATTGATTGGGAAGTCAGAATTAAGTAATCACAGTAAAAATCGTAATTGTTGACATATACATTCTATTGACTTGATATCTTCCTTTCTATGTCTAAATTCCTCAAACTTCGACAACTAGTCACCGCTTCTCCAACTCCGAGAGGAGATTCTTCCGTGATATCGACAGAGTCGCCTCCACTGGTAAGGAATGGCCTTCCAAAGAAAGAGAGTGAGGACTTCAGAATCTTTCTTCCATATCCAAGATGATGAAGTCAATCGAAAATAAACTTCCCTACCTTACCAAACATCTTCTATGCTTCCTTCAGGTTTTGCATGGTTCATCCACATTTTGAGGGTACAGAATGAGTAATCTCCCCAAACTTAACTTCTTAGCAATGTATCAGGCATTAAATCGAGCATCGGCACTGAGTCACGAGCTTTCTCGAAACTCAAACTCTCCAATGGTGCAGGAATGGTGAAGCTCCCAGATCCTTCATCTTTTCTCGTAAGTCTCTGATCACAAGATCGCAAGTCGCAAATAAGTTCACAATTCTTCTTCAGAATCTTCCTTTTGCTCAAGATGCCTTCAAAATTTTGCATAAAGGCATCCAGTCACCACTGCGGAAAGGCATTAACGACTTCCACTCCAAAGGTTTTCAAAATCTTGCAACCTGCTCTATCTTTGATTTCGCAATTTCGCGGAAACGTGGATCCCGCAGCAAGATCGTTTCCGGTTTCTTCTCGTTCTTTCTTCTCCGACAAATGCTCCTTCTTTCTTTCCTTCTCCAAGAGCCAGATGTTCCGCCTCTTTCTCCCTTGTTGCTTATCTTTTTCGTCTTTTCCAAGTTTTTCCTCTCACTTCCGAAATAAGACAAAACACACAGCCTTTCTGATTCTTCTTCGTGGTCACCGGGAAAAGCATCTTCATCCGAAGTTACAGGAGCTGCACATTTACTGCGGTCTCCGGTGTTCTCGAGGAGGCATTAGCGGTCTCTCAAAATTTGAGAATTGGTATTTGAGGATTCCAATTTTGCAAACTTTCTTGTTCATGGAGGTCAATGTACTCTTCTGTTGTCTCCCATGAATCAAGGGAAGATTTGATCTTCAAATGATTGAGCTCTCCTTCCGACTGTACTCAAGCTTTATTTTCACCTCTCGTCATTGCCAGAACCTCGTGGTTGTCGATATCCTCAAGCAGATTCTCGTCTACGCCTGGGCCTGTGAGGCCCTCCACCATATGAAAAATTTTCATGGTTCCTCAAGATCGACAGATAGTTTCTGTCGGGTAGGTTAGATTTGGTTGCGATAGCTTCGTTCCCCAAGTACTTAACCTCTCGCATCATAAAATGCTTCAAGGTACATCAAGACTTCCTCTAATAGTTCCCTTCGATCGCCCTATTCTCATGAGCAATGTGCATCTTCCTCTCTTGCTTGTCCATTCTATGCATGATGGCATCTAACTTTGCCTCTGATGTCATCTTCGCTACCCATGACTCTCCTCTCGCTTAATTACTTGAAACTCTCGATGGAGCTTTCATTGCATTTCACCAGTCTCAATCGATCTCGCTTCTTCAAAGATTTACGCTTAATGCTCCACAAAGATGAAGCATCATTAATGCCCTTAGATGTATCATCTCGTAGCATGATACACTATGTCCATCTCCAGTCTTTAGATCTATTCCATGCACGACCTTTCAACCTTTGAATCTCTCCCATGCTACATAAAGGCCTCTCATCTTCCCCTCGTCGAATATAATTATCTCCTCCTTCTCTCTCGAGGTGAGTGATGGGGGAAGAATCACCCAAGAGGTTTCTACAAGCTCCTCCCATCAACAGAATCAGATTGTAGAGATTCATACCATGTGGTTTGCTGTATCTCTTAGAGAAATGGAAATAAATGCATTTATGACCTCCCTGTCTCACCCCATTCACCACCTGGGTGAGCTCACATCCCGAGAAACCTCTCCTGTGTGCTCATTTGGGTCTTCCGTGGGACGACCACAAGAACCGTTGTTACGGAACTATCAGAATCGGCCGGCTCGGGCCAAAGTTATTTGCATCAACTCGTAGGCTATTTGATTGCAGTATTCATCCTCGAATAATAGTCCCAAAAGCTCCATCGACATCGTTGATCGAGGCCTTCCGGTCGCTATTCTGGCCCCCGGGCCCCGTCCGCTTCATCCGACATAGCCGGTTTTCTTCGCCCTTTCGCTTTTTCTCGCTTCGGCGTTCTCTCTAATCTCGGATCCGCTGAATCAGCCTGTTCGTTTCTATGCATTAAAGTTCTTCCCGAAATAAAACAGCATCATACATTATCAGATTAGTCAAGCCAACAAATATTTTCAATATGGCTTGTTAAAGGTTAGTGGTTAAAATAACCACCGCTGAAAACTATTTTTGTTCTTTTCTTTTAAATGTCCAAATTAGTATTTCTTTCACCAATATTGATCTACTAAATTTTTCGATCCCCCACCCGCTAAAACTTGTTCTGCTGGACCAAAGACATATACAAATTTATGACACTATTACCAAAGGACTATTGTCTAACTCCCCACCACAATGCCATGAAACTTGTTAATTATATTTCTTTGCAATTATAACATTAAAAATGGTTTCCTTAAGACCGGATAAATTTCTTCCCGGTTTTGATCCATGATTCCGCAAGTGCACAGTCGAACAAGTAATAAAGTGGATTTTAGTCCGTATATCATCCACGTAGATCTCAAGAATTTTCAATCAACTACCCCGCTACTCAAGTCTATACTATTTGGACTATGATAAACAATTTGAATCAGTTTTGAAAGCCTTAAAATAATGAAACTAAAAAGAATTGAATTAATAACAAATGAATTGAATACTGAAATAATGAAATGACAAATTTAGACTCCAATGCTATCTATAAAGGAACATTGAAAATAAAGCTATTGTGAACATCAATTCCTTCAAATCAGACTGCACTTTGCTTCATGAACTACGCATTTAAAACTAGTCCAAGGAGTATGAAAGTGCGCCTAGATCTCTCCAACCCCACCGCTCATCATTCACCTTCACTGCTTCTCTCGGCCACGTGCAGATAACTACCTTAATCTCGTCGCCGTTTCCGGTATTTTTCTTTTCAATACTTCATACCCATTAACCCGGATCAGAACCCAGCTCCTAAATTATAAATACGGTAATGATTTACACTCATACCGTTTCTCTTCCTGTAAAATTAGAATGTACCATTCTTTCCTTGATTAGATTCCACAATTACTCGGATTGAATTCACTATTTGAATCGGTAATTTCTCGCATGTTTAAATTGATAAATCGCTCAACCATTCTCTCGCCCCAAGTGAAAAGAGGATTTATCAATTTAATCACACGAAAGCACATTAAATCACCAATAGCAAACGATACCATTCACTTAATTGCTTCATCACTCAGAATGCCTTCCCCGTGTCACCAGAGGGCCTCCGAAATCGAGCTCGAGAGACAATTGCTTATGGGCAGCGACACCGATATCGGGATCAAGTCCACTAAATAAACAAACCAAGAAGTAGATTTACAACCGGTTCAGCATCGATGCAGAACAAAATTTGGCAGAGCATAATTTCGACGATAGAGTCATTTCAATGGAAGTCGAAGTTTCTAAATCATCGGATACACCATACATTGGCTTGCTGATCAAGAAACCACTGCATTGGGGAAATCGGTAGTTCGGAATCCAAAATTTGTCCTGAATTCAACAACCATACAAGATCGTGCAGAAGAAATATAAATCGCATTCAAATTAAACTTTCAATGTGTACCTAACGCTCGCATCCAACTTAAAACAAAATTACCAACTAATCTAAAATAAAAATAAGAGTTAAAAGAAAATTGTATCATGTGAGCCTTCAGCAACCCAGACTTCTTCGTCGCCATGAGCCGCTCTTCAATAGCGTGCCTACATATTTATGTGGTTCGCCAAGTTGGCCTCACTTCGATGCACCTCGACTCGCTAATCGGGTCACTGGTTGCTGATCGAACATCAATTCTGTCGCGACCTCCGCTTGCTCTGCTTTGTCGAAGCCTTTGTTTGGTCACATGTCTTTGATGGAACTCGGCGGTCACGCGACAGCTTGATCTTGTCACGCACTCTTTCTTTGGAACCGGTCGCGGATAACCATCGACGCCATGAATCTTACCTCAGATTGATGTCGACAAATTTCAATGTTGTCGCGATCTTCCGGGTTCCGTAACAATGTCGCCAATTTTTATGATGTCGCTAATTGCCTCGCTCGCTGTCACGATCGCTTAATGATGTCGCGACCAAGTTCAGATTACGTCACGACAACCGTGCGCTTGTCGCGGATCTTCTTTCTGCGGTTATCCCGCCGTCAGCGATCAACAGTGATACCGCGCGATTTCCTTTCGGTTGATGTCGCTACAACCGTGTTGTCGACCTTCTTTCGCAACCGAGATGTTGCAATCTTAGTTTCCTTGTGTCGATGTCGCGCGATCGCTCGATTCAGGTTGATGTCGCGACAGATCCGTATGTCGCCATAAATGTTCGGTCAATTGTTTATCTTCGTCAGCACCCGCCGGTGTCGCGACCTCATTGTCCATCAGATCGGTTTAATTCGTCGCGACTAATGATGTCGCGATATCATGTCTTCTTCTTCATCACCCCCGGTTGCTTGACTTTGAGTTTCTTTCACACCAAGTTATTTCAATTACGCTTCATTTGCGACGAGCTTGTATTGTAACCTTAATATGTATTTCGATTGTTGTAAAGGCTTCATCGACATCAAACTTTAATCCTTTACGCCTCTCCTCACGTGAATTTCCTTCACCCTTACATCACATCGCCACCACATTCTCGCCCTTTACTACACCGCTTCTTTAATCTCGCCGCACGTTAGCCAGCGGTTATCTATATTCTCGCACATAACCACTTTTTAGAATAAATAAATCAGAAAATGGACCGAAAATAGATGACTTTAAGCTCATCAATGAATCACTATTATCATTCTGAATGTGCTTACACATTTAACACCGATCTCCATCTCACGATGCCTTTGGTGCATCCCGACACGCGGTATCACTTATTCGGTCTTCCATCATGCCGGATGCCATTCGGTGGCACCCCATATGTGGTATCACGCAAATGTCATATCGCCATCATGACGGATCCGGGGCTGGTGAATCCCGCCGGCGGACATTTCTTCAATGCCATACGCCATCATGACGGATGTCGATTAGTGCATCCCACAAGTGGGACATTAGACAATTTCGGGGTGCCTTCATGATCTGATGTCGCTTTCTTCGCGCATCCTCGCCATGATTCATTCTATGATATCATTCGCCACACCCGACTGATTCCGCTTTGATGAATCCCGCCATCTTTTCATCATTTATTTTCATTCTGGGCTAATTATCACATTTCATATTCCCTTTTCATATTATCTTTTCAAAGATATACTCAATCTACGTAATTATATCACATACTCATTCATGTACTCATTCATAGTTAATTGGAAAACTACCAAAATACTTGAATTAAGGATAGAGTTAGAGAACAAACCGAAGTTGTCGAATCTAGCTTCCTTCTCTTCGATCTCTGTCCTAGGTTAGGCGATCTTCACCCGTCCCTAGTCAATAACATTCACGCCACTCTTAGTGGATAAACAATTGTTAACAATTTTAGTGAATTACAATTTTATTTTCATAAAGTCTGGTTAAGACACTAAGTCTCCGTCAAGACTTAATCCCAGCCGAGGCGGCAGGTATGGTACACATTTTTTTTCACCTAGTCGAACCTTAATTAAACCCCACACTCAAGCTTAAGGTCCCAGACATCAGAGATAGCCGATCACGGACTTAACGACAAAACATGTCGCATAAACAGGTCAGCTGAACTACTTGTACGGCAGCTTCTTGACTCAGACTCCAGACAAAGTTGCTCATACTGGTGTATCGAGATAAAGTTCAACTCGTACTTCAGACAAATCGCTTCACGCCTTATTTCAGATTAAGGTGTACTCTGATGCCTTAACCCTCGCACTGTACATGCCTGCTTTCTTCCTCTGGATGTTCAGATTTTGCAATTTTTCCCACATTTTTCATCTACCAATCTTCCAATACATCCCATATCAGATCCACCATGGAATCCTACTTCAACAAAACTCCAAAAGTGGTTTAGAATCAATGAAAATCCATTTTCCCCAAGTTAGGACTTTTCTCCCAAAAATCCAAATCATAGAAGATGAGGTTAGGGTTTGATCTATTACCTTTAACCTCTTCCAATCTCTTCTTGTATGGTGTTTGATCCTTTAGGAGCAAGAAGTGGGGAAGAAATCACACCAAAGCTTGACTTTGCAAACCCTAGCTCTTTTTCCCCTCCTTTTCTCCTCCCCTTCTCCAAACGTGATGTGCCTCCAGAGCACTCAAAGACCACCTTGGTCTTTAAACTCTCTTAAGTGTAAGGCCAAGGTTGGCTCTACACCCTTTCCTATTTCATTTTTGTCTTAAGTCACTTAATTCTTATAAGGCCTTGTTTGGCCACCCAATAAATCCAATTTTCCATTTTTGGGTCTCCTATTATACTTTTGGCCATTCATTTATCACAATTTCACTTAAACATCTATTCTTATAATGGACTTAGGTCCTTCATTTTACAAATTTTCCACATTTTTCCCTTTTTCACTTGGGTTTATTTCCAAGTTCAATACATTTCTCAATTTAGCATATAAAATTCAATCATATGCTCACTCTTTCAATTTACATTTTCAATTTATCAATTTATCAAATTACCGTAGAAAAACCTGTTTGACTTCAATTCATACCTGTATCATATAATAAAATTATTATAAAAATTCTAGTGTATTTTTGGGGCGTTACATTATGTCATAGGCATAAAGATCCATAGGGAAAAATCTCGAGGCATTTTGGTTTGTCTCAAGAGACCTATATCAACAAAGTCTTAGAGATATTTCAGATAAAAAATTGTTCACCAAGTCCAACTCCCATTGTGAAGGGTGACGGGTTCATTTTAAACCAATGCCCGAAGAACTATCTGGAAGGGAAAATACGTAGAGACACTCCATGCTTTCAGCTTGAAGTCTCATATGCACAAAGTTTGTACTGCACTCCAACATTGCCTATGTTGTTGGAGTATTAGGCACATATTAAAGTAATCCAAGGGTCGATCACTGGAAAGCTTCTAAGAAGGTAATGCACTACCTTCAGGGTACAAAACACTTCATGCTGACATACAAACGGATTGGTTACTTGGAGGTGACTAGCTACTCCGACGCTGACTTCGTTGGCTATGTGGACTCCAGAAAGTCCACATCAAATTATATTTTTATGCTAGCAAGTGGAGCTATGTCTTGGAGGAGCATGAAGCAGACCTTGACAGCCACTTCCACTATGGAGGTATTTCTTGTTTTGAGGCCATCTTACATGGTGTTTGGCTCAAGAGTTTCATTATTGGCCTGAGAATCATTGATTCCATCCAAAGGCCACTAAGATTATATTGTGACAACGCAGCTGCTGTTTTTCTGGCTAAGAATGACAAAAGTGGAAATTGAAGTAAACACATCAATATAACGTACTTAGCCATCTGAGAACGTATTCAGGAACAGAAAGTGGTCATTGAGCACATAAGCACTGAGTTAATGGTTACAGATCCTCTTACTAAAGGATGCCAATTAAGAAGTTCAAGGATCATGTAACTAATATGGGACTTGGATCTGTTATGTAAACTCAATTTCATATGTACATATTCAGTTTTGTTAATGAAACCCTTATTCAATTGATGTTTCTCATGTGCTGTGCACATTTGGTTTATCAGGATTAGAGAAATATCATTAAGTTTGACGTGAGAATAAACATATATAGGGTTTGTTCATAGAGAAAAAATTTGAAAGGGACAGAGACAGATGCATGGAAGATAATACTTGCCTTTAGAGGAACTATCTCCATGATTCATATATTTGTTTCTTCATTATCGTAGATGATGAATTTACGGACCAAGTGGGAGGATGTTGAACAAGTCTTCGGGTGACTCATTCGGTTGCTGAGTCAGCCATGAAGTGGTCCACTAATTCCACATCTACATGTGGAGTAAGTGGTGAAACCCACTTACTTAACAGTTAAAGTATAGGCTGATAGTTCCTATATATAAGGAAAGATTGTTGTTGGGTCCCTATTGCCATATCAGAAATTATTCCAACATCATCGGGTGTCAGGTATCAAGCACCAAAAGGTCCTGCAGATTGCTAATCTAAGTCAATCTCCAACCCCACATTACAAGTAATGGCAGGAGGTATTTAGATTCTATCTTCCGCATTAATTTTTTTTAACTATGTGAGGATAAATCATTGTCTTAATGATTTGCTGTTGAAAATTCTCACAAATTCTTCATATTTTATATACTGACTTTAAACACTCTCGTGAAGGCAAAACCATTGAAAATAATGTAAATATTTATGGAAATACGTTGTTTTTAAAAATAAATTGGTTTTTATTTTCTTCTACCAAACACGGTTTTCCTCGTTTAAAAATATATTTAAAACAAAACCTTTTTCAAAAACTTCTTTTTTGCAACTATTTTTTAATACAATTTTCTATTATCTAAAAAACATGAGAAAACACTATTTGAATTTCCTTTTCCATTTGAACGAAATGTACGTTTGGGGTTTAGTTTTTCTATGAAACAGTATATAAACTATAAATGGTTGAAGATTTATTTGATGGTTTGACTTTCTCTTAATGATTTTAATTTCTACCATTGAACTCGAAACTAATGGGGTTTTTATTCTTCTATTGATCCCTGTGACTATATATCATAGTCAAAGTCTCTTCAAAGGAAAAAAAAAAACTAATTGAAGTCAAGTTATATTCCTCTCTCTACCTCCATGTTCCTCTCGTCAGTGATAGAGAAAACATTGTTCTAGTTCGCCGAAGTAGTATCAAGGTGTTATAGTACAGCTTGTACGTCGTTTTATCCTGGAAGACAAACGTCGACATGATTTTCTCCAACCATCATGGAGACGACGAATCTTTTATAAGGAGATTGTGACTCATAGCGACTAATATTTTTGATCTAATGTAGACTGATCTATTTTTTCTTATTGTAATTTTCTTCTTATCTTTTCAGAACTTTCTATCTCCTCTCTTTAGTTTTGTTTCCGTACGGCGGTTTGTACAAATCTTAAAACATACGAAATGGGGCGGAATCTCAAGGTTTTTTTTTTATGTGGAACAAAAAAAGGAAAATTGGTTTCTAAATTGGGAAAAATCTTTTTGAAAAACCAAACAAACAAATTGGTTTTGTTGGAAAATCCTTGTACAAAATACAAGGAAAAGGTTTGTTGGTTTATTGGAAAATCTTTGTAATAAAGTACAAGGAAAAGGTTTGAACCTATGACCTTTGGGTTCATTGTACAAAGCTTCAACCACTCAGCTACGATCGGCCAGATTTTCTCGCAAAGTGAATATATGATAAGGAGATAAACCTACTAGGCTAAGCTCTACACTCATTTTGAGTTTGTGTCAATTCCTTTGTGGTCTTAGGAAATTGGAAATCACGATACTGAGAAGTTCTATCTAAGGAGTTCGATCTTGCTACGACCGCTTACACCCTCCACCTTTATGGGAACTAAATATTCTGTAAGAAGGTTAAAGTTTCTAGCTCGGTTTCTATACCCACTTTAGCTCCTTCGGGAATACTTTGTTACACGTTATTTTCAATTATTCTAAGAATTGGTTTTGGGAATAGAAAATTGACACATTTTCTACAATCTTGTAGAGAAATGGACTTTGATTCCAACAATGTTGTTCCAACAGATCTACCCAATCGCAACCCTATTAATGCACAAGTGTCGATGATACCTATTGTCAGTATATCTCCACTTTCCCACTTGGAGGAAAACCGCAGTAGTTCAATGGATTAAACTTAAATGGCAACAAAAGATGTTATTCTACTCCAAATTGAATCTTGCAAGATTTTTAATTGAAGATGCTCTAAGCTCTCAAAGAAGATGAGCATGACATATCCAAGTCATCAATGTCAGGATGCTTGAAACATTCGACTTTCATGCGCAGGTTATTGCCATGAATGCTTAATGATTTTTCATACAATGTGTATTCAAATAAGAAAACTGCCAAGGAGCTATGCAAATCACTAAATCATAAATATAAATCGAGGATGCTAAGGCCAAGAAATTTGTCGTGGGTCATTTCCTCGATTACAAAATGGTAGATTCCAAGACTATGGTCAGTCAAGTCCTAGAACTTCAAGTAATCCTCCATGAGATACATGTTGAGGAAATGATGTTAAGCGAAACTTTTCAAGTTGCAGCTATTATTGAGAAGCTACCTCTTGTTTGGAAAGAATTTAAGAATTACCTCAAGCACAAGAGAAAGGATATGAACATCGAAGATCTAATTATTAGATTTCGCATCAAAGAAGACAATAAAGGATCTAAGAAGAAAGAGGCAATAATCCTAACGTGTGCCTACACTTTGGGGGAAACATGGCCAAGGTTCCAAGTTCAAGAAAGCCAACAATAAAGGAAAGGGCACTAAGTTGGGACTTAGATGGGGAGTCTCCAAGAAGCTAAAGTTTTAAGGAAAATGCTTCAACTATGGGAAGCAAGGCCACAAATCTACAGATTGTAGAGGATCAAGCAAAGTGAGGAACAAACCCAATGTCAATGGTCGATGATATTAGCAAAGATGAGTCCGAATCGACCACAAATGAAGAATCTCTAAGGTGAACTAGGCGGGATCCAATCCCAAGGAATGGGATGACACTATTGCTACTCGCCATGTGTGCTCGGATAAGAAGATGTTCTCCACCTTTGAACCAACTAAGATTGTGGAAAAGGTGTACATGGAAAACTCTGCCACCTGTGAAATCAAAGGCCAAGGAAAAGTGGTATTGAAGATGACATCCAGAAAGGAATTGACTCTGACCAATGTTTTTTTATGTACCTAAAATCCGTAAGAACTTGGTGTTTGGTTCATTGCTGAATGTCATGAATTTCAATTGGTGTTTGAGTCAGAGAAATTTGTTTTGTCAAAGAGTGGAATATATGTCGGAAAAGGGTATATGAGTGATGACATGTGGAAGCTTAATGTAATGACTATCATTAAGTCATATATGAATAAAGCTAGTACTTCTAATATATGGCATAATAGATTAAGACATGTTAATTATGATACATTATGTAGATTAATTAACTTAAATCATATACCAACTTTCCAAATTGATGCAAAGCATAAGTGTGAAACTTGTATTAAGGTAAACTTGACCAGGACATCTTTTCAAAGTTTTGAAAGACATACTAAACCTCTTGATTTGATTCATAATGATATATGTGATTTAAAATTTGTACAAACAAGAGGTGGTCATAAATATTTTATTACCTTTGTTGATGATAGCATCAAGTACTGTTATATGTACTTATTCAAAAGTAAGGATGAAGCGATAGGGAAATTTGCTCTCTATAAAAACGAGGTTGAGAATTAGCTCAACAAGAAAATTAAAGTTCTAAGAAGTGATCGAGGTGGTGAGTATAAATCACCATTTGTTGATGTTTGTGCTCAACATAGATCATATACATGAAACCACATCACCTTATTCACTCCCTAATCCAATGGAGTGGTCAAGGAAAGAATCGTGACTCTAAAGGAAAACAGATGAACGAATGTTGATAAGTTCGTCTACCACAAACATGTGAGAAGTCATCATTTTATTCAAGTAATTACCTTTTGAATAAGGTACCTAAAAAGAAAGCAGAGAAGACTTCATATGAGTTAAAGAGATGATAACAATCATCCTATAAATACTTGCAAGTGTGGGAATGTCCGCCAAAGGATGCCTTCCATCAAAAAGTGAAAATAAGACATAAACTATTTATTGTATTAATAGTTATGCATATAACCGTATCGCTTATCAATTTCTTATCCATGAGTCAAATATCCTAAATATTCATAAGAACACGATAATGGAATCATGAATGTCATTCTTTGAAGATGTATTTCCATGTAAATCCAAAGAAGAGCCAAGTTCATCGAAACGAGTGCTTGAGACTATTAATGAAAATAATCAGGATCGAGATAGAGATGGTAAGGTAGAACCTAGACACAACAAAAGAGCAAGGATAGAAAAATATTTTTGTCCTGATTTTCTGACATATGTGCTTGAAGGGGAACATCAGACTTTCAAAGAGGCGGTGAACTCTACAGAGAGTCTCATGTGGAAATAGGTCATTAAGAGTGAAATTGATTTTATACTACATAACCATAGTTGGAAACTAGTGTATCTTCCACCAGGTTGTAAACCTTTAAATTCCAAGTGGGTTTTCAAGAGGAAACGGAAAGTAGATGAATCAATTGACAAGTATAAAGCAAGACTTGTGATCAAAGGCTACAAACAAACTGAAGAACTTGATTATTTTGATAAATATTCTCCTATAACGAGAATAAATTCAATAAGGATGGTGCTTGCAATTGTTGCACTAAGAAATCTTGAAGTGCATCAAATGGATGTAAAAACAATCTTTCTATATGGAGATTTAGATAAAGAAATCTACATAGAGCAACCTGAGGGGTTCTCTGCTCCAAAACAAGAAAGGAATGTCTTAAAATTGGTGAAATCCTTGTATGGATTAAAAGAAGCACCAAAACAATGGCATGAGAAATTTGACAATGTCATGATGTCACGTGACTTCAATATTAATGAATGTGACAAGTGTGTGTATGTCAAAGACGCAAAACATGGATATGTCATTGTATGTTTATACGTAGATGACATGCTTATTGTCAGTAATGCTGATAAAATGATTACATCTACTAAGAACATGTTGAATTCAAGGTTTGATATAAAAGACTTAGAACTTGCTAATGTTACGTTGGGGATAAAAATCAAAGGAACATCAAATGGACTCATTCTAGGTCAATCACACTATGTTGACAATATTCTTGGAAAGTTTGACAAAGATAATTCTCAGACAAACACCCATAGATGTAACTCTACATTTCAAGAATAAAGCGTAGAGTGTTTCAAGTAGATCATCATGAATAAGTAGCCAATGATTTAATGAATAGACAAGACGACATACTTCATTAGCTACAAACCAAGCAAATACACGAATAATCCAAGAGCCAAGCATTGGCAAGGAATTATGAGAGTATTAAATTACTTACGATTTACTTGTGATTATGGATTGTACTATACAAGATATCCTACTGTACTTGTAGGATACAACGATGCTAATTGGATATCTAATGTTAAAGACTCAAAATTCTAAAGTAGTTATGTGTTTACATTAGAAGTGTCGTGGCTCCCTAAACCCACTACCGGATCGGGACCGGGACACGTAATCACTAATCCATTTATCTGTAAAACACATTTCATATACTTATTTTCGATGGGATATTTAATATTCATTTAAATCATATTTATGTATGTATGAAAATATGATCTCATTACTAATACTCATTATATATCAAAATATACATCAATCATGGTAGAGAGCCATCATTTGCTCAATTCCCACATTTATACAAGATGACGTTTCTTGCCCTTTTTAAATCATTTACAAAACATTGTAGTTCATGTTTAAACATAAGTCAAAATATACTCTTCCCATGAAAATTTATACATCTTTGTTTGCAATGCAAAACAATTACATGATTTTTTTTTTTTTGAAATGAAATGTATGCATGAGACGGAGCATTTACTTATACTCCGCACGATTCGACGATGACTCCGGGCTCTGCAGTCCTTGATCTTGCTCCTATTCACTCGGTACCTGCGCGTGACAAAACAACGTGCTAAGCATTTTCATGTTTAGTGGTTCTATCCATTTCTATCCTCATTTCAATCAAACACAAAAGATGCATCTTTTCGAAAACAACATTTTGGCATATTTTCAATGTTCAATGCAATAAACAATATATATGTTAATTTTTCATTGAAAACTCAAATTATGCATTTCACACATTTATAAGTTTGCCCTTAAACGAATTTAACCATGACTTTCGATGCATAGGATAATTGAATTAATGCACGGTCCCAAGAGGTCACAGCCGCAAGAAAAACATTTAATAACACAAGACGGCCTCATTGGTCATAATTTGTTATTTACAAATTCATTTTGTGTACACTACCGTTACTGTCCCGCTAGGCTACGGATCGGTATGCCACTATAAATCATTTCATTCGCAATACTACTACATTGACCTTTATTGGTATATCAATCTATCCTTAATTCAAATATGACGAATAACATTCTCTTAAGGGCATTAATACTCAGTTATAGTAAATTACAATATTGTATATACATATATACCCTAATAAACACATTTTGACGCTCATGCAATTTTCATGGCAATCCATTTGCAATCAATTTCTCAATCACTTTTAGACAAATTTGTTTATGGAAAGAAACAAAGCACACATGCAGCTTCCCATGTAAATCATTTTGTTCGACAAATCAAATACAAAAGCCGCAATAAGAAAAGAATGAGAAGAATAAACCAAAAGGTTGTCAGCCATTCACTCTTATTCTTGAATCCCGATCTTACTCGTGTTTTCTCACACCAACCCCTAAGTCCATCACAAAACAGAAAATATCGGGCCAGGCATGCTAAGAGCTTTGGTTAGGGTTGATTTCTACCCAATACACCTTCACTTGTAAAATTTTACCCAACTTCTTTCAAGTCCATTGTTCCTCTATAAATCTATTTTATTCAAAAATTGGAATCACCAAATTCGAAGCACCGAAACTCAAGATATGTTTTAAACAACCAGGACTACTCTATTTTCAAAACATAACCAAAATTTTCCTATAAACAGAGCTCCACTTAGACGAATTTATGGGTACAATGGGATCCAAATTTGAATATACTTATTTTAAGAAAATTTGTTCACCTAGAAGTCTAGTTTATCCAGAAATTTGAATCACTCAATTTGGATGAGTGCACTCAACCATGACCCAGTAAACACCCTAAAACTGCACCTCAAAACACCAAAACTCGTACTCAAACCAACTGACTCAGCTTCGAAAATAGCTTCACTTTCGATTATATTTCCGGGGTCCAATGGGGTCCTCAAATTTGAATATACTTATTTCAAGAAATGTTTTCCTGTAAGTATAAATACCTCATAAATTTGAATCACCAATTTGGATCAAGAATGGTGAATGTTATGGCCAAACAAAAACATGGGTTTTGGAAAATTTGACAAAGATCTCCCCTGCAAACTCCAATATTTCCTTTATACAAAAAAATTCCTCAAACCAATCCTAATAAAAAAAAAGGTCGTTGAACCTAACTCCAAACATATATATATAAAAGTAAGGTTTTACCAAACCCAACACAATCAAAGAGGGAGTTAGAGGGTTCCAACCTCACCTTCTTGATCTCTCATTAGCTTTCTTCTTCCTTCTTTCTTCCTTTCTTGATCACATATAACCTTGAACAAAACAGTAAATCAAACCAAATTTGATTCATCCTCACAAGCAATCGTAGAGTCTGCTCACCCAAACCAAAAACTATTCTTCCCTTTACAAGACAAGATTTGGTCTTATCTTCTTTCATGGCCATATTTGGCTAAAGGCATTTTTGACTTAATTTCTATTTTTGTGGTATTAAAGCCCTTCATTTCTATTTCATTTGCAAGAACAACTTATCACATTTTTACTTTCGTATATACTCTCTTTCATTTATGACCCTTAGGGTCCTTATTTGACTTTTTTTTTCACTAAGATTTAAATTCCAAAAACAAATTTAACTCAGATATACCCAAACATATCATTAAACTACTAGAGCTTAATTTGGGGTGCACTAATCCACTATGTGAATTCCTCACTTAAAACCTCTATTTTATCACTAAAACCAATACACAATATCGAACAAATAAACAAAATTTATAATGGCGTAAATGCTATAAAGTAAATAATAAACTAAAGACTATTTTGGGATGTTACAAGCAGTTGCGCGAATTATGGAAATTCTCAAAACAACGATTATTGTCATATCTACAATGAAATCTGAGTTTATAGCACTAGATAAATGCGGGGAAGAGGCTGAATGGCTGTGCCACTTCCTAGAGGATATTCTAAGATGGTCAATATCTATGTCTCCAATATGCTTACATTGTGATAGTCAATTTGCACAGAAGCACGAAACAAGATGTACAATGATAAGTTCGGGATATTATTCGACAGGTGACACAACACCATTAGACAACTACTCTCAACTGGGGTTATCTCTCTAGATTATGTAAAATCTAAAGATAACATCATGGATATGCTAACCAAAGGGTTAAATAGAGAGTTAGTTGAAAAGTCATCAAGAGGAATAGAACTAAAGCCCATAAAAGAATAAGTCAATACAGTTGATACCCAACCTAGCTGACTGGAGATACCAAGAACTAAGATCAAAATGGACAACTAAATTGTAAAGACTTTGATTTGATCATTGTGGGGATCTTCCCTTGTCCGTTCCTATGGTAAAACAGTGATGCTCATATAAAGAAGGTTAAGCTATACTTTTAATGATATCTATGCATTGGAAAAAGTAACATGAGTTGCTCTTAATTTAAGATATCACCTATGTAAGAGGAATGGGCTACTTCAAAGGGAATCTGAATGCAGTACTCCTATTAAATTCTCAGAGAATCCAAGTTTATTGTTCATGGAAAAAATGAACTAAAAAGTGAGAATTGGGAAATGGTAGGAAGATTCATGTGTGAGGTATGTCATCATCTACACAAATGACATAACGATTCAAGGACATCGTGTCTACTATTTAGTTAGTAGAGTAAACACACTTCTACAATGGAAGGTTCAAGAACACTCCAATTTCTTCGCAAGGTGGTTTAATCGTTGTACTCTATCACTAAGTAGAGATCATTTGTCTTGTCTTTGGGTGGCAATTTCATTCATATGGGGAGTTGTCGAAATTTCCTTCTCTGTTTGAATGAAATGTACGTTTAGGGTTTAGTTTTTTTATGTAACGGCAATATAAACGTATAATGGTTTAATACCACATATGTAACACCCCGAAATATACCCTAGTCGTTTTCGACATGTTTAGGGTATTTTGTAAGCATAATTTGACTGTTTCGTGAGTTAAATGCGTAAACACCTTAAACGAGATCTAAAGTTACAAAAACTTAAGGACAAATATGTAAATTGTCCAAAAGGGGCTTGGTGCGTTAATTGAAGAGATTATGGGCCAAAATACAATTTGGGAACTCGAATTCAAATAATCAAGAATTGAAGGACTAAGCAAAATGGAAACTTAACTCAAAAAAACGGGTTTTAGTTAAAGGCTAACATGGCCTAATAAATCTGAGATTTAAAGACCAAATTTGTCTCTAAAGGGCAAAAAGAACAAACCGTGAAGAGGAAAGGAGAGCAAAAAGAAGAGAAGCAAGAGGAAGAGAAGAAGAGGAGGAAGGTGATCAAGCAAAGCCAAGGTATGGAACTTGATTTTGTATGAACTAACTCGATTATGCATTCTATGAGATTTGGTATGGAATTCTATGAAAAGATTATGAGTTCCAACTAGGTTTGTTAGGATAAGATCCTAACCAAAGGTATATCAAATTAAAGATTTGGTGAAAAACCTCATACTAAGACAAGATAATCATATAATCCTTCCTTTAGGATGATTCATGTATTAATTGAGAGAGTCTTTGAGTTAGGCTTAGAATAAACCTTAACTAATCATCATAATTGGTTTATGTATGGGTTCTGTCCATATTAGAATTGTTTTGAAGGAATCTTGATATGTTTTTAATAAAGATATGTAATCGGCAGGATTAATTAATTGTAAGAGATTCCTGTGCGAACGTGAAATGGTTTATGTGTGTTTGAAGTGTAGAGTTGATTGGATATCAAAACATGGAAAAATGTAAACAAAAACACACATTCTGGGCATTTTCGGGTGAATTGTACCGGTACAATTTCGGTTCTGGTCGTTTTTGGTTGTCTTGTACTCAAGAGACAAGTTAGATCTGAACGGCATAACCCGTCTGCTTTCCTGCTTTCTCGACTCGGGCCAGATTTTGGCCATAACTTCCCATTTCTATCCGATTTGAGTAGTGATTCAAGTGGGTTACGTAAAATAGACTTCAAGGAGAACCAAACTTAAAGAAAAGGCATCACAAATTCTGATTCTAAGTGGTCTGAAACACCCACTCAAAGTGAATTCATGCAAGCCAAATTTGCCCAGCTGAACATAGAGAAGTCCCGGATGTTCGACGTAACCTTCGAGCACCTGGTTCAATCAGACTCCAGTTGATAGAACCCTTAGCACCTTAGCTTTAAAGGAGTACAAAGATCCAGTGTCAAATATAGAAACAAGGCACTGAAAATATTTCAAATTGTCCTTCAGAAAATCTAAGCATCCACTTGTTGGCATGAAATGCCATAACTGAGTTCGATGATCCGATTGAATCGATTCCAATTCCTAAGAAAATATATTCATAGAGGACTAGAATACATGAATGATGTGTGGATAGACATCATATCGCATGTTATCCGAATGCCATGGAAATGTGCATGAAACTCAATATTATGGCGAAACCCGAAAACGAACTGAATACAACATGGAACATGAAAAACAATATGTCATGATCACATAACGTGATTAAGATGGTTTATGTTGCGAAAGATATATGATCATACGATCACTTCAGACCAAAGAATGAATGAGCGACGCGCTCCGATTAGTGCTCAGCCCCGGACACACTTGCGATTCTTTTCGACAAGGCTACGCACTTCTGTCTCACTAGTGCTACTAAGATCTTATTCAAGATTTCCAAAGATCTCGTCGGTGCTATGGCACCCCAAGATCGTGATCGTACCTTCTGCACTTATTGTATCACGTCCCAATTTTCATTTCTTATAATTATTCAGATAATGCACAAACATATGATAAGACACTGAATAAAGAATAAGAGTAAAGATCTAAATGTATTTGATCTCATCTCCAGAGTACCTACGGTACCCTGCCTCCGGGATGTTCAGCACCTACTCGGCACTTCAGATCTGAAAATGTTCAGAGTACTCACTTCGGTACTCTCAGATTTCATTAAGTCCCGTAGTACCCACTGCAATTCAGATCCGAATAAGTTCCGTAGCACTCCACGGGTACTCCGCCTCTCGATAAGCCCGCAGCACTCCACTTCGCACTCAGATCTCGAAATGTTCCGTAGTACCCACGGGTACCAGATTCATTAAGTCCCCGTAGTACCTACGTACTCCCGTGATTCGAATAAGTCTCCAGAGTACCTACTGCACTGCCTCTCTGACATTAAGCTCAGAGTACCTACTTCGGTACCTCAGACTGGTAAATGTTCCTGTGCACCTATGGGTATTTCTCCCGCTTTATTAACTCCCCAAGTCGATCAAGTCCTCAGAGTACCTACGGTACCCGAGCCGATAAGTTCCGTGAGTAATCACGTACCTCGTATATGAGGTTCCCGTCAGATTCGACAAATTCCTCAGAGTACCTGTGGGTACTCGCATCTAATGATCCGATAAGTTTCATAGTACCTACGCACTCAGATGGATTAAGTCCTGTATGACCTACCGCAATTTCTGTGATTCAATAAGTTCGTCGTATGTCCGTGAGTAACTATGGGTACCATGTATCCGACAAGTTCGTCAGATAGTTCCGCAGCACTACCGCAATTTCAGATCTCGATAAGTCCCGTCTCTCAGATAAGTCCTCGTGAAAACCCACTTCCGTACCCCAGATCCGATGTTCCGTCTCTCGCATAGTTCGCAGTACCTACGTACTTCAGACCGACAAGTCCCGTTTCTAAATGTCTCGAGTACCCGATTCGTACACAAGAGTCGAGTTAAAATCAATAAAATTTATATACACCTGTTCCTACTTCACCAATCGTACTGTTTCATCAAGCAAAGATGTGCCGCTCATACGAACACTCGTGGATTTCGTTTTCATCCTAAAAAACGATTCAAGATAATACACTGGGCGTGCGTTTCTATTTAATTCTTGAATTTGCTTCAAAACAAATGAAGTAGTTGAAAACTCGAGAAATTGTAAAAACCGAAAATGAAGTGTGAAAAGTTAACTTGAAGATTTAGGTCACACTTGCAGTTGCAGGCAAAACAAGTGTCCTCTGCTTCATCTCTGCTATGACATGCAACCTATAGTCCAAGGCATAACCGGATCTATGTTTAACTAGCAAACCTCACCCTTGGAATCAACTCCTATTTGAGAGTCAACACGTAGCATGCTAATTCTACGGCCCCTTTATCGCTTGAAACCCAACATTAAATATCATCTCAGAGGCTCGTAGAAGACCATCTGAATGAACTACGCGCATCTAAAGATTAAGATGCACCGTATCCTAAAGCATGGAGAGTATCGGGCCAAATCAATAACATCCAATGCCATTCAACCCTAATTGAGAAGACGGGTCATAAACACAAGACCTACGGCTTTAATACAAGAGGACAACCCGCATATGCCCCACCACCAAGCTGGCCTTCCTCTTCAAAGAAAGGAGGCTTAGCCAAGCATCTCTTGAGTTGTCATCCTCAAGAGGGGTGTTTGGCAGACAAGAAAGTAAGAGAAAGAGGAAAGAGAAGAGAGAAAAGCAAAACCCTAACTAAAAATACGAGGACTTTATTTTACAAAATGAAAACTTACAAATTCTTTCTCTCTCCCTCCTTCTTTATTTCCCAAATTTCTATATTTATTACAAAAAGAGAGGGGTTTATATAGGCCACCTCAATACATGAAAAATACCAAAAAACCTACAAATTTGGCTAAGTTAAAGGACAAGAGAGTAATACACCAAATTTGAAGCCTGCAAGATTAAATACAAAAAGCATGATTTAGGCGTGACTCTCGCTTAGGTCAAGAATTTCGCTATAGGGTAGCGAAATCACGTGCATAGCTTAAAACAGAAATTCTCGCTTAAGGCCCGGTAATTTATTACTAAATTTCATTAGCTTGCTTAAATTTTCGTGGAGAAGAAGACAAATTTCGCTTAGGAACAAGGCTCATGGAAATCGAAGCATTTAGTCTAGCGAATTGCATTTTCGCTTAAGGCTGCGAATTTTCACATCTCAGCAAAATTTTCGCAACTCTAGCGAAATTCCAGTTTGTTGATCTCCACGTGATTTCCATCCCGTTTCAACTCGCATTTAATTTTTCTTCACTACCGCTTTTCATTGATTCGGTCGGTCGATATCGACACTTGAGTTCAAACTTCATGATTCACATACATCTCGATATCAACTCCCAAAGTGCGCAAAACCCGCAAAATGTACCAAAAATAACCTCTAAACTAAAGACAAGTGATACTAAGAAGATTCTGAACACTAATTGGCATTAATGACATGATTAGTGCACAAAGCACCAAAATCCATTCTAATATAGGGTTCAAAATTGTACTCAGGGCACCAATCAAGACTCACGCAATTCCGTCCGACAGCTCGTAGTACCTACTCTGCACTCTTGTATCCTGAATGTTTTGTAGTACCTACTGCAATTCCCAGATTAATTAAGTTCGTTCCGTCGATTTAGTTCCTCTCAGAGGCACCTACGGGTACCCGTCTCGATTAACTCCGTCTCCGATTAAGTCCCGATCCGATAGGTTCGTAGCGACCTAAGGGTACTCCCGTATTTGAATAAGTCCCGTAGTACCCCACGGCAATTCTTATGCATCCGAGTAAGTCCCTGACCGAGAAGTTCAAGAAGACCCACTCGGGCAATTCTACATGAGTAAGTTCTGGCTCAGATCCGACAAGTCCTCGTAGTACCTATGGGTACTCCTATCTCTCAGAGGTTACGTGAGTACCTACTCTGCACTCCAAGATTCACAAGCCCGCTTCGATTAACTCCCGTGATCCGAATAAGTTCATTCCGTATCCGAATAAGTTCGCCATGTATTCGATTAAGTTCGAGTACCTATGGTAATTTCCCGTATTTCATCACGCTCCGTAGTACCCAGGGTACTCCCGTAGATTCGACAGTGCCCCGTGGTACCATGCGGTACTCTCGTATTTTGATAAGTTCAGAGTACCAACGGTACTCTCGTATCGCAACATAAGATAAGTTCTGTAGCACTCCGCGCACTTTGCCCCGCAACATAAGTATAAGCTTTGTATTACCCACGTACCCTGCAGATTTCAGAAACAAATATAAGTCCGCAGTACCTTAAGGGTACTCGCATCCCGTAAAATAAGTATATGTATCTCGTTTCCGATTCAGACTCAAGCCTCGACTAATGTCCATACCTGATATGTATCCGCATACCGAGATCTAACCCTCGCATGTGTGATACCATTATGATTAGTTCTAACTTATTGTACTCACGGGTACCTTCGCACAAGTATAAGATCCGTAAGACAATTATAAATTCCAGAATACATGTATATGAGATCAAATACATGTGTAAGTTCACAGAATACACGTATAAGATCCCAAATAATCGCATGTGCTCGGCACAAGATAAGTTCAGAAGACTGTGATATACTTCGTAGTATATTAAGTAAGATAATGGCACCAGAGTGTTTTGGTAGTACTTGTAAGTATCGATAAGAATAAGTTCAAGAATACCAAGACACGCCCGTAATCCCCGTGATACCCACGTACCTCCGAACAAGTGTAAACTCCAGTATAAGTAGAAGTCCCGCATAAGACAAGTTCGTAATCTACTGAGTCCCGAATGAAGGTAAGCTCCATGGGCAGACATAAGATAAGTCCAGAATTCCCACGAGTCCCGAATAAACATGTTCGTTATGAGCTTGGCAATTTGCATAAGTCCATGTTATGAATGGCCAGAAATTTCTGATATCTCATATGGTTATACACTTATTATAAATTGTGTATATGCATGTGCATCCGTATAAGTTATAAGATATGTTTCCCCACTAAGCGCAAAGCTTAGCACTGCTTTTAATCCGTAGGTAACAGAGAAGACGCCAAGAACATCCGCATACAAATTGGCCAACACATCCGTATGGTTCACTACATGTAGGTTCGTACTTCTGATTTAAATAAAGTAAAGTTTTGTATTTGTAAATGGACTCGTGAGATATGTGTATAGATTATTGATGGACACCACCGGTGGTAGTTCTTTGATTTCATAAGATGTGGGCCATAACCTGACAAAGCCGCTGGTTTTTTTAAAAAAATAAAATAAAATCGTAAAGAGTCCCCAGATTTGCTCACATTCCTAAAAACTGGTGTTACAATATATGAGTTTTAATTCTCTTTAATGGGTTTTAATTCCCTTGTCAGTTAACTCAAACGACGGTTTTTTGCTCTTCGCTCATCCCCATGTTCTATATATTACCATCGTAGTTCCTCAAAGGAAAAAAAAACTCACTAAGCCGTTGTATTCACTTACCTCCCTGCTCCTCTCGCTGGCTGATAGAAAAATCTCGCCGTCAAGTAGTATCAAGGTGTTGGTTTTGCTTGTACACCATTTTATCCAAGGAGACAGACATCGACGTGATTTTTTAAAAGTATCAAGGAGACGATGAATATGTTTTGATGAGATTGTGACTTCTCACGAGACTCGATGTCTTCGATTTGACAAAAAACTCGATCTTATTTCTCCTTTCTGTAATTTTCATCTCCCTCTTCAATTTTTTTTCCCATGCATTTGGGAAGTTTGTAATAAACACATCAAACAACAAAAAAAGAATGATGTTCAGATAATTTATTTTCACTTAATTTTATGACATTTTTGAAAAATAATTATAGAAATACTAAAAATATTAAAAATAAATTAAAAGTATTTTTAGAGAATACGTTTTAGTTATGTTTCAATTATTGTAATTATTATCCTAAATAAAATTATACAAATATGAAAATTAATTAAAAATAAAGCACTGTGAACAAAATTGTTTCTATAACATATTTAAATACAAAATAATTTCTTAATCAAAAGTCTGTTACAAATATAACTGAAATTTTTGTTCTTAAATAAATGAATATGATATTTTCAAATATTATATTTAATTTTTTTTCAATTACTTTTTAAAGTTTTTATAATTATTTGAAAAATAGTTTTAAAAAAAATGATTGAGAATGATTAAAAACACACAATAAATTAAAATAAATAAATTCTATTTGTATATTTTCTATTTTTATAAAATCATTCTTTTAAAGAAAACATTTAAAAATAAATAAAATCTATTCTTGTAAAATATCATTTTCATAATAAATTTTAGAAAACTTTTTCGTTTTTGTACTAAAAAACTTTCAAAAGTGCTTCTATTATATTTTTAAAAACACTTATCGTGCCTGACTTAAGTGATAAAAGAGTTACTGTTTCAAACTAACATAGGACATAAGGAAGGAGGTGCTAGGTTTGAGTCACATTAAAGACAATTTACCACCTTAAAATTAAAGTGTAAGGAAAATACGTTTATAAATATATATATATATATATGTTTACACCCAAATTGAAAATTTGGCCTAATCCAGGAATGGGTTAAGCCTAAGCCCAAGGCTATGAATAAAAGTCTAAAAGAAATGGACACAAATCCATTTGTATAAGCCCATAGAAGAAGTCAAAGGATATTTCTGAATTTTTAAAAAAAATTGAAAGTCAAACAAAGACATGCAGGGTATGGTGAGTAATTATGGGCTGAAATGGCATATGGTCGATGTGGAATATTCTGGGGGAACAAGTCTCATGATTAATCCCGCGAAGATTCCCATGATCAAGACTCCACAATAGACTAAGAAATTTGATTTAACGCTTCCTTACCTGGAAGACATCATGCTATCGTGTCGAGAAATACAAATACATACTTTGATAACAAAGTCTTCACGTCATAAAATAACAGAATCGATGAAGTAAAGGATAGCCAAACAACCAAACAGTCAATCAAGCAATCGACTCAATGTCAATTAGCAAATCCTAGATTTCAATAAGTTTTTAGCAATTTCAACAAGTTTTTGAAGAATCAGATTTAAATTCCTAATATAATTTGTTTCATTAAATTTCCAAGAGTGTTATTTTATCTATTCAGAATAAATCTACTTTTCTAAGAATCTAATATTCTGCATGCTCTATTCAGCTTTATCAGCCAAGATAATATCGCTTTCATAAATAAACTAATATTTACTTTAGCAATCTTAACATTCTACGCATGCAAGACATTATTCAAATCTATCAACTTTCAACACCGTGTTATTTCATTCATTCCTAAGGAAATCTAACATTTTTTGTCAACAATTAATTCTTGTATTATCTTCATTCGGCGTTTTCCACTTTAATTCTAGAGAATTATCAAAGTAATAAGAAGCTTATATAGTCCGGGGACAATTGATCTTTACAAGCCATTTCAAATGGAATACTTTAATTTTCTCGATGATGCTCACATACTATATTTTATATATTTTGTATGAGTTTCAAAATCAACACAACAATATATAGTATATATATATATATATATATATATATATATATATATATACACGGTTAAGTTACATTCACTTATTCCCTCACAACAGATCCGTGATCGAACAAGACGTAGGCAAAAGCCGACTTTTGGCCAAGGAAGGCAATTCAGGGAGTGCTGGCCGGGCCGTCATAAAGCTAAAGCCCATCCCCCCCGAGACTTTGAAGGCCGAAGTGGTAACAAGATGATCCAACTGCACAAGTCATCAAAAGCACCGAGCCGAAAGAAAAGAAGCTGGTGAACCCTGACTGCCGAGAATTCAGACCTGACCTGAGACCACGACTACAACAGGGCTTTAAACCGAATGAATTAGCTGGTATCTTAGACTGATCCCACATAACCCTGAAAGGACTCTAACCAGATTAAATTGTAAGGCGGTAAACCAATTGAGCTACCCGGTATATGCATATTTAAAGAGTGTGAATAGATGTTCCCTATGTAAGTTTAGTTTACCCTCCTCCATGGAGGTGGTTGTCTTGTGGTCCCATGTGATCTATAAATTTCACATGATGTTAGCTCTTCAGAAACCTGTTTTCTTATTCAGCTATATCTTCTTCACCACCCGCACCCAGCCTAAATTGAACCTCTGTTAACAATCACATGCTTCCATTTCTCCACGCTTAGAACCAAAACTTCCCAACCTAGCAGGATCTGCGACTCCTTTTCTTTCTTTCTTTTTTTAATCATAATCTGTGTACCTTAAGGTAAGATGGCCACTTTTCTCGCCATTTTAGTTGTTATTGTTTTTCTCCTTTCAACCCCAGTTTCATCCCAGGTGGATGAGATCTTCTATGGTGGATTTAGTGATGCGGGTTCCAACTTAACCAAAACCGGAGTTGCAGAGATTGACAATGATGGTATTCTCCGATTGACAAACGAGACTAGTAGGTTATTGGGTCATGCTTTTTACTCCTTTCCTCTTCAGTTCAAGAACTCCACCAATGGAACCGCTTTCTCTTTCTCTACCTCCTTTGCTTTCGCCATCGTTCCTGAGTATCCCCAGCTTGGCGGCCATGGCTTCGCTTTCGCAATCTCGCCTTCTAAGGAGCTAACAGGGGCTCTTCCCAGTCAGTATCTGGGACTCCTTAATGCTAGCGATGTTGGCAACTTCTCTGACCACCTCTTCGCCGTCGAATTCGACACAGTTAAGGATTTTGAGTTTGGAGACATCAACGACAACCATGTCGGCGTCGACATCGATAGCTTGGAGTCCAACGCCTCTGCCGCCGCAGCCTATTACACGGATGATTCCAAGAAACAGAGCATTAATCTCAAGAGTGGGAGCATGATTCAAGCCTGGATTGATTACGATTCAGTGGGAAAAGTTCTCAATGTGACGGTTTCGCCTTCGTCTTCCAAACCCAAATCGCCGATTTTGTCTTTTCCCTTGGATCTCTCCCCAATTCTCCAGGAATTCATGTATGTCGGATTCTCTGCCTCCACTGGTTTACTCGCTAGTTCACATTACGTCTTCGGATGGAGCTTCAAGATCAATGGAATCGCTCGAAGCCTCGATCTGTTGTCCCTACCATCCCTTCCCGGGCCTCAGAAAAAGCATACTGCTCTAACAATAGGCGTTTCGGTTTCATCAATAGTGCTAGCTATATCTGCAATCTCTATTATGATTTACATGATCAGGAAAATCAGGAACGCAGATGTCATCGAGGAATGGGAGCTCGATATCGGCCCTCATAGATTCTCCTACCAAGAACTCAAGAAAGCCACCAAAGGATTCAGAGACAAGGAGCTACTTGGCCATGGCGGCTTCGGCCGAGTTTACAGAGGAACTTTACCTAATTCCCAGACCCAAATTGCTGTCAAGCGAATTTCACCAGACTCAAAACAGGGCATGCGAGAATTCGTATCGGAAGTCGCTAGCATAGGCCGGCTTCGCCATCGCAATCTGGTTCAGCTTCTGGGTTGGTGCCGCCGGTACGGAGACCTCATGCTGGTGTACGAATTCATGGCGAATGGTAGCTTAGATAGATTCCTATTCGATGAACCCAAATTGATTCTTGGTTGGGAACAGAGATTCAATATCATCAAGGGGGTAGCTTCCGGACTTGTATATTTGCACGAAGGTTACGAACAAGTGGTTATTCACAGAGACATTAAAGCCAGCAATGTCTTACTAGACAACGAACTGAATGGTCGGGTCGGCGATTTCGGACTTGCAAGATTATACGATCATGGGTCCAACCCAGGCACCACTAGGGTTGTGGGCACACTGGGGTATCTCGCACCAGAGCTGCCAAGAACAGGGAAGGCCACAACCAGCTCCGATGTGTTTGCTTTTGGTGCTTTACTGCTTGAGGTAACATGTGGGCGAAGACCCGTTGAGGCTAAAGCTCAGCCGGAAGAGCTGGTTTTGGTGGATTGGGTGTGGGACAAGTTGACGGAAGGGAGGATTCTTGAAGCTGTGGATTCCAGATTAAGTGGCCAATATCATGAGGGCGAGGTGGTGATGGTCTTGAAACTGGGATTGTTGTGTTCCAGCTATTCACCAAATGCACGTCCCACCATGAGGCAGGTTGTGAGGTATTTAGAGGGAGAGGTTGAGTTGCCGGCGCCGGCGTTCTTAATACCTCCCTGTGCTTATGATGGAGGGAAAGATGATTCCCCTGGATTCCATGATTTTGTGCATTCCTATGCCTCCTCTTCCCTTGAGAAGGGGAGGAGTTCTTGCTCCTTCATGGACAATGGAAATCATGTTAATGCTAACTTTGCTACTGATAATGCTTCCCCTATTTCCCTTCTCTATGGAAGGGGAACGAACAACAGGAGGTAGCCTTGGCTCTACTTTTTGAGCACTTCTTCTTTTTTCCTGGAAACACACAGTTTATCATGTTTTTCTTTCCTTTTTCCGCTCGAGATAAGATCATGAGATGACCATTTCAAATGTTTAAGACAGTTTTTTTTTCTTTCTTTCTTTATTTCTTTCTTTTTTATGGAAATAACTGGGCTAGGAATCCGTCTTATTTCATTCAACATTTTGGAATGGGAACAACTTCTTGTTTATGTAATCCCAAATCAGATCAGTTTCGTAATTTCTTCCATGATTTTGTAATCTCTTATTCAGCTACGGATGATGAACTACAGAAAATTTTGATGTTCAATTTCTGAAAACTACTACTGTTAACATGTGAAAATTGGAATGGTATTGCAGGCAGACCTATAGACCTAAACTAATTCATCTCAAAATTCTCTTCTTTATTCTTTCCTGCATAATTTGACTAAGGACGAAAATGTCGGTAATAATATCAACTGATAATTCATCGAAATATCGACTATTAGTGGAGGTCAACACGATATCCAAGAAATTTTAGAATTTATCGTTAATTTTTTCAAAATATCAGCAACCAAAAACACGGTGATGGGTTTCCATCTCCACCAAGCCAGTTGGCTTGGTTATTATATAAAATGCAAGTGTTGTTAATATTCTCTTTAATTATTTATGAATATTTTCCATTTTAAGTTATTTTTACATTACAAATTTAATATTATCACTTCATTTTATTTTTTCATATTAATCATTTCAAATTTTCAAAAAATTTAAAAATTGATAAATTTACAACATTTTTAAATTAAAATTAATTTGAGATTGAGATAATTTTTAATTATAAATTAATATTCGATATCAAAATATTCTCATCACAACTATTAAATTTCATAAATTAACACTTATATAAATTATTTTATATAAATAATGAAAATAATTTATTTTGACAGAACAACTTAATTAAGAACTATTTTATAACTTATTATAAGATCTATGCGTATAAGTACTTTATTCAATAAGCTATTTTTATTTGATGGCTATTTTAAAAAGCGTTATACATCATTTTAAGGTGTTTGGATACACATTATTTAAAGACTTATAATACAATTAAATTACCGAAATGTCATTATAAGCACTTATAAAATTGAAGCGTTTTGATAAATAAGCACTTATCATAATGTTTAAAAAATTAAAAAAAAAAAACTAAAGAATATATATCATAGAACCATGATAAAAAATAAAAACAAAGTAAAGATTATTATATACTGAAAACATTTATCATTCATCTGTAATTTCTAATATAAAAAATAACTAATAAATCATACTCTCCTCTTCAATCTTGTTTTATGCATCAAAGACATTATAAAAACTAAAATATTCTATGTTTTTTTTCTTCATTAAAATCTTTAATTTGGATGTTTTTTATAAATTGGAACATGATGTACCTTATATTCATAATTATTTAAGACGCAAAACATACGGAAGCGCAAAAGCCTCTTGATGCATTGAGGTGGAAGTCACACTTGAGATACGAACTTTTTGAAGTAATGCACACCCTACCTAATATAAATAAAAATTATATATCTCACTAAATATTATCTAT
Organism: Tetrastigma voinierianum; assembly: GCA_016808115.1. NCBI lineage: Eukaryota > Viridiplantae > Streptophyta > Magnoliopsida > Vitales > Vitaceae > Tetrastigma > Tetrastigma voinierianum. The sequence goes on from JAEQBH010004678.1 coordinate 216,023, forward strand.
AGTTTTTATCTAATAATAAAATACAATAAAGGAAAAGACATCAAACATAAAAATCAAACATCAGTCATATTTCCCATCATCACAAACATTTTCAAAACAAATAAATACTATTAGTGTTTCCATCATCACGAAAAATTCCTAAGCCCAAAATAAAACAACACCTTATTCACCTATATCAAATTCTAAATAAAGAAAATCACTGACACATGATTCTTCTATAATCAATAGATTTTTTTTTTTTTTTAATTATATGTCATAATTTTTTTCATATTTTTTAATAATTTTTTTCAAAAATTTTACCTACTTTTATATAAATCTTCGGAAGTTGTTTATATTTTTCATAAGTTTTCAAAAAAAATTTGCAATTTTACATAATTTATCGGAATTTATTTCATTATTTTTCAGTAATTTTTTTTCAATTTTAATATAATTTTCAAAAAATTTACTTATTTTTACATAATTTTTCATAAAGTTGTTTTCTATTTTTTTCATTATTTTTCAGGATATTTTTGTCATTAAAATGACTAATTTTAGTCTTCCATACAAGTTGTTTTGAGCTTTTTTGATAAGTTTCTCTATTAAGCTTATTGAAATAACCTAAAAATTGTTTATATGAGATCATAAGCTATTTTAATAAATTCTTCCAAACATCTACTATTTTTATCAAAAGTACTTATATAAAAAGATAAGCTCAAATAAGTTATAGATAAACTCTCCTAAACTCACCCTAAATATGTTTTAACAAAAATAATTAAAGTAAAAAAATTAAAATAATTTTATTCATTAATAAATATAGTTAAAAAATTTCAAATATTTTTTAATAGTTAATTGATATGATCATATGATTGATATATCTCATTTATTATTCTATCCTAATATTTTAAAATTTTTCATTATTCACGTAGATTATACTTAATAATAAGGAAAAATAAAATAATATAATATTTAATATTATAATATCCAAATAATATAAAATAATAACATATTCAATTTAATAATTAAATAATTATCCAAATTCATTTTATTGTAATAACCTTAATTAAGATATGAATCATTTCTTATTATCTATATAAATAATATTTTAATCATAATTATAATATATTTAATAAAGACATCAAATAATATCAAATTACATATTTAATTTAGTAATTATAAATTTAATTTAGTAATATTATATAACTCTAATATATGTATTTTACTCTTTCTATTTAAAACTTTTTTAAGTATTTTTTCAGAATTTTATATACTTTATAAAACATTCTATCAGAGCATTTTTAATTGATTTTTTATATATTCACATAAAATTCATCATAGATATATCTATATTTAGTCGATATTTTTGACACTTTGAATTTGACTTCTATCTTTACCAATCATCTCAAATTTCTATTAATTTCTCTTGTTTTCTGCATTCTGCATTATTGTCTTTCCATAGTGGAGAGACTGATCATGAGTCGCTTCACCCACTAAATTCCGGTCTAGATTGGTTGGTTATACGCCCATTTCCTAAATTCTAAGACTTTGACGTACGTGTGTGAAGACTTTTACAGTGTCCAAGAAGCAAGACTAATTCAGGATGGTTATTAATTTAAAAATAAATAAGTAAGAAAAGAATAATATATATATATATATGTATATATATATATATATATATATATATATATATATATATATATATATATATATTTTGTGTGTGTGTGTATGATCTCTTTTACCACTCCATGATGTGAATGAAAATTGGAAGGTTAGTGTAGGGTTTTTTTTAATTTTGGGGAAAAACTATCAGTTTGATTTTGAGTCAAAAGGAATCCCCAATTTTTTTTATTAAACAGATAAATATATGTAAACGCAATTTGAAGATGCAGGGAGATAACTTAAAAACTATATTTAAATTTATAGGATTTAGGTTTAATATGAATATCATGTTTTTTAACAACCTCTCTTATTTGTATGTGATCTCATACCCGTGCACATGAATCAAACAAACCACAAAGTTAATCTCTTATCAAAAATGATTAACTCTACCAAAAATTTAAACTTGTAGAATTTGATTCAATATGAATACCATACTTCTTAACACATTCACTGGCCATCTCTTGAAACTTTTGAAGTAGGTGTCGACTTCTAATATGATAGTGTTTTTGGAAATCACATTTTTTAAAACACGATACCAGTGTAAAACATGATATTTATATTAAATCCAAATATTATAAGTTTGATTTTTTAAGGGAGTTGGTTGTTTAATAATATTGTATCAGAGTTTGAGCTGACAAAACTTCTAAGACCTCTCTATGCAAATTGTGTATTTGAAAGTCCATGATAGAATCCGACCATATACATCAAACCCGGATACTGCTAATTAAACTGAAAATAAAAATAAGGTGACATCCATCAAACAGTGGCCCGTCCCCCTGATCCCTTCCACTGGTCCTCCCATTTGATTGGACTACTTTTATGTAAGAAAGTTTCAAAAAGTAGACAAATAATAACTTGAGACGGTATTGTTGAACCATTTCTTAATCTCGAGTGGCAACTTAATAGTCCACAATGTGGACAAGTAGTTCTTAGTGGACTAGAATTAAAAGAATTCAACAGAAGTGGAGTTGTTTAGGTGGTTGTGGAATCTCAATATACTTTCAGACTACGCCAAGGAGACTAATTTTTTGCTCCTTTTCATCAGTAAACTGGAAAACTAAACTATAGCTGAAAAGTCATGTCCTGTTAGTCCGTAGCTCCTTTTTAGCTGCAAAGAAAATCCGCCTCAACTAAGCATACAAATAGTGCCGTGAATGGGTGGGGTTTATATTTCATAATATTGTTCAAATAATTTCGTAACTTTTTATTATTAAAGGAAAGATCATTTCAATCACTCAACAGTCAACCCACTGCCGAATGTACTGTTCTGAAACGTAATTGGCAATGTTTTAGAAGAAAAACCAGCAATTATTCAACCCCCGTAGAAATTCTGTCTCTATCCTCTTGAAGGTTACCAAATGAGCTATGTGAAAGCATAAATGTCAGATTTTGTGGGCATGCGTATCTTGTTAAGTATGATTTCTTGCAAGAACTACGATGACTCGAAGGGAAAATCACTGAGTAGAAAGATATATGAAAGTTTTAGGATAGGGACCCTGGATTTATGGCAAAATTGAACACATTTGATAGGTCCCAATGAGAGCTTATATAAAGATGCTCTTTTTCAGTGAAAATGAACCACAAACTTAAAATTTTCTCCCTCTCCTTTATTGACTTCAAAAGTATTTAAAATACAAAGAAAATTAACAACAGTAAATTATGTCCCTAACAAATAGGCCACTAACATATCAACTAACCTAAAAAATATGGTACTAAGTTAATAACAATATGATAATCGAAAATTATTCAAAATAAAATAGGAGTCTAAGAGTAGGTGCATGATCTTTTTTTGGGCTTATCAACATCCATCGTTTTCGCCTATAATATTCCCTTTCAAATTTATGACTGAATCATTGGGACTTAAATTCTTAATTAGATCATGCACCAAAGTCTTGGTCTGCCCCACCCTAACTGGTGATTTGTCTTATAAATAGGTCATCAAATGTGGCTTTTCTCCCTCAATGACTTATTTTCGTTGTGGTAGTGGTGTTTGGTTTTTTCTTCCGGTCCACTACAGGAATGAAAAAGAAAAGCAGCATGGGCTCCTTTTCCTTTAGATAAAAATAACATAGTTGTTGTATCAAATTTGAATGGATCAATAGGAGTTTAAAGCATGCTAAAACCTCAAAAGCAAGCAGCCTTATATGATTATTTAAACTTGATTTGAATCAATAATTCAAAGAATTTGATGAACTTTGGCCAAATTCCAATTTGATACGTTCATGTAACAAATGGAAGATGGCTTCTCTTGTATTATGAAATTGATTTACTCCTACAAGCGATTCCATATATTGGAATTTGAGGTCAAAATTCTCAACATGTTTCTGATTTTATGGTTTTCTTATCTTCCCTTGGGCACTTGTCTATCTGAATTGTTCACACTTGAAGATAGTAATCAAGAGGAAATGGTAACTGCTTTTGAGGTATCGGATAATGATAATGTTAATCAACTTTAAATTAACCTCATTACTTTTGATAAAAAATAGGAGAGTGATATTTCATTAGTATGACTACGTTGATTTGGTGTCCATCAAACTAAAAAGAAGTTATTATTGATTGATTTCGAGTTACATTAATGAAAAGGAGTATTTGTATTAGTGCAATACATAATATATCATGTTTGGGAAGTGTTACTTCATTTGATTCTGATTTGTATTGATTAACTTGTTTGGGAAAGTGTTCATATATTCATTATATTGTTTGTGATTGGTGTATTTATATACTCATAGGATTGAAAAGGAAATTAACTTGTATAAAAATAGAGATTAGTAAACATTTTGGAAAAAACTTTTTCTAATTATTGCAAACACGCCTATCACCTATTACAATATATTTAGGATTCTTTTTATTGTATTAGAGAATATTTAAGATTCCTTTTATTATCTCAATGTTTTTACTTTTTTGCCCTTATATTGGTATATTTATATACCTCAACTCTCTCAATAATAATCAAGTTTCTTTCATAATATAGTATCAAAGTCATGTTTAACAAAGAAACCCTAGGCCACCGCCGCCACCTTGTCGCTTCATGATCCACACCTCCTTCGTTAGCCCTTATTCTCCCCAATGGCCGACGCCTCTTCTTCTACCACTGTCGTCGTGCCCTCTCATATCCCCATAGTCCTAATCAAAACTGACTCGCCTCAAAACTTAGTCGTTCTCAACGTCAGTGCTTAGGCACCGCTCAAACTCACAACCACGAATTACTTATGTGAGCGCGATCACACTTACATCTCTCTTATTTGGATACCACTTAAGCACGGGTCTGCCTATAGCTCAAGTCGTGGTCCTCCAAATGAGGATAATCTCCGCCGATATTGCGGTTCTCCCCAACCGGTGATTATACTCTAGCTCCAACAAGATCAATTGTTTCTTAATGCAATTATCGGATCCGTCTCTCCCACGCTCGTGCAGCTTCTCTCCACCTTCACAACCTCTCGGGCTACGTGGACCACCCTTGAGAAGACATATGCCTCTCCCTCCCGCGAACGGATCATGGTCCATCGCCAGATCTGGCTGGCCCTCAACAAGGTAATTTTAATTATTACATAATACATGCAAGATGTCAAACACAACATCGACTCTCTCGTCTCATGAATGTCCCCGCTGAATCTTGATTTAGCTCTCTATTTAGGTCTGAATTTAACTGCCCCAAAATTACCTAAATCCATTCATGCCTCTGGGTTCCGGACTCTAGTTAATACGCTACTGAATTGTTTGAGCACCTCCTAAATTACGAGGCCCAACTCCAACATTTGGTTCCTCTGGCTCCACCCGCCTCCATTCCAGCGATTGTTGTGGTTACTTTGCCTGGTTCCTCGTCCCATCGTCGGTGTTAGCGTTACGTGTGACTCTGCTCCAGTCTCTACAATCTGGACATCACATATGTTCCCATTAATTTTCACGACCTTCCCCTACCAGCGGATGGGCATGCTCCTCCGTGTCTCCCGGCACCAACTCCCTTGTCACCGGTTCGGGCATAGTCTCTACCTCGGGCGTTGTCAGCTTTGTGGTATAACAGGACACTCTACTCTGCAATGCAGTCATCTACCAACCTTAGCACTTTCGACTCTCTTCTGCCCACTCCTGCCCGTGCTCCAAGCTTAACATTTACTATACCTTATGCCCACATTATAGTCCATCATTCCACTCCTGGTACCTCTCTGGATTAGGTTGTTGATTCGAGCTCCTCTCACCATGTGACCACATATCTTGTTGCCCTAGCCTTTCATGCGTCGTACACAACTTCTAATAGTATGATTATTGGTGATGGCTCAGGTTTATCGATTGCCAACATTAGCTCCTTCTCCCTTACCTCTCTCCCTACACCTTTTTTTTTTTTTCTAATGCCCTCATGTGTCTGCCATGTCTCAGAATCTTATTTCGGTCTCGGCTCTTTGTGTTGATAACCATATTAATGTCCTATTCTTTGACTCTTTCTTTCAAGTGCAAGATCATCACACAAGGGTCACTTTGGTTGCGACGTAGAGACGGGGTGTCGTATTGGCCGAGTCGGTCCTTCGGTCTTGACCCCAGCTCTGTCATCCTCAACTCAATCCTTCCTTGTCACTATCTCTATGTGGCACAGTCGTCTAGGTCATCCGTCCTTGCCAATTTTTCCAAAATTTCTTAGTGTTTTAAGTATTTCTTTTCTTAAAGAACATTTATGTTCCTTTTCTTGCAGCTCCCATAGTATTAATAAAAGCCACAAGTTACCTTTTGCTAAGTTATCTTTTCTAATGTGTGGACCTCACCCGTTTCCTCTTCTAATGGTTTTCATTACTCCATTATTTTTGTTGACCATTTCACAAAGTATATATGGTTTTATCCATTACGTTGTAAATCAAATGTTCATTCAACCTTTGTTCCTTCTGCGACCAGTGGTATAACCGTCTCACTACACCTCCAGCAACATAATGGGTATTACGGGCGTCGGCATCGGCATATTGTTGAAACGGGTCTCACTCTCCTGCATCAGGCCTCTATTCCTCTAACCTTCTAGTCTTTTGCTGCGGCTATTTATTTAATCAATCAAATGCCTAAAGTTGGTCTCTCTCTTGGTTCCTCTTTTGAAAAGTTATTACACACAATTCTTAACCCATCCAAATTTCGTGTCTTCGGTTGTTTATGTTTTCCCTAGCTATCTACTCTTCCCATAAACTCAACCCCAAGTCTAGTTCATGTGTCTTTCTCCGCTACTCCCTTACTCATAGTCCTTACGACCCATGGTATAACCCATCTCACTACACCTCCCCACACTCTTGAACATAATGGGTATTCTGAACGTCAGCATCGGCATATTGTTGAAACGGGTTTCACTCTCCTGCATCAGGCCTCTATTCCTCTAACCTTCTAGTCGTATGCTTTTGCTATGGTTGTTTATTTAATCAATCGAATGCCTAAAGTTGGTCTCTCTCTTAGTTCCTCGTTCAAAAAGTTATTCCACACAGTTCCTGACCCATCCAAATTTCGTGTCTTTAGTTGTTTTACGTTTTCCCTAGTTACGTCCCTACTCTTCCCAAAAACTCAACCCTAAGTCTAGTTCGTGTGTCTTTCTCGGCTACTCCAGTACGCATAGTTTCTTCCTCCGTTTTGACCCCACTCTCAAAAAAATCTTTGTGTATCTTCATGTCAACTTTATGGAGAATGTTTTCCCGTTCTCTTCCCCCGCATCGCCGGTAATGGACACGGACTCTGCCCTCCCCGCTTCCTAGTTCACCTCAAGCGACCTTCTAGCCTTTGTCGAGCTCAGCGGACCTCAGAGTACTTCCCGTCAGCGATTCGACCTCATGACAAGCACCTCCCCGACTGTCTGTAGAGCTCGAGGACCTCTCGAAACTCCTAATCTTGCTTAGGCCTCAGCGGACACAACTCGGATAGTCTAAAACTTATCTATTTTTTAATCCCATTTTTCAAGCATATGTCAGGCTTAAAAAGTTCATTTTAATGTAAAATTATGGAGCTTGCAGAAACTAAGGAAAAAAAGCAAAATTCAGAATAAATTAGAGCAGAAATCAACATTGTGCAAAGAAATGGCCAATGTCGCGACATTAGATTTCCAATGCCGCGACATTATGTGGAGAAGGTCTTGATGCTATTGCAATGTTCGCAACATCATTATGACATTGAGGCAACTTTATCCTGCGTTAATGTGACGGTCTGACTCAATGTCTCGACGAGCCAAAGCGCAACCCCATCGGTCGAACTATAGCGACCGTCCATTATCGCGCTTATCGCCGGAGCATTTACTGTGACATTGCCTACGATTGGAAGAAGCGAATTGTTTTTAAATCGCAACATCTCCGAAACATCATGGCAGCATCGAGCAAGCCTGACCGGTGAAGACATTAGGCCGAGACATTGTCGGACATCACACCCGATGTCGGGGACATCAGGACGAAGCAAGCCTCGGTTGAAGTTTGCAATTGATATCGCGACATCGGCGAGGAAGGGATAATGGGCAATGTCGGGACATCAGCTACGGCATTAGTAGAGGGCTTCAGAACAAAGATTCAATGTCGCGACATTAGACTAGCAATGTCGTGACATCGACGCCAAGTGGTCACCATGAACCAAACCCGATGTTACGACATTAAATTACTTGATAATGGCGACATCGTGAAAGGATCGCCTTTCTGATGATCGTGACATCAAAAGCCAACTATAAGTGATGTCGACATCGAACAAGAAGGTAGACGAAAGGCATCGACAAGCTATGCCATGACATAAATTCAATGTTGCGACATCGGAATTAATCTACAACACTAGATTTCAATGTCACGACATTGACTTATCACTAGAAATTGAGAATTGCCCAGCAAAGTTGTCAATGTCGCGACATCAAATGCAACCCACGATATTGACAACTCTAATGTCACAACATCACCACGACATCGATGAGTGACATTCCCGGGCTTTTGAAGTACGTGATTCTCGCCTCATTTTGGGGCCCCAACTAGAGCATAAATAGAAGCTCCTAGGAGAGTCTGTGACTTCGTGACTTTTCATTAAGTATGTCTTTTTAGAGGAAATTTGAAGTCTCGTTGTATATGTTTTTATTTTATTTTTCTATTTTTTTTAGTTTGTTTTCTAGATTTAGATTTCTTCTTTCAAATTAGAGTAGTGATTTGAACTAGAATTCGAAGCTGGATGAATGTAAATCAAAGCTTAAAATTTTGTTTGAATTTAAATGGAATCTAAGAATTTTTCTAGACTTCGTTTTTTCAATTTTGATGACAATTTCAATGAATTTGTTTGATCAACTAGTCATTGTCATTTGTGATTCAGATTTGAGAGGTTCAGCTTCCTCTGGGAAGAATCTATCGTTGGGATTATTGTTTTGTACTGTCATAATGCTGTTTTGGGTATGAAAATTAGAGTGATTTAATTGATATTACTCCAACATCGAGTTGTTCTGAATATCAATGTTTGATACCCAGAAAGAGTTGTATCATTACTCTGATTTCCAAGAATCCCTTTTAGTGACACGGGGTTGAGACTACCTGAGAGAAATGAGCAATAACTTAGGGGTAAATTACACTGATATTATTTGTACTAACGCTCTTTTAAGATTACTTTGATACAGCACTAGTGAAGATCCAATCTCTGCTTTCAAGGTTCCCTCCTAGGTGACAACATGGTGGTATTGCTAAGGGAATATGATCCATAACGTCTGAAATTTAATTTTGAAATGTTTCACCTTAATTGAGAGGAATAACTTCAACCCTGTGTTAACTAAGATTCTAATCAAGGGGAGAAAGAATTATTTTCTAATTGATGACTGAGATACCATTTATCTTGGAGAGAGCTTACATGACCTTGTCTATGGGGATAAGCAATTTCCAGTCCTAAGAGATGGCTATGAAGTATTGAGAAAGAAAAATAGTCAAATCTTAAAAGAGGATAAATCTTTACAAGTAGCTCTTCATACCCATTGTCTAGAGATAGAATTGTGGTAAGCTGGAGAGTAAAATGTGTAATGTTAGGAGAAATCCATTTCTACACTAATTTGCTCTTGGACAATTCCAATGTTCATACCCAAGACTTTATCTTTTATTTGGAACTTGCAAAATTACAGTCACAATATTACTTTCATTCCCAATGTTATTTCAATCCAATGAATTCTCTAATCATTTATTTTAGAATTTAATTATTGCTTTGATTCATTTTACTGTAGAAGATAAATATATTCTGAAATTTGGAAGTTCAAATAGTAAGATTCTTGAGTAGTGAGGGTAGTTAATCTTTGAATTCTTTAATCAATCCTCGTGGGAATGATATTTAGACTTAAACATCCACTTTATTACTTGTATGACCTGTGCATTGTTAGATACATAAAAGTGCGACATTTATATAGGGTTTTAAGCCCCTCAGCTCATGTTTTGGTTTCATTTTGTGTAGAATAGGTGATTTTGACCTTTTCTACCCTTTTTTAAGCGTGTGCAGGTTTTTCGATGTCCCGTGCACATTTTCATAGCGGTTTGGTTCCAGAGAACAAACGTAGATCATCGGCCAGTAGTGGCCTTTGTCGGGAAATTTTGGGTAGTTCCTAAGAGTGAAAAGCCCGGCCCCTATAGGGCGTGTGCAGGTACCACACTAGCGGTACGATTACCCACATCTGAGTGGAAGCGATGGTATTGGTACCCGAATAGTGAGTGCCCAGGTACCCCCGAAGCTGTTAGAGGACCAATGCACTTTTGGTACCCGATTACCACTAGTGAATGCCAGGTACCCGACATCAGTCTTGCGAGTTGGCGGAATTTCAATCTTGGTACGAGACACACGCTCGTCTTACCACTTTGAGATCACTAATGAGGATTGTATTTAAGCCCACTTTAAGGCAGAGTTAAGAGAGTTCGGATTCTAGGGTTTTGGATCTAACCTTTGGAGTGTTTTCTCATATTTTTCTAGGGTTTTCATAGAGTGAAATTACTTAGTTTTCTTGATTTTGGTGCAGCATTTGTAATCTTTCGATTGGTTTTATAACTTGGTGTTTGGTAGAAGCTTCTGCCGTTTTTATATCTCAACCTTGCCATTGGCGATGTCATTTTCAATTCCAATTACTAGTAGTGTTCCGGCAATTATGAATCAATTCGGCTTTAATGGGTTCTAAACCTCCCATGATAGGGTTCTAATGGTGAAACTCACTTTATAATTACTTGTCTCAATCCCTCTTTGTGCTTACTTGGTTGTGCGATATTGAACACTTTTGAAAATTCTTACAAGAGCCTTAGTTTTAGCATCTTCTTGACAACGCGTGTGAGCAGAGATTCTTGGTACACGTTGTGCTTGATCTCAAATGCAAACTAAGAGTCCAAACAATCGATCACAAGCAGCGTTTGATATCATTGATTATTGCTTTGTCTTCTGGCTTTTTAAGTTAAATCCCCATTGAACCATTCATCGATGGCTCCTAGATGAGATTGTGAGAGGTGGGTGTTACCTAGTTGGTGGTGAGTGGAAAGGGATCCTATCATTACGCCGCTTACAGTTTCTGATAGTTTGAAATCGATAGGTTAATAAATCAATCAATCACAGCCCCCAGATTTTACTTTAATCGCACATTCATTGGAAAAACGATTCTAAGGATCACTAGGAAACCCTTTGCGAAATGACCTGTGTGGACTCCCACGGTATTATAATGTGGCGACATCGGTTCTACGGCAGGAATAATTTCGACACACGAAATAGGCCGAAACATGCACTTTACTGAATTTTTACCAAAACCAATTTAAATTGCAAATTATTATTTAAACAGAAGAAAACATATTTTAATTATCTAGTCTATCAAGTTTTTGGATGTCGTTGTCGGGGATTTTAGTTAGTCTTTGGTAGCCGTGTAGGAAAATTTGTTAACAAGTTTTTGGCGCCGTTGTCGGGGACTTTAGTTAGTCTTTGTTAGCAGTGTCGGAAAATTGGTCAACAAGTTTTGAATTAACGGATTACTTAGGATTGAAATGAGATTCAAGATTAATATTCTTATAAAGAAAATAAGCCCCAGTTTAGGCTTGATTTTTTTCTTTTCATTAAATAAAAATTTTTCAAAAATAGTTTAAACTACAGTAGTTGACTTAGCTACTAATTTCTTATATGAGTTTATCATACTATATTGTTGTTGTCTACTGACCTTTTTTTATCTTAGTGTAATTCCATTTCAAGTAATAAGTACATGCATCTAAAACCAAAAGCAGAATTGCTGTCATTAGACACTGGATTGGAAAGAACACTGAAAATTTTGAAGAAAGTTAGATTTGCTGAAGTAGTAGTTATGTGGCTTGGAGAACCGACAAACATTCAGGTTATTGGCGGTTGACAAACCTCAAAGATAGAGAACTATGGAAGACTTTTGGAGCTGTTATTAGATCCCGATTGATACGCGGTCAGACGACTATGATTGAAGCAAACAATTTTGAGCTTAAGCTTGCATATCACCATGGTCCCAGCCAGAATCGAATTTATTATTGGGCATCCTAGTGAAGACCCCATGAGCATATGGGTAGGTTTCTTAGAATGGCCAATCTTGTGAAGTGAATAAGATTGAGACGCGTGATTAAGTTGGGTGTTTCTTTTATGCAGGAATCTGATGGCAAAGTGGGTTGAATCCTTCCACATGGATCGATAAACAAGCGGGAGGAGGTTGGTTTGAAACATTCACGATAGATTTTCCCTTCTCTACACTTCAAAGAGGAGGGAGAAATCGTTGGCATTAAACGAGGTGAAGATGACAGTCTACAATGCCTTGAAGATATAAAAGTTGCAAGTGTTCAATGCATTGGATTTATCATATCTCACAGATGGACATTTTCTACCATGCCATGAACTACACATCCAAAGGGATCATAGATGCAGCTTGTTGTGGAGCATTCAAGAAAAAGAGTGCTGAAGAGGCAAACCAGTTAATAGAAGATCTAGCAAAAAGCAACTACAGAGCTCCATCTGAGACTTTAGGGAGTAGTAGCAGGTTGAGAGGAAGTGGTGTGATAGAGCTGAACAAAATGTCAGCTATAGAGGCAAAATTGGATGCATTGATGAACAAAGTTAGCATACAGGAAAGAAAAAACCAGTCTGCCCATCTAGTGGGAACAGTGGAAGATGAACAAAGAATTTTGAATGATGAAGGACTTGCTAATGATGGTCCTTATCATGTGGAAGAAGTTCATTTTGTCACTTGACGATAAGTGACAACCAAGTCCAACAAATCCGACTACTACACACACCAGCTTTAAGGAACCATGAAATTTTTCTCATATGGACACAAATTGACAAGGGCGAGACACATGTAGAATTATCCAGCGACAATATGGTGCGACATAGTTTCTAAGGACAATAGCAGCAAAACAACCAGAGAAGTGAGAATCAAGGCCAAAGAAGGTCCCAATCTTTTGAAGAACAAATGTTAAGCTTCATGGGAGAAAAAAAAAGACTATTAAACATTTATGAACTGAAATTTGTTGAACTAGCAGCATTTCAGGTAGACACAAATGTTTCGAGCCCGACACAAGTAAGCACCTTTGAATCTTGCTAGACACAAGTAGAGTATTGCCTACTTGATACGAGGAACCAGTCAAAGGATGCCTTCCCCAGTGATCACAGAAGAATCTAAAAATTGTATAGCGATGACTCTTAGGAGTGGTAGAGAAATGAAAGAAAGAGAAGAAAATGAGAAGGATGGCTAAGATCTGAAACATCACGAGAAGTGGAGAAGAGATAAATCGAGCGATTCGAAGTTGAAGAAAAACAGTAAAAGGTGCACCAAAAGCAACCAGTTGAAAAGGGTAATCTAAGAAAGAAAGATGAGGTGCAAGCTTACAAGCTTCCAGTTCCATTCCCTGAAAGGCTATAGAAAACTAAACTAGAAGAGCAATTCTCTAAATTCTTAAACATGTTCAAGAAAATAGAGATAAATATCTCTTTTTCTAAGGCACTGATTCATTTGCCTCACTATGCTAAGTTCATAAAGGATATACTAAGCAGAAAAGGAAAATTTGCTAAAGAAGGAATAGTGAACTTGACAGCATTCTGCAGTGCAGTTATTTAGAGGACTCTACCAATGAAAATGTAGAATCGGAAGCTTCACCATTCCTTGCACCATAGGGGATTCTAAAATGGGAAAAGCACTGTGTGATTCTAGAGCCAGCATCAACTTGATGCCCTCATCTGTTTTCAAAAGACTAAGTTTAAGGGAGTTCACTCCCATTGTAAACCATAGATGGCAAACGCAACCTTAGCTCAACCAGAGGGTATCCTTGAGGATGTGCTTATCAAAGTGGGAAAGTTCATTTTTCTAGTAGACTTTCTGGTTATTGATATTGAAGAAGACAAACAAGTACCACTGCTACTAGAAAGGCCTTTTCTTGCTACAGGAGCAGCTTTGATCGATGTCTAAAAATGAAAGCTTACTCTCAGGGTTGGAGATGAAGCAGTGCACTTCAATCTCAATCAGAGTTTGAAACATCCTGAATTTGAGAATATTGATTGTAAGATTATAGAAACAAAGGTTCCCATCAATTCTGAACTGAGAAATGATTGTAAGATTCAAAATTCATTGAATGAAAATGAGATGAATTTTCAGTATATTGAGTGTTTTGATGTTGAATTTCTGAATTCCAATTTCACATTTAAAGAATCAGTACTCAGTCTTAATGAAAGCATTGTAGAAAAATCAAGTGCTTATGAAAATAAGGTTTCATAAATAAACACAAGCTCATATGGTTTAATTTTGAAAGAATTGCCCCAAAGATTTGAAGTATGCCTTTCTAAACCAGTAATCATATCATCTGAAGTATGCCTTTCTTGAAGCTAGGAAATCCTAAGCCCGATATCATATCGGTTGACTTGTGAGCCTGAAAAGAATAGAAGCATTGGACATTCTCGGGGAAATATAAGGGATCCATTATGGTCTATAGATGATTTAAAGGCGGTCCTTCCATTTGTATGTAAATCCTCTTGGAGGAAAATCACGAAGACTGATAGAACATCGAAAATTTGAATCCAGTTATGAAAGAAGTTGTCATAAAAGAAGTATTGAAATGGCTGAATGCAGGCTTCATTTATGCAATATCATATAGCCCTTAGGTGAGCCTAGTTCATGTCATTCCCAATAATGGTGGATTCATTGTCATCATAAATGAAAAGAATGAATTAATTCTAACGAGAACTGTGACAGGATGGAGGGTGTGTATAGACTACAGAAAACTGAATACTGCTACAAGAAATGATCATTATCTTCTACCTTTCATTGACCAAATGTTGGACAGGTTAGCAAGACACTCCCATTTTTGTTTTCTTGATGGATACTCTGGATATAATCAAAATGTCATAGCCCCTGAGGATCAAGAGAAGACCACTTTTACTTGTCCTTATGGTACCTTTTCTTTTAGAAGGATGTCATTTTGGATTGCTGCAATGCTCACGCCACCTTTCAGGTGTATGATGTACGTATTTTCTAATTTGGTGGAAGAACATAGAAATCTTCATGGATGACTTTTAGGTTTATGGATCAGTTTGAACATTGTTTGCATAATTTGGAAAGCGTAACCGGAAGATGCGAGAAAAATTTAGCTCTGGTGGGAAAAATGACATTTCATGGTAACAAAAGACATTGTATTGGGTCACAAAATTTCTGCAGCTGGATTAGAAGTTGACCAAGCTAAAGTTTCCATCATAGAAACTCTTTTTCCACCAATCCTGATGTTAAAAGGGATTAGAAGTTTTGGGACATCTTTGAGTCACATAGAAGATTCATAAAAGACTTCTCAAAAATATCAAGGCCACTATGCAAATCGCTGGAAAAAGAAACAAAATTTGAATTTGATGAAAAGTGTAAGTGTGCTTTTGAAGAAATCAAGGACAAATTAATTAGAGCTCCTATCATGGCAACACCAGACTGGAACAAAGAGTTTGAGATCATGTGTGATGCCACTGATTTTGCCATGGGAGCTGTGCTGGGACAAAGAGCTAACAAGACCTTCAGAGCCATATATTATGCTAGCAAGACTTTTAATGAGGCACAAGAGAATCATTTAACAACTGAAAAAGAAATGCTACCAATGGTCATTGCTTATGAGAAGTTCAGGCCATATATATTGGGGTCTCATGTGATAGTGCACACTAATCATACCTTGATTAAATACGATGGAAAGAAAGATGCAAAGCCCAGGGTGTCAGATGGAGTGTTCTTTGCTTTCTGAGAATTTGATTTGGAAATCAAGGATAAAAAGGGTAGTGATAATGTGATAGCTAATCACTTGTCAAGAATAGAGAAGCCTATGGAAGATGAAATAGGGAATGAGATTAAAGAAGATTTCCCTGATGAGCAGCTTTTTCAAGTATCGGATAAAACAACATGGTATGCTAATATTGTGAACTTTTTGCTTATGGAATTATGCCACCAAAATTCAGCTACCAACAGAAAAGAAAGTTGAGAACTTATGTTAAGCTTTATATATGGGATGACCCATTGCTTTTTAGAAGATATCAGATTATTAGAAGATGTGGACAAGAGCAGAACAAGATGGAATTGTGGATAAATGTCATTCATCACCATATGGAGGACACTTTGCAGGAGACAGAATAGCCTAGAAAATTCTCCAGTCAGGCTTTTATTAGCCAACTTTATTCAGAGACTATTCTAAATGGGTTAAGCATTGTGACAGATGTCAGAGAATGGGCAATATAAACAGAAGAAATGAGATGTCTCTACAAGGAATTATGGTAGTGCATATTTTTTATGTATAGGGAATAGACTTCATGGGGCCTTTCCCACCTTCATTTGGAAACTTATACACTATACAGTTGCTGATTATGTCAAACTGGTGATCATAGCTGCCTTATAAATGATGTCAATACAATGGTGGGGTTTATTCAAAGGAATATCTTGAGTAGATTTGGAGCCCCTATAACTATTATAAGTGATGAGGGAAGCCATTTTGCAAACAAGTTGTTTGCAAAACTCCTTCGAGCGAATATGGAGTCAGGACATGTGGGTTTGACAACTCAGGTTAAATGGGCAGGACAGGATATCGATAGAGAAATCAAGAATATTCTTGAGAAAACGGTCAATGCAAGCAGAAAAGATTGGTCAGCAAAATTGGATGATGCATTGTGGGCTTATAGAATTGCTTATAAGTCCCCTATTGAAATGTCCCCATACATAATGGTCTATGGTAAGCAATGTCATTTACTTTTGGAACTTGAGTATAAAGCAATGTGGGCAATAAAGAAGCTGAACTTTGATTTCCAAACTGTGAAAGAAAAGAGACTTCTCCGATTGAATGAATTAGAAGAGCTGAAGAATGAAGCTTATGACAATGTAAGGATTTACAAGGATAAGACTAAGATTTGGCATGACCAGAGGATATTAAGGAAAGAATTCAAAATAGGAGAAGTCCTCTTTATGCAGCTCAAGGCTTAGATTATTTCTAGGAAGCTCGAATCAAAGTGGAGTGGTCCTTACTCTGATCGTGAAGTTACACCCTTTAAAATGATTATCCCAGAAGTCAAGATGAAATAATTAAGATTAATGGTCAAAGGCCCGAAGCACTATTTGGGAGGAAATCTAAATGAAGAAGTAGTCGAGATTTGAAGAGAAGAAGAAATTCTTGAAAAGAGCAAATATTGCAACAAGTCTAGCCCGGAGACTTAAAATGGCTTGGTATTTGGGAAGCAACCCAAGCAATTTCCTTTTTTTTTTTTAGTGTGGTTTTGTTTAATTTAGAGTGTTTTGATTCGTTTAGAAGTAGTGTAGTTTTGTTAGAATTTATTTACTTACAATTACAATCTTCTGATTGTCAGGATAGTGAAGTTGCAAGGATATATGAAGGTCATTATTGAAGCATCTCCAGCGAGTGGAGTTATGCGGGTTAACTAAAAGGGAGTCTTCTTCTATCTCTTAGTAAATAATATATTAGAGTTTGAGAGTGTAATTTATCTAATTTAGAAATTGCATAGTAGCTTCATTATACCTTTCTTGAACAAGTGGTGTGAAGATTTCTGTATTACATTGAAAGTATGCTGAATTAATTGAATTGAAAATCTTAGTGTTATTGTTCATGCTTGATTTGAGAATTTTTCAATAGTAATAGACTTTTATTCACAAGCCTGAACTGAAATTGTAGAAATAAAATGGGGAAAATAAGTAAAAAAAAAAAAAAATCTACTTGAAAGAAGAATAATCTTCCTCAATTTCGCGACATTGACAGCTATTTCGTGACACCTTCTCCAGAAATTTCCCCAATGTCATGACATTGCAGCGACATTGCTCCAATGTCACGACATCGCAGTTATGAAAGATAGACATCAAGCTTAACCTTCTGGCAATGTCGCAACATCAAAATCTAATGTCGCAACATTATGGTAGTGTCGCAACATTGAAATTCCAATGTCGCTACATCACTCTAAAAGCAACAAAAGAACATAAGCAATGTCGCAACATTGTTGGATCAATGTCGTGACATCCAGAAAAGCGACTTGAAAACCTAAGCAATGTTGCAACATAGTAATCTCCATGTTATAACATTAGGCTAGTGTCGCAACAGAGAAATTTTAATGTCGCCACATCAGGTGAGGCCATTTAGAAAATCTGAACAATGTCGCGACATCACGACATAGTTGCGACATCGTCGATAGCGACATCGAAATTCAATGTCGCGACATTGTACTAAGACACTTAGGCTATCAGATCGATGTCGCAACATCACAACTTCAATGTCACGACATCGCAGTTAGGGAAACCCACCTATAAAAGGAACACTTTTGAGAAATTTTCATTGTCACATCAAATTTCTCAAGCTTTCAGCTCTAACCTCCCTCGAAAATCTCACAAAAACCAAACAATATCGAATCAACTCTGCAAGCCTCGGCAGTGATAGGAAATGTAGTGGGAGATTTTCAAAGAGAGAGAAGGCAGAGGAAGTTCGAGAGAGAAAGGGCAAGGCCAAGCAAACTACCCTGAGTCGTGCACTGAGGTAAATTGGTGGTGGAAGAAGGAGGAAAATTCAGGGCCTTCTACTCGACAAGGGGCTTAATGTTCCAAAAGCATTTGGTTAAGAAGGGCTTCATGGAAGAAAGAGGTTTCAAGCGGTTAGTTATTAAGCCACCATTTAAGGAAGAGATTGGCTTGATGGGGCTAGGAGAGTGGAGCCAACATCTGGAGCCAAGAGTAAGGGCTATAGTTAAAGGTTTGCGCGATGTGGCGACGAAAGGAGCACTGACGTGCTAGGTCGAGGGGTGGATCCTTTTGGGGAGAGGTCATCCCGAGCTCTAAAAAGCTTAAGACCGAGTGGGTGAATGTGCAGAATACAACCAGCTCCAGAAGAGCCTCAAGTTTGAAGAAATAGTCGAGGAGGTGACAAAGCGGCCTGGGGCGTGAAGCGAGAACAAAACCATCAGCAACACTATCAATGAGGTGATTGGACGGAGGTGAACAAGGTATTGTTTTACTTTGTAAAATCTGTTCTCACCCCTTCAAAGCATGTCTTAACAGTGAGATAAGACTATGCCATACTCTTGTATGCACTGGTAAAGGAGTGGAGACTGAATGAGGGGAAATTGGTGGAACAATCCATTTTGAACTACGCTGAGAATAGCTTCTCAGGGAATATCCCCTACCCTGCCTTGACCATTATCCTGTTCATCAAGGGGGGTGTAACATTCAGCGAAACATAGGAGAAGTGCCCAAGATCCTCTCCTCTCACTCTCACTAGGGTCCTCAAGACTCCAGCACGGGGTGAAGAAGGTAGAAGGCTTGAAAGGAAAAACGACTCTGAAGCTACTTGAGAGTAGCTGACTTGATTGAAGAAGAACCATAAACAGAAGAAATTGGGGTTTTTGAAGACTACCCGGAGCAGCCAGTGCTCTCCCCCAGTGTTGAAGAAACCTTGGCCTTAGAACAAGCCTTGAAAAATGGAGAGAAGACGAAAATGAGAGATAAACATACAGTTGTTCTCTTTGCTACTTGAGAGGAATAAGAGAGAAGATAAAGAGAAGAGATGAGTAGCTCAAGGAAGAGCTGAGATGGAGATATGAGAATCTAGCTGGAGAAAACAAAGTAAGAGAAGAAAACTTAGTAGCACTTCTCTAGCAGAGGGATGAGGAGTGGAGAGAAGAGTTAGCCTAAAGGGATAGAGCATTGAGGGCTAAGTTGAAAGAGAGGGAAAGAGTGTTTGTGAATGATCAGCTCATGAAAGATCAAGAGTTGATCAAGCTTATGGAGGTTAGGGAAAAAGAAATGGAAGCAGGAGCACAGCTCCCGAGGCTGGGCCTTTGGATATCTTTCTGAACACTAGAATGATATCAAGGCTACCATCCAAAAGAGGGATGAAGAGCTAGAGTTCACCCTGAACTACAGGAAGAAGCTATGGACTGAGAGCATTGATCTGGTGAACCAGAATATGGTAAAGATGTATCAAGCCCAGGGTGAGTTTGAGTAATCACTGAATTCCATTGGGCAGAGGCAAAATGAGCTCATCAAGCAGCATATTAGAACCTGAGAGTGTTTTGTTTAACAAGGATGGAGGAAACTCAGGCGGAAAACCGAGGCCCTCCATCCACACGATTCCCACACCCTCTAATCTTGTTACAAGTAGCAGGTGTTAAACCTCAAGCCCTCCAAATCCCAATACCACAGAAAGAGAAAATAACTCTCTTTCTCTCTCTCTATCCCTCCATTTTTCTATTTTCTCTGTATATATCTCTCTCTTGTAATCTATAAAATGTAATTTTTCCCTCTTTATTAATAAAAAGACAGTTTCTGAAATTTGTATACAGTCTTTTCTTATTTTATTTTCTTTTAAATTTACAATTCTAAGAACTCAAATAAAAATGAAGAGGACTTTGTTATTACGAATAAATGAAATTCGAGTGTGTTAAATGTAAAGATCTTTACGAGTTGAAATTTTGGATGTGCATATTTTAAGAAGAGGTTGTGGTTGTACTTTTGCGGTCTATTAGAAATTTGTTAAATTGTTGGTGTTATTGTTGTTGACCAAGTGAACGAATTATTTGATCGAGAATGAAGCGTAAAGTTGAACAAGAACCTGTAAAATGTTTTAAACAAACAAAGCTGAAATGCGAAGAGATCTTTATTGGGCTGAAATTGAAACTAAATTTTAAGTTGTGATGTAAGAATAAAAGCCAAATTTTTAGATTTTGAAAAAGCGAAGTGAAATCAAAGCTATTAAATTGCCAATTCTAATTAAATTGAGCAGTACGGTTCGAAAATGACTAAACTAACATTAGTCGAGTACCTTAAAAACTGATTGTGCTTGGGTTAGGAAAATTTTATGGGACTTATTATCAAAAATCTTTAAAGAGTCGTAGAACTTGTTGCATTATTATTCAAGGTGAAATCATAGACATCACAACCAGCAGAAAATGATTTAGGTCATCCTTGAACAGTTTGGAATTTCAAAAGCTTGCCCTTTAATATGCTTTATGAATATACCTTAGTACCCATTTTGAACTTAATGTCAATTTCATCATCAGAGCCAAAAAGGAGAGCCTTAAACCTTCCTTAAGTCTTACGCTGATAAAGACCTTCATTGCCGATACTGCGGTCGATCTGACATAAGCAGCAGGGATAAGTTGAAGTCTGTTTTGAATTGAAATGAAGAAGGAGAATTAAGGAGGAGAAATGATGACAATTAAGAAAAAGTGTACTAAAGGAGGTGCAAAACTAAAAATTGATAAGTTGAAAAAGAATGAAAGTTTCAAGGAGTGAGTATTATCTTGTAGCCTACTGACCTAAAGCAATTAAGTCATAGGGTGTTACCTAGCCTGCAATGTCGTGGTATGGGGATTCTTGACCCAGAAGCTTGTTAAGATGGTAAGAAGCTTAAAAAAGGTAAAACATTGCACCACTCAAACTGAAACAAAATGCGAGAAAGGCTACAAACGAATTGAAAATAGCGATGGAAAGAAAAAAAGCCCTGAAAAGGAGAAAATACAGAAAAATGCACTAAAATAAATTGGGCGGTGCTTGAGAGGCTATGGTAGCAAAAAAATAGGATAAGCAATGAAGGCAAAATATTGAGAAAATATATTCAGAATTAAATTAAAAGTAGCTAAAATGTCCAAATCAATACCAGTACCTAGCCATACATTCTGACTCAAAATACCTATTTGATTCTAAGGATTGTGTTATATCTACATTAGTGGAGAATAATATGACCAATAAGCCTATAGGACTTAAATTTACTCTGAAAGAATGTCATCCTGCAAAGTAACTCTCATAAAGGAACCTAATCTGCTAAATTAGTCATAAAAGGAAGACCAAGACACACTCACTTAGGTGGTGTTTGTTTTTTTTACTTAATGCTGAATATAATTTTTAACTTAATCTTTGAATAGTACTTAATAGCATTAAGTATTAAGTTGTTGTTTTTAACATTGGGTAGTGATAGGGATAATGACGGGGCCCGAATTATTTTGGGTTCGATCCTTCGCTCTTAATGACACATGTTTAATTTAATTTTGTCGGGTTTTAACGGGTTTGGTTTTATTTTCTCAAATCAGGGACGGGTTAAGACATTGTGCTTTTCTGTAAGAGCAGAAAATTAGAAATTTTCAAAAAATTGCAAAATGTTAATAAAATAATAGAATTGTCGCAAGGGTTGAAGCCTGAAAAATATCATATCTCGAGATGACAGCGGTTGCCGCGTGTTAATTCGTCTTGAAAATCTAGTGACCTATAAAAGTTTCATTGAATTTTTGGGATAACTGAAATTTTCTAATTTTCACGGGTGATAAGTTGTCGGTGACTCCGGGGACGATATTTTACGAAAATCGAAGAGTCGGGGAAATGGCTTAGGCTAAGTTCATTTAAAATAAAGTGAGCTGAAAGAAATAAATTGTTTGAGGACTAAGCAGGACCGAAAATGAGTAATATGAACCATATATCCAAAATAATAATAATAATAAGCTCCGCTTCGATTATATTTTAAAAATAATCTTTTATTATTTTATTTTTATACTTTAATATAAATAATAATTATTATTATAATTTTTTTTAATAAATTATTTATAAAAATTCATAATATTTTTATTTTTATGAAAAATATTAATTTTAATATAATAAAAAAATCAAATATAAAAAAATTAAAACTAAAAAATAAAAATAAAAATAAAATGTAAACGGGGCAAGTTTGAGAATTTTCCTATATCCAGTCGATTACGTTTTAATTTTTAAATGAAACAAGTTTGAAATTGAAAAAAAATAAAAGAGTAGTCGGGATGGGACAGCCGTCGAGCCCTCCAGATTATTGTCATCCCTAGTAGTGTATATTGCTGGCTTTTCTTGCTTGTTAGGCGATGATTGAGTTTTTTTTTTTTTTTGGAAAATGACTTTTACGAATAGAAAAAGTAAAATGTTACTACTTTTACATTAGAACTTTTAAAAAAATTTAGCAATAAAGTTGTGAGAATTTAAAAAAAACAAGCGACTTAATCTTGAAAGCTATTTAACCGACATTAAGTCAAAACAACCTGTTAATTAGTTGTATGTAATACATGTATAGATACTGCAGTAAATAATCTAATTGTTGATTCTAAATGACTTTGGTAGAATTGATATCACAAGCGAAATACTATTAAACCTAATCTTGTCGATTGAAAATATGATTTAATTGAAAACTGTCCTTAAAAATTGATTTTTATTGTTTGAGGACAAACAAATAGCATTTCCTTTGCTTGAGGACAAGCAAAACTTTAAGTTTGGGGGAGTTTTGTCACGCCCCGATTTTGGTTCTTGAGGCCAAAATCTTGGGACTGCTGCGATTTTTTTTTTTTTTTTTTTTTTTTTTTAAAAGCCAACTTGCACCTGTGGGTTATGGCCCACATCTTACTCATGAATCAAAGAACTACTGCAGTGGTGTCCATCAAAATCTATACACATCTTGAGTCCAGTTTACAAATCTGGCCATCGCACAATTCACAGTCGACGTGAGCTGTGTAGTGAACCGCCTGAATTAATGTTGGCAAATTTGTATGCGGATGTTTCTTGATGTCTTCTCCTGTACTACGGATTAAAGCAGGTGCTAAACTTCGTAGTGGAGAAACATATTTTATAACTTATCTGGATGCATGATGCATATACGATTATAATAAGTGTATAATACTTGGTCTCAAAAATTTATTACATTCGTATCGTGGACTTATACAAGTACTTAAGCTCATAACGAGGCTTATGTTTGTTGGGACTCAGTGAGATTCTGAATCTTATTCTTATGCGAGAACATGTATCACAAACTTATGTTCATTGAGACTCGAAGTAGGAATTCTGAACTTATACTCATTCGAGGAACTTATATGGGCTTATGTTTGTCGGGACTCGAAGTAGGGGTTCTGGAACTTAATATCCTTATACTCGGAGTTGTATTCGGAGGTGCCGTAGGTATCGCGAAATTCTGAATGCATCTGGAGTAATGTAAGAACTTATTCTTATACGGAAGTACTTGTAAGTGCTACAAAACTTATCTTGGTCTTCTGAACTTATACGTGTTCAAATCTTATCACAGTATTCTACAAAGACATACTTACCTTCTTGAACTTATCTTTTTGGTCTTCTGAACTTGGACATGTATTTGGGATATCTCACATGTCTTCTGAGTATATACTTATCTTCTGAACTATCTGTCTTACGAGGCATATACTTATCTTACGGAACTTATCGCGATCTTCACGGAGCATATACTTATCTTACGGAACTTATACGTCACGGCCAGACATATACTTATCTTCACGGAACTTATCACGATCTTCACAGACATATACGCATCTTCTGGATCTTATCAGCGTGAAGGTATCAAAGTGATCCTGATAAGTCGGAACTAATCATCATCATTATTATCACATACTGGTCGGATCCTGCGATATGCGAGATACATATCGGTATGGACATTAGTCCGTAGCGGTGCAGTCATAACGAATCACGCCGCCAGCATTTTGCTAGTTGCGAGAGTACTGGTGGTACTCTGGAACTATGCTTATTTTACGGATCACGAGAGTACCGCCAAGTCTTCTGGACTTATACTTATTTTCTGAATTTGTACTTGCTTCCGTCTGAGAGTACGTGGGTAATACATAACTTATACTTATATTGAGACGAAGTACCCATGGGTACACGAGGCTTAATCCGTCTGGGTGCCGTAGGTACCTACGAGAACTTTTGGTCTGGGAGTACGTGGAGATTTTCTGAGCTTAATCGAGCAGGACTGTCAGAGGCGTAACTTGTTCGGATCACGGGACTTGTCGGGGATACAGGAGTGCAGTGGGTACTACGGAGCCGTCGAGAGGCAGGAACTTATTGGATCTTTGGACTTATCGAATCACGGGGAGTACCGTAGGTACTACGGGACTTATTCGGATCTGGGACTTATATTTGTCGGGTCTCTGTGGGAGTTCTGAGCCTCATATTCGAAATACAGTATGTATTACGGATCGAACGTCGCCATTTCCTCGTTATTCATTGTCGTTTATGATCATATAATTATGGGAATACCTAGACCGATAATAATAAATGAGTAAGACCACGGCCTGCGTAGTATCCCTAGAAAGATACTTTCTGATCTTGATGTCGTAACACGGCCGGGAGTGCGAGCAGCGACCCGGAGAGTGTCGTCGCACTAATCGGAGAAATCTGCAAAAATTGCTAATGTCTTTGAAGCATAAATCGAGGAGAATCTTGTCGCACTTATCGAGAGAAGTCTAGAAATACTAATGTGCGGCTTACGATCGGAGAATCTTGATCGCACTAATCGAGAATGCCAAAATTATAATGTCTTGCGAAGCACCATCGAGAGGAATGTCGTCAGCACTAATCGGGAGAGTGATGTGTCATTTAATAAGCGGTCTTAGGCATTTTATAATTATGTATGAATTCCATAACTTCTTATTTTATAATAGAACAGCCATATTATGTGTTCTTAACGGTCGTATTTCATATCTTTGGTAAGTAGATGCGTGTATAATCACGTATTATTCATGTATTATTATTCTTCTATGAATCTATTTTACCGGAATTGGAATCAGTCAATCGAATCATCGAGCTAAAGTTATGGCATTTCATATGGCGGGTCATTCTGGAATTTAACCCGAGGGGCAGGTTGAAATACTGACTTTCCGGGGTCTTAACTTCATATTGGCACTATCTCTTTGTACTTATTTAAAGCTAAGGTGCTAAGGGTTCTGTTAACTGGAATCACCCAATTGAACACCGAAACTCGAGGTTAAGTGCAGAAACAACTCGAACTAATCATGATCAGGCGAGGTGTGAAATGGGCTTGCACATAGCCCTACTTTGAGTGAATTTTTGGGCTTTCTAGAAGCAGAATTTGGAGATACCTATTGAATATGTTTGGTTCTCCTTGAAGTCTATTTTAATTGGCCACTTGAATCACTCAAATCGGATAGAAATGAGCAAGTTATGGCCAATCTGGCCAGTCGAGCAGGCTTGAACAAGATGTACCGGTACAAGAAGCTCAAGTTGTGCGAATTTAGCAATAAAAATGACGGAACCAGCGGTATGGGTCTGATTCGAGTTAATAAATAAATGTCCTGAATCTCTGAAAATGTGTTTTCTCCCCATTTTCCATACTTTTGAACCCAATCAACTACACACCTCATAAACACTTCAAACGCACATCAAAACCATTTAATTCACCTTGGAGATCTCTTTTCTATTCGATTCCTCCTTCAATACTTATCTTAGTTCAAAAGACTTATCATGAATTACTTGAAAACCCATTCCAATATGGGTTATAACTCATACACAAATCAAACTCAAGGATTTGTTAGGATTTATTAAACCACTAATTCAATTCACTAGTAGTGCTTAATGAATTAAATCATACAGAGAGGATTTCACTTGAAACTTCTTGTGCCATATGGGGTTTTACCCACCTTACTTGCCATCATTTTTGGGTTAAGATGAAACCCTAGCAAAACCCTAGATTTGGGCAAGATTATAACCATCAAAGCATGGAAATTCATACATAATCTCATAGAATCCATACATAAATTCAGTTTCCATACCTTTTTGCTTGATCTCTCTTCCTCTTCTTCTCTTCTTCTTCTTCCTCTTCCTCTTCTCTTCTCCTTCTCCCATACGTTTTTGAGCTCTCCCTCTTTTTGGAGACCAATTTGGTCTTAAATCATGGATTTGTTAAGGCCATGTTTGGCCTATACAAAAAAACCCATTTTTGGTTTTTAAGTTTTCTTTATTTGCTTTTTGGCCCATAACTCTTTCTATTTATAAATAAACTTTCCTTTTTATTGTATTTTGGCCTCTAGTCTTTCACATTGGACTTTTAAAGCCCTTTTGGACCAATTACAAAATTGTCGCTAATTCTTGTAATTCCAGGGTCTCTCGTTAGTGTTTATTGACTCTGAAACATTCAAATTGAAACTTACAAATACTACACAAACATGTCGCTTGACTAGGGTAGTATTCGGGGTGTTACAAGTTTGATGGGTCTAAAACTCATCTATTTTTTAAGCTCATTTTTCAAGTATATTTCAGGCTTAAAAAGTTCATTTTATATTATGGAGCTTACAGAAACTTAAGGAAAAGAAGCAGAATTCATAATAAATTGGAGCATAAATCAACATTGTGTAGAGAAAGGGCTAATGTCACGACATTAGATTTCCAGTGTCGCGACATTATGTGGATAAGGTCTGAGCTATTACGTGTCGGGAACAAAAATGCGACATCGGCGAAGAGGAAGGCAGCGATATTCAATGTCGCTGACATAATTCGACATTGAGGCATACATTAATAATAGCGACGAATTTTCAACTCAATGTGGCGACCTTGGCAATATGACCAGGTCAAACTACAACAGCCATCCAATGTCGTGACATCACCCTAACATTGCCTACAATGAGAAGAACTTAATTGTTTAAATGTTGCGACATCACCACGACATCATAACAAGCCTCAACCAGTGAAGACATCAGCTGAACATTGTTGTGACATCATACCAAAGCAAGCCTCAGTTGAAGTTTAACAGACCAATGTCATGACGTTGGCATAAATTAAGACTAACAGGCAAAGTGAACTATATAAATGATGCCATGACATCAGGCAATAAGGTAAAAGCGAGAGCATGACAAGCTATGTGTCGCGACATCGGAATTAATCTATGCTGGATTTGGTATGCGACATTGACTTACTCGTGGAAATTTGGTGCCCGACAAAGTTGTCAATGTCGCGACATCAAATGCAACCGCGACATTGACAACTGCGATGTCATGGCTTGTCGTAGTAACGTAAAGCGACTAGGCGACATTTTGACTTTTGAAGTGCGTGATTCTGCGCCTGGATTTTAGGGCCCCCGAACACGAGCTATAAATAAAAAGTTCTAAGAAGAGTACCTGACTTCCGGTGAAAACTTTCATCAAGTCTATTTGCTTTTTGGGAGAGTTAAAGTCTCATTGTATATATATTTTTATTTTCTTTTTTTCTATTTTTTTTAGTTTGTTTTCTAGATTTAGATTTCTTCTTTCAAATTAGAGTAGTGATTTGAACTGAAATTCGGAGCTAGATGAATGTAAATCGAAGCTTAAAATTTTGTCTAAATTTAAATGGAATCTGAGAATTTTTGTGGACTTCGTTTTTTTTCAGTATTGATGACAATTTCAATGAATTTGTTTGATCAACTAGTCATTGTGATTTGTGATCCAGATTTGAGAGGCTCAGCTTCCTCTAGGAAGAATCTGTTGTTTGGATTATTGTTTGTAGTGTCATAATGTTGTTTTTGGTATGTGAATATCTAACCTCTGCTGAGTTCTATGCTGGAAGGTATTGACATGAGTGTGTGCTCGAGAATATGATCCACTTCTTGATCTAAGAAATTTAATTCTAAAAGGTTTCACCTTGGTGAGAGGAATAAATTCAACCACATGTTAGTGAGAGATTATTGAGGAGAAAGAATTATTTTCTAATTGATGGCTAAGATATCATTTATTTTGGAGAGGGCTTATATGACCCTGTCTATGGGGGTAAGCAATTTCCAATCCTAAGAGATGGTTGTGAAGTACTGAGAAGGAAAAATAGTCAAATCTTTAAAGAGGATAAATCCTTACAAGTAGCTCTTCAGAGTCACTATCTAGAGATAGAATTGTGATAAGCTGGAGAGTGAAATGTGTGATGTTAGGAGAAATGTTTACATTAATTCTTTGTTGGAATGATTCCAATGTTCATACCCAGACTTTATCTTTTATTTGGAACTTGATGAAAATTACGAGTCACGACCTTTGCTTTCATTCGGTGTTATTTCAATTCGATTAGATTCTCTAATCATGTATTTTAGAATTTAATTATTACTTTGATTCATTTTACTGTAGAAGATAAATGTATTCTGAAATTCAGTGAGATTCTTGAGTAGTAAGGGTAGTTAATCTTTGAATTCTCTAATCAATCCTCGTGGGAATGATATATGAACTTAAACATCCATTTTATTGCTTGTATGACCTGTGCACTTGTAGAGATTTTTGACCAAAACTAATTTAAATTGCAACTTATTATTTAAACAAAAGAAAACATATTTTAATTATCAAGTCTATCAAGTTTTTTAGCGTTGTTGTCGAGGCCTTTAGTTAGTCTTTGGTAGCCGTGTCGAAAAATTGGTCAATGCTCTATCTCCCTGCTTCCTCGATCACCTCGGGTGTATTGTCTGTGGCTCATGAACCTCCAGAGTAACTCCTGGTCACCCAGACCTCTTGCCTGCGTGCAGGCCACCGCCACACCTTTCCATCAATAGTCTCCTCTACTTTCCCTGTGGGTGGCACCCTCCTCCTCCTCACCTAGCCATACTCCCAACCCCTTACCCATTCCCCCTTCCCCATTAAACCATCATCCCATGAAAACCTAATCTAAAAGTGCCATCATCAAATGACCTAAGATGGCCTCGCCTTTACATCTTTCACCTATCATGAACCATGCCTTTGTCGTCGAGCTTTCCAAGATCCGAGTGGGTTCGAGGCCATGTAATGCAGTATGATGCTTGTGAAATGGCACTTGGTCTCTGGATTCCCCCGAGCACAGGGTAGAACATAGGGGGCAAATGACCAGGTTCTTTACGCCGAACAAAATCATGATGGCTCTGTTGCTTTCGTATAAGAAGAAGTTCAACTTTGTTCCTTTAAAGGCTTTCTGACGACGGTATTGATTTTCACGAGACTTTCGGTCACCGTGATCAATCCCCATCATAGTACACGCGTACTTCGTATTGCACTCATTGCTAGTAGGGCCTTTGCCCGGCAGTGGTAATAAGCGCATTTCTCAGCGGAGCATCTCGACAAGGAGGTCTATATAAACGCGATTCACGGGGGTATGCGCTTGTTCTTTTCCTTTGTTTTATTCCTTCCTTTTTGCTTTTCTTTCTTTTCCTTTTCTTATTTCATTTTCCCATCATTTTTTCTTCTCATTTCTCTTTCTTTTTCTTTTTCATTTTCTCCTCATTTCCTCATTTCTCTTTGAATTTCTCTCCTCCTTTTGGGCATTGTAAGTAATGGTCGAAAGGAGGAAATTTACCTCCTCCTTATCAGTAGATATTGGCTGGCTATCCATTTCCTCATTTTCTTTTGTTTCCTTATTCCTCTTTTATGACATCATACCCTCGGCGAAGCCCAATATGGGCCATGGAATCATACCACCAATGACGTGGCTGATGTGGTAATTCCTTTTTATGCCCGGTGTCGCGCTCTTGAGGTCTGCGTGTTGGCGTCACTGCGCTGCCGCGTGTCATCAGGCACCCACTCGTCAGCGTTGAAATCCAGGCCACCTCGGAATCCAACGAAGTGATGACGTGGCTAAATTTCGAGACGATTTCAGGAGAAGTCAATTTTTATCATCCGAGATCAAAATTTGGATTTTTAAATTTTATTTACCATTTTTTGAGAAAATTGGATTTTCTCGGGAGTTCCACAACTTCTACCTGTTCTTAATGCTTGCATTTGTTGAAGAGTATTTTCTGCTATGAAAGCTATGAAAACTGATTTGCGAAATAGAATGGGGATGAATGGTTAAATAATGTTTAGTGGTATACATAGAAAATGAATATTTGATTCTATTGACAACGAACTCATTTTGAATCGTTTTTGAAATATGGATAGTCGTAGAAATCGTGATTATCTCGCGATCCTAAAGCATGGAGTGTAGCTTGATTTGTACTTTTTCTATCCTTCAAGTTTAAACTTTTATTAATATAATTAGTACTTTATTTTCTATATATTGATATATTTTCAAAAAAAAAAAATTTATTAGCTAATCGCCCTCTCGGGTTCTGGATCCGCCGTGTCGTCGACACAGTTTCAATCGTCGGGTTGCGTGTTACTCATGTCTCTTGCTATTGGCTTGTTGATACCCTCTCAAATCCTCTCATAGTCGCCTCTTTTCCCTATGTAACAAGATTGATGTTGTCTTTGGCACATCATCTTGAGAAGACGTATTATAGTATATTTATGATTCTTTTTATTGTATTAGAGTATATTTATGATTCCTTTTATTATCTCAATGTTTTTACCTTTTTACCTTTGTATTGGTATATTTATATACTTCAACTCTTTCAATAATAATAAAGTTTGTTTCATAATATCACCTTCCTCTAGGTGTTATTTGTTGGTGAATCAATTTTCAATTTCAAATGTGACAACAAGTTTGTTATTAATATTATTGATCAAAATCCAAGCTTCAAAGATCCAGCTGACCAAATGAAATTAAATAGATATACCACATACAGAAAGTCCAAATTAAGCACCAAATCTGCTGGAAACATGGGAAAGGCATGCATTTATAGAGGTCTATATATATATATATGCGGTTAGCCGGTTCTTGGGGCCCGGGAAACCTTTCCTTCAGAATCCAGGTAGAGTCGGACTCGCCTAGTGTTGAAATCCATGGTTACAAAGCAATTAGGCTGAACCACTTGGAACTGAACCCTAGGCATGTCTTCCTTTATCTTCCTTTCTGCCTCTTCCACGGTCATGCCCACCACTTCAGGCCATGTTGTTTTCGGTGCTACCCCTACTCCAGATAGATGGCCCATTGGCTCTGAATGATATATATATGAACAAGTCAATTAACCATGATCATGATTCCATGCATGCTGATAATATAGGTGCTAGTTGATAGGCTGTCTTTTCAAGGGCCCCCACCCCTTTTGCCGTTTTAAAGCTTACTAATCCAGTGCTGAAGTGAAAGCCACCATATATAACTCAACTTGGATTAGCCAACCTCAAATCAACGTAATGAGAATTGAGAAAATGATAGGGAAACTTTCAGCCCATCTGATTTGGGAATTGGGAATAATTACTAAGAAAAGTATAAATAATATAAAATATATTTTACTAAGATTTTAAAGAAAATAATTTTGTTCCAGATAATACTTAAATACTATCTCAATCAATTATAGATAATACTTTAATACTGCTTATTATGATATTATTTTATACTTAGAAATATAATTATTTTTTATAAAATTATATTAAATCCTGTATTTTGTATTTTGTACTATTATTCTCAAATTAATAGATTCAAACACAAGTTTCTTAAAAATGATAAGCAATAGTAAAATACAGTTGATATACGTACAACACAACCCAAAACAAAAAGGGCCCCTCTCATGTGCACGGTTTGCCTATTGTTAAACGCATTTTATGCGTGCAAGCAAGTCCAGCGGTTGGCCGACTTTCAATGATTTGCAGGAATATAGACTATGAATTCTAGTAGTGTACGTACACGTCTTTGACTGTCGGCTAATCTTATCTCCCTAAAGCTTCATTAGGAACATTGATTTAGAAAATAATGTTTTCATGGTGGTTTTCATGTTTGGAATGATACAAATGACATTCATCATTTTGGTGCAGAGAATTCAATGCGTGTGAACTTTAGGGGATAGGCCGTGGAGATCGATGGTAAGAGTAAGAGTCCATCTTCCTTTTACTTATTTGAATATGAATTATTAAGGAAAGATGAGTGACTTTGGAAAAGGAGAGATTTTCATGACAATAAAAAAGACCCTCGATTTCACTTTCATCACCCTGAGCTATTTAATTTGGTCCTTAAATCTCATATCAGAAAAAGAACAGGAGGGAGGGAAAAGAAACTTACGTATGGGGAATATTATTGTTGATTGATGGGGTTGTTCTTGGGGGGTTGTTCTTGACTGGTGGGGTTGCTCCTGCGGAAGTTCGGTTTGCTGCTTTTCATCGGCCATGTGACAAACGAGGATCAAACAGAACCAGTATAATGTGTATAATGTAGAGTCCAATTCTCCAAGATATATATATATATAGATTCTAGACGAAGATACGACATCTAAGAATGCAGACTTGTCCTTGGTGTTATCATTTGGATCTCCACGTGCCAGCAAAAGAAATGGCCGGCCCGGCCCTTGGCCCTTCACCTACACCCACGCATGTATGGACAAAGTTTCCTTGGATAACACAGGTGTAGCGATTTCAGCAAAGCCTACGAATCTAAGCGTTTACAATTTCCATATGTAATCTAATCTCCCTTCGTGGGCCTCTTCTACACGTTTGTGGGCCGTGACCTTTGGGTCTAGTGATAGTCCTCCACTCCCGAGTTAGGCATCATTACAACATCCATTGATTGGTGCTCC
This sequence comes from Tetrastigma voinierianum, assembly GCA_016808115.1. Classification (NCBI taxonomy): domain Eukaryota; kingdom Viridiplantae; phylum Streptophyta; class Magnoliopsida; order Vitales; family Vitaceae; genus Tetrastigma; species Tetrastigma voinierianum. The sequence goes on from JAEQBH010004678.1 coordinate 249,274, forward strand.
ACTGCCAGTGCCACTGCCATGACCTTAATTACTTCTCATGTCATGGCTATTTATATGTTCAGTTGTTAAATTAGCTCACCTGCCTAAAAGTTCGTCCAAAATGGACTTGGGACTTAGAAGATGAGCGTAAGACTTTTGAGTGCTAAAGAGACAAGGCATTTACCTCAATCAATAGTCGGCTCGAGAGAGTATGCAAATTCCCGTAGTCATGAGAGGATAAAAGTTGGCCTAACAGCCTGAAAATTTTCTTGACACATGTTATGTCAAAAGTGGTATAATATGCACAATCACATTCCTCTATTATTGATCCCAAATGAATAGGCAACATAGATAAAAAGGCAATAGTATGAAAGTATAATCTACACTTAACCATAAGTGGATAAAAGTTAGCCTAACAGCCTGATGATTTTCTTGACATATGTTATGTCAAAAGTGGTATAATATACACAATCACACTCCTTTATTATTGCATATTCTAACACCAAATGAATAGTAATATGTGTAAAAAGGCAATAGTATAAAAATATTATCAACCAATGTAAAGAAAAACCTTTTGTATCTTCTCCAGTAAAATCAAAAGGCAACCCTAATTTGGAACTAGCTCTAGCTCCAAGTATCTAGATATTATTTTAATGTCCTAAATGCTACCATAACAAACGGTACCAATATAATACTAGTACTAAACTATGTATTTTATATTTTTTAATCTTATGTCTTTTTTACTATTATTTTCAAATCAATTGTTTGGAACACAAGTTTCCTAAATAAAACTATGGTTGGCAGTGTGAGAAAAAATTAGTTTAGCCAAAAAGAAGGAAATATACAATTAAATTGGACAGACTGTCAAATCTAAGTTTGGTTAGTAGAGAATTTGAGAAATACCTTAGGAGAGAAAATAAAGCAAAAGAAAAGGCATGGTGTAGGGAAAGGAGAAGTCCGAATTATTTACTATATTATAATTATAGTGTTTAATTATAAAAAAAATAAGTATCATATTTAAAATCAATAAACTATTTTTATATGTTTGGCTGAGATATCGTTTTTCCTACCAATGACAAGTCATCTCCCAATTATGGACTTGATTTTTCTTCCAGAATGTGACCTTTAAAGTTATCAATAATGTGTGTGCCAACTTCTGTTCAAACTGAAGTTTGAAACTATTGGAAAAATTGGATCTTATTGAATTTTTTAGACTCAACTTGTCATCGAATTTTCTAACTTTATCCGGTTAGTGGGAGATGACTTGACTGCCTGATCAATCATTCTATTCACATTAGAATTTTCCAAGAATCCTCATTGCAGAAGAAGGTCTAGTGGCAGATAAGCATTCCTGTATATATATATATATATATATATATATATATATATATATGACGTTATGATGATACATTGATGATGGATAAGCACTTTTGACCTTTTGATGTTGTTCCCTCACCAACTTTGGACTTTTAATAATGTTCATAAAATAAGGGAATGTTTATTTAACAGGTAATTGAGAAGAATAATCTATAATTTGAGATATTTTTTAATTAGTCTTATCTCTTATTTAACTAAGAATAATATCATATTCAGATGGTCATATATCTTATTGGTCCATCACTAAAATTAATTAACTTAAAATATTAAAAAATATCACGTTTTGCTATCTAATTAGCAACAAAAATTATTTTTTTTAAATCAATTTGATCCATACCCATCTCTCATTCCTCTTTCTCACTATCTAACTGGCCCATCCTTTTCTCTCCTCCACCTTCACCTCCACCGTCAACCCACCCCCCCTCCCCTCCCCTCCCACCGCCTCTACTATCTTATCATCGTCATCGTCATCGTCTTCTTACCATGGCCACCGCTGCTGTCATTTTGTCATGCCTCCAGCATCATCTTCGGTAAATAGGGCACATGAAAATAGCAGACTCCATTCCTTGACGCGTAAGCCTAGCATCGAACGCCGCCTCCCCGAGGCTCCAAATGCAGAACAATGACAAGGCCAGCTGCAGTTTTTGTCCAGCCTTGTCACCCAGGAATTGGTGATGTCGATTGTGAGGGCTAATACTGGAACTTCTGCCCATGGACAGCGGCAGCGATGCAGCTTGGATTCCTTGCAACGGCTGCGTCGACTGCTCTTCCACTGTCTTTAACTCTGTTGCTTCATAGCCACATTTCTTAGTCATCTTTTGCTTATCGTTCTCAAAGTGCTTTTATTGTTTCCTGGAGCAAACATTGCATTGATTTCCCAGAGCAACCTATCTACCAACAACAAAATATTGAAAATTACCTTTACACAACTCCCAAATAATCGCAGAAAGCCATCAATAGGGTCATCTGCCGGATTTATTTTTTTTAAATAATATTTTTCAAAAATAATTTTTAAAATATTAGAGTTAAAAGAACATTAAATTTATGGCGTTTGACCGATAAGTATGATAAGCTACTTATATATAGAGATATAAAAAAATAGATTTTTTGATAAAAATATGAGGATTTTACGGCTAAAGCCCAGGTGTTTTGAAGACACGACTTGAATTCTGGCTGTAAATCGTGTTTTGGCTCTGACTTCATAATTTTACAAGCTGAAATCGTGTCTTTGAAAGCAACGACTTGAGGAATTTTCGTTAATGTCTTTAAAAACATGACTTTATAATTTCACAGCTGAAATCGTGTTTTAAAGGCAACGAGCTTTGAATTACTATATTTGAAATCGTATTTTGAAAACCACGACTTTAAATTTTACTTATTTTGAAATCGTGTCTTGAAAACGCGACGAGAATCCTACGATGTGTCTTTAAAAATTGTGCACTTTATAATTCTGGCTGAAATGATGTTTTAGAAAATATGGCTGAGATTTTCTGATGAAATTGTGTTTAAAGACACGAAACATCTAATTTCTGTTGAAATCGTCACGCCCAGCAGACGAGAATTTTACGATTGAAATTGTGTTTTAAAATAGACTTAATAATTTCTATTGAAATCGTCTTCAAAGCAGAAACTTGGGAATTTTCATTGAAATCGATGTCTTAGAAACCTTATGTGTCCCATGTTACTTGACTTTTTGTTAATTTAAGTCTTGTAGATTTTAAATATTTATTTTTGTACCTTATTTTAAATAATATTTTTTAAAATAATAGTATTATTTTAAAAAGCCCGTCATCGGCCTTGCTAATCTGACATGACCACTCTACGATCATTCCACCAATATAAAATAAAATCATTGAATCCCATCCTTGAATTGTCATACAATAGAATTTCTTAAAAGCCCATGTGCAAATGAACAAGTTATCACATACCCGGAAAAGAAGGAGAAGAAAAGCATTGCAAAAAGGAACGGAAACAACACAGGACAACCCAAATAGCAGGGCATCCAATAATCCATGATAAAAATTTTGCAAAATCCCCCAAATCAAAACCCGAAAAAGATTAACAAAATAAAATTTAAAAAAAAAAACACGAAACTAGAAAAGCAGTGTTTGTTGTTAGTGTAATAATTTCCTTTGTACATTTGGTTGCTGAGACTGAAGAGAGAAAGAACGTGAAGTTTTTAAGCAATTTTGTTGGGGTTCTCCTTCAGGACACCATTTTGGGTTCTTCTCCCTTTTACTGTAGAGAGAATGGAAGAATGTCTAAAGAAAATAAGTTGAAATGGTAGTAGAGGAGGAAGGAGGGAGGAGGAAGAAGAGGAGAAGGTGTCCTGTGGAGGAGAGAGAGGGATGAGAATCAAACATTTTTTTTTTTAAATTAAAACCTAAAGCGAATTAAATAGTGGCACATGATCATAACGATTATTTTAAATTTTTTTGTCGGTGAATACAAGATTCTTTAAAGATAAGATTATTTCTAATTAAATAATAAGTAAAACTAATTAAAAAAGACTGATCAAATTTTTGATTATTTTTGTTAATTATCCCTATTTAATATTATACTATGACATAATGAATGTTAAAGGAGACACTATTTTAAAGTTATATCAATTCGGGTGTGGGTTAAAACTATTAATTTAACGATTTAATAGTTTAATCCTTTAATTTAAGTTATTAAAAAATTAAAAATAAAATTTTATTCAAAAATTTAGAGAGAATAAAGGTTAGTATCTCTGGCCTTGTTAAATTCTTTAAATGCATCATGGTTCCCCTCTTTACTTTATTTTATTGAAAATTTATTTTATTTATCTAATTATTTTGTATTTCAGCACTTATTAGTTATGTAACTATGTGATTATTTTTTTTAAGAATGATGACTCAATTTTGATAAGTTAAACAAGATTTGTTAAGTAAAAAAAAACACGACTTATTTATTAAAATGAAGTACAATATTAAAAAAAATAGTGAGACAAATTTTAAATTTTATTTATAGGGGGCATATGTGAGAAGGGTTACGTATCCTGTACTTAAAGTTGACAGCTACAAGCCTACATCATCCCAAAGTTCCTAAAAAACAAATTGCAACTTGGCGGGCAAAGTAAACTATAAAAGAATCAAAAAACGACTGGAATTCCAAATTTCCAAACTAGGCTGGAGCCTAGAAATTACTTGGGCCATTAGTAATAAAGTGTATAGAGTGCATGGCCCCGTTAAGATGTACATTTCAAACCTTCTAGACAGTAGTGCTCCTAAGTCCTAACCAACCGCAGTACAATTTGGACTTGACATGATTTTCTATTTGTTTTTTTTTAAGGAATGATTGTTTATGCTTTCTAATGAAATGCAGCGGATGAATAAATTTGATTTGATTTATTTATTTTTATTATTGAATGAAAAATAAAAAATAGTATTTAAAATATTATTCGCATATAATTTTTCTTTTGATATCATCTTCAAATGTTTTTTTTTTCCTTTTCAAAGTTATGTAAACAACCATTCTTGAATGTTTTTGATATATTAATTTAAAATTAAAGTTGTGGTTTTTTTTAATATTTATTCATTTTATATGTTATATGGTATATGACATTATGCTACTCTTTTCTGGATTAGATCTTCTTCTCCCATATTTTCATCTTATCCTTTTGCCACTTAAATCAAGCATCAATGACGAATATATCTTGTGAGTTATGATCAGCCATTTGGAAGGAAATAAAACTTTTAAAATTTTTTATTCAAATGCTAAATTATTTAAATTTGAAAGAAAAAATGTAAATATTCTTAATCGGTAAAAAGTTTAAATAGTCATTCTTTTACAAACTTCCCTTTAGAAACTCCCATTCTGTAATTTTTTGCTCCAAGTCTTATGAATTCGTCATCTCTCATGGATAAAAAATCTTTATCTAATATCTTCTTATGATCCTCATGCAGAAATTATATTTTCGATCTCACATATGTAAGTTGTGAGTAAAGCCTTCTGTCCGAGCATAGAGCATCATAACTAATAATTCTGAGAGGGTTGTTCAGTTGGTCAAGCACTGAGTTTGTTCTTTGATAGTCTCTACCAATTTTTTTCTGTTAATTTGAGGATTTTATGGAATTAGTAAAAAATAAATAATAAAAAATGGTCCATATATTAGAATATAAATGGAACTTTTTATAATGTGTATTAACAAGTTGTCAGTAGGACCTTCTCCGGTAATCCGAGTAGGATTTTGAGTTGAGTGGCAGTGGCTATAGCTTTCACAATTTATGCCACCTCATATGAGAATTGAGATTGATGCTTGGCATACAAACCGGTCAATAGGATCGGTTGAATATAGGAATTGTGTGGTCTCATTTGATGTCTTTAAATTGGAGATAAATTGGAGAAATTATGAGGATATATACGGCTGGGAGGAAGAAGAGATCAGTCTAACCATGAATTCATTACTACTACTAGTGACTCTGGTCTCCCTCCTGGCAAGCATAGCCTCCGCCGGAGACGTGAGTTTCACCTATAATGGATTCCGAACGGCGGCCAACCTGAGCCTTGATGGCTTAGGCCAGTTATCAGCCAATGGTCTGTTGATCCTCACCAACCGCACCAAGCAGGAAATCGGTCACGCCTTCTACTCATACCCCATCAGATTCAAGAATTCCTCCAACGCCTCCGCTTTTTCCTTCTCCACAACATTTGTGTTCGCCATCCATCCTCAATATCCGACTCTTAGCGGTCACGGGATTGCTTTCGTGATTGCCCCCACAAGAGGCCTCCCGGGAGCTCTTCCCAGTCAACATCTCGGTCTCTTTTCCGATTCCAACAATGGCAACGACACCAATCACGTCGTGGCTGTAGAGTTTGATACGATCCTGAACGAAGAGCTCGGTGATATCAATGACAACCATGTTGGGATTGATATTAACGGGTTGAGGTCTAAGAAGGCTGCTCCAGCTGGTTATTATACCGGCAAGAACGGAGGTTTTAAAAACTTGAGCCTTATTAGTGGAAAACCACTGCAAGCGTGGGTGGACTATAACGGCTTGGAGAAGAAAATTGAAGTGAGATTGGCTCCGCGGGTCAGTGTTGATAAACCTGATACCCCTCTGCTGTCCTTGTCCCGTGATCTTTCTCCAATCCTTAACAATACCATGTATGTTGGCTTCTCATCTTCTACTGGTTCAGTCCTAACATCTCATTATATTGTGGGATGGAGCTTTAGGATGAATGGTCAGGCTCAACCTCTTGCCCTTTCCAAGCTTCCTAAGCTTCCCCCGGTTGGAGGTAAGAAGAAATCTGCATTCCTGACAAGTGGGTTGCCGGTGATTTCTGTAGTTTCTGTTTTAGCAGTGATGTTAGTGGCAGCCCAACTTATAAGAAGGAAGAGGAAATTCGCAGAGGAGCTTGAAGATTGGGAACTTGATTATGGGCCTCACAGATTCAAATACAAGGATCTGTATTTTGCAACCAAAGGGTTTAAGGACAAAGAGCTATTGGGGAGCGGAGGATTTGGCAGGGTCTATAGAGGCGTATTGCCCACATCAAAACTTGAAATTGCAGTGAAGAGGATCTCTCATGAATCAAGACAAGGTATGAAAGAATTCATAGCAGAAGTTGTTAGCATCGGCCGTCTCCGTCACCGGAACATAGTGTCGCTCTTGGGCTACTGCCGCCGGAGAGGGGAGCTTCTTTTGGTCTATGACTACATGCCCAACGGAAGTTTAGACAAGTACCTCTATGACCAACCAGAGGTCTCCCTGAATTGGAGCCAAAGATTCGTAGTTCTCAAAGGCGTAGCATCTGGGTTGTCTTATCTACACGCAGAGTGGGAGCAAGTCGTGATTCACAGAGATGTGAAGGCGAGCAATGTCTTATTAGACGGTGAATTGAACGGAAGATTGGGAGATTTTGGCCTGGCTAGATTGTACGACCACGGAACGGATCCCCAAACAACCCATGTTGTGGGAACTCTTGGATATCTCGCACCAGAACATACTAGAACCGGCAAGGCCACGACAAGTACTGATGTCTATGCTTTCGGCGCCTTTCTGCTTGAGGTTGCTTGCGGGAGAAGACCGATTGAGCCACGAGCTCCGGCGGAGCATCTTGTGCTGGTCGATTGGGTGTTTTATTTCTGGAACAGAGGTGAAATTCTTCAGGCAAGTGATCCAAATTTGGGTTATGACTATAAAGCAGAGGAAATGGAGCTGGTGTTGAAGCTTGGCTTGCTGTGTTCTCATTCGGATCCAAGCTCAAGGCCAACCATGCGACAAGTTGTGCAGTATTTGGAGGGGACATTTCCTTTGCCGGAGTTGACATCCCTTGGCCTTTCCGCCGATGGGCTATCTTTTGCTCATCGGGAAGGATTCGATGATTTTGCTATGTCATATCCATCTTCGATGGACAAGGCATTCTCCCTTGCATCCTCTGTTACTAACTCTCTCCTCTCTGGAGGACGTTGATTCCCGTTCCATTGGGGCTTGCGTTGCGTCACCCAATCATATTATTTATATCATATGATTATTATTGTATAATTAATTAGTGAACCTTCTTCTTAGTTACAGTTTCAGAACGAGTTATTTTTCTTTTTGTTTTTTGTTCGAAAAAAAAAACAGAAAAATACTAGATTTAGATAACAAAAATAATTTTCATTTCATAAGTGTATACCAAAATTATATTCTTTATGTTTTAAAAAAAACTATTCTTAAAAACATTTTTTCAAACAAGCACTTAGCTTTTGCTAAGGGCATAATAACAGTAACTTTTTCTAAATCCAAAACAAAAAAAAAAGAAGAAAATTGAAATTGACTTAATTTTGAATAAAATTAAATTTGATTGGATATTTAATTTTGTTTACAATAATCAGTAATTTATTAGATAGAAAAATAGTAATTAGAGTTTTAAATTATGCTTGATTGCTGAGAAAATGACAGAAATTCTAACTTATAAATAGGGTTGTATGGATTTGTGATTGAAACCGTGTTTCTTAATTGAGATTAATTGGCTAGCTTTTTAGATTTTTAATTTGAGAAAATAATATCCTAACTTTTAAATTTTTAAATTGTTTGGAATTAATGAATGTGTATTATGTTGTGGGTTCTAATTAAACAAATTTATTTGCAATGAACAATAATTAGTTTATTTTACTCTGTTGTAGCAAAAGGTTGAATTTTATAGCAAAATTATTTATAATCTAAATTTTATGTTGTTACTGTTTTTTTAGATAATGCTGTTACTGTTAATACTTTTATTTTTGAAGAACAAATTTGTGTTGTCGAAGGTTGCTTGATAGGTGGCACGTAAAGTTGGAAATTCGGATCAATCCGGTCCTAATGGGTCAAAGGCCATTAGACCCGAATTTTATTCAAATAAGTGTTTGGTAAATTCAACGCGGTCCTAGGTAGACCACATGCCTATTCGGGTCAAAATGAGCCAAAATAGTAAAAACATTAAAATATATATATATAATATTATCTTATTTTTAATTAATTTTCATATTATTTTATTTTATTAAAATAATTGAATCACTATGACAATTATTATTTAAATATTATTTTTTTATATTTTCAATAATAAAACATGTATTTTTTATAATTAAAAAATTAACTACTTTAAAAACATATTAACCAAGGTTTTCAAACCCGGCCCGGGGTATTGACCCGGGGAGGGGAGAGGGTCAAAGGGTCAGAGGTTCAACCGGGTCGAACCGGGGTTCAACCGGAGGGATAGACCCGGTCTATATATAAAATAAAAAATATATTTTTTCTTATATATAAAACTTAATTTTCATTGAATAATAAAATTAAAGAGATACATCCAATACACATTAAAGAGATAAATCCAATATATAATCAAAATCATACTTCATATAATAATAAAATTAGACAGTTAGCAAGTTACATTAGATTAGACTTCGTCATCTCCATCTCAGAAAAGCATTATTATTAATTCTTGAATACTAGAAGCTGCGAATATCCTTTAGCTCAGGGCCATATCCACTCCTAAATCGTTGTCATAAAATTTTTAAAATAACTCATTTAACTTAAAATAAATAAATAAATATATGAAATAAAAATATGGCGCAAATTTTAAAATTTTACGCTAGTGTCAGCCAAATATTGAAAGTCTCGATGGCGCTAGAATTTGGATTGATACGATTAATAATATTAAAAGAACAATAAAATAAAAGTTATAGCATGTAGTTTTTTCATAAGCGGCGCCCATGATCAAATGAGGAAAAAAAGCAAGAGCCAAGGTAACCGACACCAGATCGAAGCCGGATTCTGGTTCGGCCGGTGGGTGGCGATTTTATCGATTTTTGCTATCCACTTAGGTTTCAGGTCCACAGATTTCGATTAGGCCAAATGGGCAGTCAGGTTAACAACGCCCGATATTAACAAACGCATGTAATTATTAAAAAAAATAAAATATTAAATTTAAAACAATATTATAAAATATTATATAACATTTTTCAAATGTCAATGAAAATTATTTTTATAATAGTTTTCAAGAAAAATAAATAAATAAAAATGGGTTTATAAGAATGTGTTTGTAAGTCATTTACAAAAATAATAGTAAAAAATAGTTTTAACATATCAATCTTATATAAATTATCATTTTAACGAAAAAGTACTTTTTAGATAATTTTCAAAAATATTATTTGATTTTATACAAAATAAAATTTTATTTATTTTAGCATATTTTTATGTTTTAAATTTATATTTGAAGTTAATGATTTAAAAATATATAAAAAACAATTCATACCAAATGGGTCAACTCAACCCTAACTCGGATGGGTCGCATGCCAATTCGGGTCGGGCCATAAAAATTGAGGTCTGATCCTTCTAAAATTATAGGTAAAAGTGGGTCGGCTCTAGTAACACGCATTCTCAACAAAATTTATAAAAATTAATTTAATTATATATATATATATATATATATATATATATATATATATATATATATACCTTATATATATATATATATATATATATCTCTATATATATATATATATATATCTGTGTGAGAGAGAGAGAGAGGTAAAAATAGTTGTTTTATGTTTTGTCAATTTATTTTTTGTTAATTTCTTATCTGAAATAAGTTATTTTTTGTTAGTTAATTATTTAGATAAATTCATGAAAATACTTTAGATCTAAATTTATGAAGAAACAAGACAAAAACATAACATATTTTAAGAGAGAGATGTGTGTTAAAAATAATAATATTTATATGAAACTCGAATTAATTATTAGAATGTTAGAAAGAATTTAAAAAATAAAGTTATTAGATGAACCAATAGATCAAGAAAACTTTATAGACATAATATGTAATAATTATTTAGATGATCAAATAATTTTAAAACTTTATCAAACAAACTTAGTTAGAAAATTTTTAGATATAGAAGTAATAAACCAATTTATAATAAAAACACATATCCCGAAAAGAAAGAAAAATAAATGAAATAGCGAAATGCTCAAAGAACATACTGAAGAAAAAATAACAAAGAAAATAAAAATAAAATTAAAGAATAATTTGTAAATGTAAAAACATAAATAGTTAGACAAGGCCTTCAATTTAAAACGAGAATAAAACCTTCTAGTAGTTATTCACAATCAATAAATGAATATAGAACAAATGGACCAATTTTAGATATAGATAATACTAGTGATCTAAGAAAAACCATAGAAAACTTGGAACAATCTTTAAATTCTGATGGTGTAATAGTAGCTTTTTAAAACCAACAAAAAATATATGAATATTGTAAAAGTACTCTTAGAGGAACGGTATTACAATTTTTTAGAAACATGGAACAATAAAACAATATTTATTTTCAGTAAGTTAGAAATAATTTTAGTATATCTATGTTTATAAACCTTATAAAACTATATTTTTTAGAAACAACCCAAGAGGATGTAAATGAATTTGTACTATATCTTTATAAGTTTGAGCAGTCTAATTGTGTAGCCTTTCATATATAAAGAATATGAACAAAAATTTAGGAAATATACAATTTTGCTAAGATAGATAAGAATACCTTAATATTTAAATAAATACATATTCAAAAATACAGAATTGATGGCGTTAGATTATGGAATGAATTTTATTTTCTTGTCTAGCTACTCCTTATATAGGCGGGTAGAAATTAGAATTTGTAAAGGGTGATTTGAGAAGAAATGAATGTTTTGAATATAGGAGAAAGAAGTCAAATAAAGAACAAGATTTAAATAGACAACTTTGTAGAAGATTAAATTTAGGAGAAGATTTAGATTTATGATGTAGAGATAGATATAGGGAATATAGAAAACCTAAAAGATATAAACAACCTTTTAGAAGAAAATCAAGAACTTATTATAGAAACCAACCTTTTAATACAAGATATAGAAAACACAAGAAAATATTAGATAAAAAAGAAGAACTGATTGATAAAAAAACAATGTAAATGTTATTTGCTTATGTGGGCAAGAAGGTCATATAAAACTGAATATACGAACTTAAAAAATTGCCAAATAGGCAGAAATAGAAAAACCCAAATTAAAATTAATTTAATAAAAAGTATAAATAAATAACTATTAAAGAAGAAATTAATTAGTAGATTAGATTTTAGAGAGAGTGACAATTCTAATATATATAGCTTAGATGATGAAGCCTAGAAAGATTCTTTAATTTTGAAATAATAACTTCACGAAAATTTTGTAAAAAATTGGAAAATTTTGTAAAGATTGGATCCAAGTAGACAGATTTTTATAAATGATTTAATTATTTATAGTAACTTTTGTTTTCTGAGGAGCATGAGCAAGGAAATTCAAAAAACTTTTCAATTTGGGCAGATTAGTTTAAATGAAGTTTTAAGCCTTTTTCAGCTTTTCGATTTGATGTTGTATTAAACCTTTTGAAGAACATAAAGTAATTGTTGATAACCTTTGGTCTTTAAAACCCCAAAACTTTCAAAACCAAAACCTATAATATGTTTATGGAAAAACCATTTCAGTTTTAGCCAAACATCTTCAAAATTTACAAAACCAGTTTGTTGTTTTAGAAAGCTGAGAAAAATTCAAATATAGTTAAAAACCAAAGAAAAACAAAGAAAACCATATTAAGGATTTAGAAACAAAATTGAACTCTTTGAACAATGTCGCCAAAAGCTGATTTAATTAATATGATTAAAGAAAATCAGCTCTTCTTAGAACAATTTCAAAGCATAATTAAAACAAGAAGTTTGGATCTAAAATGCCTTTATGATAAAATAGAATCTTTCTTTAGACAAATATTATGAAAAGTGTTTAAGAACCCAGTGTATATTGTATGAATAATTTAGGGCAAAGCGGTGGAATTAAAAGCGGGATATAGCAAGCACCATGATCTGATTTGTACCGTTATTTATTTAAGCTTATCTCTGTCTCTTATCTTTAAGTCAAAATATTTAGAACTCATCCCTGAACTGATGGATCAAGGGATTTTGAAAAATATATTTTTAACCAGTATTTATCAAGTACCTAAGAACTTTCCTGAAAATTTAAAAACCATTGTCGAATATCTTTTTAGAACCGAAAATTTTGTAGATATATCATTTGAAACCATACCACATTTACTTAAAACTGATGGAAGCATAATCTATGCTTATCATCATGTGTATATCAAATACAACAAAGGGCAACAATACCTCGACAACAATCGAATGGGAAATGGCCAAAGTTTGAGATAATTCACTTGTATATTATAGTAGATTTAGAGATATTCAAATTTTTGATTTTAGAAAAACCATAAATAAATTTTTTTATCTTATTGGAGAAACCCAAACAATGTCAATTTGGAGAACTAAACCTTTAGAAAAAAATTTTAATCCAAAAATTTTTATGACTTCAAAAGAATAGGATTTTATCAACCTGACTTTGGCTGATTACTTAAAATGTTTTACGTCGTGATAGTGCCCAGGCAGGAAAGTATAGATCTGACTATGCGACTTGGAAAATGCAATGGAATGATACTTGATGACATCAAATCCACCTTAGCGGTAGTCAAAACTGCAAAAACAACCCGTAGCAACTTTTCAGAACCAGTCTTATCCTGATCTTACAAGCAGACAAAGGAAGAAGGAAACGTGTCAAATATTTTAAAGACAAAATTTGATAAGACCAACTTGTACAAAGTTGATTAGACTTTTCAACTTTTTATTTATTAGGCATAGTAAATGTGTATAGTAAAGTACATGTCTTTTAAGGACACATGTCTCCAAACTTTAATTGTTAGGTAGATATTTTTAACTTTTTAGTTTTGTCTTTAGTTTATCAAAAGACTATAAATAAGAGGCTTGTACATACTGATAGGGTTTGAAAATATGTACCTGGAGCCCACTCGCCCGGTGAAGAGAATCTGAGAAGCTCAATGAAACACCTAAGTCCTAGCGCGTGAAAAGCAGGCTGTGATCCGCTCACACAAAGGCCGATAACATGGTAGTAGGAAGGCCCGATACGCAAAATCAGCCCAAATCCCCGATAAGGGAAGTAGGATAATCCCCAATAACATCTTATCCTGCGAATCCAACTAAATCTCACAAGCAAGGAAAATAAGATAATTCGTGATAAACAACTCATCATGCAGATCAAGCCGGATCTCACCAATAAGGGAGAAAGATAATTCTAAATAAACTATTCCTTCGATATCCCTTATTGAATCCGTCTAAATAAAGAAGCCCCGAGAAAATATCCAATCGATAGGGAAAGAATCCTAGTCACCATCGATTAGGAGAAAACATATACTATAAATGCAGGCCACCCCATGGGCGAAGTACATTCACGCTGACTTGTCGCCCTCTAAGCGATTTGATCTTCTTTTATGAAGAAAGCCGGCTTGCGACATCGGGTGACTACGGCGAAGCCCGCCCGACCCCCTCACATCACCCAGCACACCAAGAAAGCGCAACATCGAGCCAGCAATAGACCCAGCCAGCGGTCCAGTCAACCCGCGACTTGGCCACGCTCCATCCCGATTCGGTTGAAAAAAAGCATCATCGATTAAGCGCCATGCAGTAGGAGCAGCAGTTCCTTTACAAATAAGGCGATTTTTTACAAATAAAGACTGATTTCGCTATCGATGGTATCAACCCCGAATACGCAGAGCAACGCCAATCCATCAAGGATGCAGGACCCGCCAGGCGACGCAGATAGCAGACCTCTCGGCGCATTAGAAACAATGTAAGCCAACACGGATGAGGTGGAGGCACTCCGCCTCACCAACCAACGCCTAGTAGGAAAGTTAGAGCAACTCACCAGGCAGATACAACGTCCGCGGGAGGCGCAACAGACTCAAGAAGGTCATAACATCACCCCTCATGAAGGGCAACACAACCCATACCTCGTGCGAAACAGAAGGCAGTCCAGCTGAGCTGGCACGCCCACTTATTTCCGGAGAGAGGGCAACGGCAACACCGGGGTATGTCGAACGAGGAACCGCGCCACCTTTGGGGCACTGAGACACACGGGAGCAGAGGTTCAAGAGCCTCCAGCAGGAACTCAACCGCGTGAAGGAAGTTGTAAGAGGACGAGCTCCTGACACTATGGACACCTTGGTGCAACAGACTGAGTCACCGTTCACGGCCGAGGTGCTCCACTTCCCTCTTCCAGCAAAGTTCAGAATGCCGCAAGTGGAAGCGTTCGATGGTGCCAGAGATCCCGTCGATCATCTCAACACTTACAAGAATCAAATGGAGCTGCATGGGTATCAGGACCCTGTGCGATGCAGAGCTTTCGCTATCACATTAAAAGGCCCAACCTTGGCTTGGTTTAACAGGCTTCCGCCTTCATCAATCTCCTCATTCAGAGAGCTATCCATTGCGTCAGCCTCCCAATTTCATCGAGCTGCATGATGGCTGTAAAGCCAGTTATCATCTCACGACCACTCGCAGCCGCAAGAGAGCCTCGAGGTCCTATGTTCGGGAGGTTCAACGCCGACTCTCAAGGTAGATATACCGACGGTGCTCACATCACTCACATTCATTGCCGGGCTGTGGGTGCAAATGAAGATTCGATGTTTTCCATCTCAAAAACCCTACAAGCAATGGCTGAGTGCTCGCCAAAGCGAGAAGTACATTAATGGTGAAGGGTCTCATATCCAAGAAAGGAAGCCCTCGCCCCATAAAGAAAAAAGCGACCGACAAGCGATTTAATCGAGCCTAAAAAGACAAACGACGGAGAGGTCTCCAAAGAAAGACGGGAACGCCCCGAAAAGGCTCGGGAAGCCTCAGAGATCGCCCTGGTCCACCTCAACCTCGAAAGCAATGACAACACCATTCACCGGCCGCTCACCCCCAACAAACCACAAGATAGTAGGTCTTGGCGCCGGCGCGGGAACGAATACCCCGAGGTGGCCATCCCAAATAAAGTCAGACCACGCCATAAGAGATAACACTGTGTATCGCGAGTTCCATGTGGATTACGGCATCGCACGCATGATTGCATACAGCCAGAAAGAAATAAAGTAATTTTAATTCGGCGTGGTATCTCCGACGCTCATAAGACTCCGAGGTCAAGCCTGTAATTAGGCTTTAGTCGCTCAGCTCGCAGCCCACCGCCACCACCCCGCAGGGCAACAACTCAAAGACCAACAGCCTTTAGGGGAAATCCATGTGATCTCGGAGGATTTACAGGAGGAGGGAATCCAAACAACCGTGAAGGTCCTATCTGCAAAGATCGGGCCCAGAAAGATAATGTAGCACAAGATGTGTCCAACCGCTCTACGACACATCCATAACATTCTCTCGACTTGTAATTCGAGGGATACCAAAGACTTCTATGACGCCCCTTTGGTAATACGAGCAATGCACCAACAAACGTACATCTGGGTCCAAGTCAACAATGGGAGTTCAACCGACATCATCTTGGCCGGCTCGATAGATGGCATCGAAATGAGAAACTGAAGCAACCAAGACTCACTTGAGAGGATTCTATGGAGAAAGAGCAGTACTCCTCGGGCTCGACATAACTAGTGCTCACCTTGGGAGACCCCATGCTGTGCAACGACGACAAATGAGATTCCCATTGTGACGCCCATCCGCCTATATGTTGTTAAAGTGCACTTCAATGTAATAAAGGCCCTCCGCTACCACGTGATGATCAAGTTTCACCATAAGCGGAGTAGGAATGTCTTCGAGGAGACTAACGCAAGTGGGCGTGGAATGCTACCAAAGATCCATGAAGCAAAAAACGGTCGATAACATATACCGACGAGCTCGACACGCGCGAGACGGTGCACACCCACCCGAGTCTCTAAGAGTTGGAACCCAGATCGCTGATCGCCGACCAACATCTCGCCTACATCGGCCCAAGCTCATAAAGACCTCAAGCCCCTTACCCATTTCTCGAGATAGAAGAAGACGCCTTGCATGGAAGTAGGCAAGAGGCGGAGGAATCAATTTACGCAATCACTCATAGTCAACGCCAACCCTCCTTCAAGCCGCTGGCGTTATAAGGAGCTTCGCGCCAAAAAGGCAAAGCGATCAACGAGGAGGTTCGTGCGAACCTCCGCTGTGGCAATCGTAGAGGTGAAATATCTCACCGGTCAGGGCCAACGTCAGACGGCCAAAAAAAGAAAACGGGCAAGTGGTCGCTCAGACGACTTCCACCGACGCCAATAAAAGCATGCTCAAAAGATAGTCCTTGTCACAAATCGACCTCATCGTAGATGCCACAGCCGGCCATGAACTCCTCAATTTTAGGATGCTTTCTCCGGCTACAACCAGATCAACATGATCCGAGTGACTGTAGTTAAAAGACCTGCTCATCACAAGGCGGAACCTATTGTTATCGCTGACGCTGCCAGGCTTCAAGAACGTTGCGGTGCCTACTTATCGCAGGCTAGTGCAGGATGTTCCATAAGCAAATAGGAACGTTCATGGAGGTGTATATAGATGACATGTTGGTAAAATCCACCATTGTCGAACTCCACATAGCTCATCTGTCCGAGGCGTTCCAGATCCTAAGAGAGTACAACATAAAGCTGAATCCAGCCAAGTGTGCATTCGAGTATCAGCCGGAAAGTTCCTAGGTTTCATAGTTAACAACCATGGAATTGAGGCAAATCCAGACAAAATAAAGGTTATGCTCGACATGCCGCCGCCATTAGGTATAAAGGAGGTCCAGCGTCTGACAGGAAGAATTGTCGCTTTAAGCCGATTCGTATCCAAGGCTAGTGATAAATGCCGACCCTTCTTCCAAGTTTTAAAGAAAGCTTTTCAATGGGATACAAACGCAAGAATACGCCTCGCCGCTGAGATACCTGAGCTCCCCCATCCCGCAGCCCTCCGAGGGGGAGCCCTCACACCATTTAGCGCTTCAAACTTCGACTGGGTCATGTCCTCGTCAGTGGACAAAGACCGAAAGTACATCATCCAGCTTTACTATTGCAAATGAAAGCACCGAGAGAAGCAGAGGAGAGGTACCTAAGGATGGAGAAATTAATCTTGGTACAGTAATCGCGTCCAAAGCCCGCCCTACCTGTGCTCATACCATCGGGGTTCCAATGCATCCGATGAAGCAAGTGCCATAAACCGGAAGACCTGTGAAGGTCACGGCATGGTTAAGGAGCCGAGCGAGTTCGACACCGTGATATGTCGTAAAACTACAATAAAGGGTGGTCTTAGCGCATTTCGCCATGGACCACCTCGCAGAGCCCGTCGCAGAACGCCAAACGCCGACCACATCCTATCCGAGACTCTCCTCAGAACGGGCCATAAATGCACAATAAGCTGAGCCGCTAATCAGCGACCTTCCCGTATGAATAGATATCGAGTACGGTCGATTCGGATTCCAAGCCTCTTGAACAACGAGGGCTCTATGAATGGAGGGGCCATAGGCCGGCTCCCAACTCCTCGCCCATTCACGGAAGTTGACCGGGCCTTGAGGTCCGCAGCCGACCCCACCGGCAAGAAGACAAATAGAGGACACCTACGAGGGGCCAAAAGTGAACCGATCCCGCACCTCAAAAGGTATCGGATTTATCAAAAGTTCGTGGTCGGTTCAGCCAGACACATCAGAAAGTGAGAACTCCCGAGCCGATGCGTTGGCAAAATTAGCGACAACCTCACAAGAAGATTCCCAAGAGGTGCTAACGCCTGTCGAATACCTCGCACCTTCTATAGATCTCTACGGCTACAGTCGCCCTAATCGAAGTCCGAGCTAAGCCGATGTATCTATTCGGGGATACTTAGTAGACGGATGTCTACCGGACGACCCAAAAGAGGCCTCTGAGATTAGAACGAGGTCAGCCAGGTTCACTAATCATAAGAGAAGCCTTTACAAGCGAGGTTTTTTCACACCCATCCTTAAGTGCATCGGCAGGAAAGACGCGCAGACTACGCACTGTGTGGAAGCACACGAAGGCGCATGCGGAAATCATATCTGAGCTCTGCATTAGTAGGGAAAGTACATGTGGATATTATCGCTCACAATGCTCAGACACTAATCGACCTAGTCGTGAAATGCAAGACTGCCAGAGCACGCCAACCTCTCACCCCACATCCGAGCCCCCGATTACTACCACAAGCCCTCGGCCTTCCAAATGTGCTGGGGCTTGGATATATTGGGACCTCTCTCGCTCATTGGGAAACGCCACAATGCAACCATCATCGTTGTAGTGGACTACTTCAACAAATGGGCCGAGCTCAACCTTGGCCACAATCACAGAACAAAAGATGAATTTTGTGTGGCGTAAACATAATATGTGCAGGTCAGATCCCAAGAGCCTGAAGGCTCACAATGGAAAGCAATTTGATAACGCCAAGTTCAGATTTGGGTCGAGCCCTGGATCAAGAATTTATTACTCATGCCCGCTGAAGACATCCACAATCTAATGTCAGTCAGACACTCAAATTATACCCCTAACAGCTTATAACATGTTTTCATAATAAACGTAAAGGTATATTTATTCAGAATAAAATAAAGATAAAAACAAAAAGTAGGAATATACAAGTTAAATTACAAATAATAAAAGAAGATTTGAGGCTATTGTAAAATATTTATAAATTTGATTTGCAACATTATAAGAGTTGGAGGACCAAAGTAAATAAAAAGGGGATAAGATCAATATGGATAAGACCAAATAAAATCTTATTTTGGTCTTCGAGAAAGGGAGAGCAACAATACAAGAGAGAAGAGAGAAGAAAGGAAGAAGAAGAAGAAGAAGATCAAGGTGTATGGAATTTGAGTATTAGTTTTGTATGGAAACTATGAGAGTATGGAAGTCTGCTTTTGACTATAAAGCTTAGATACATGGTTAAGAACCTCATCTGTATGGTTTTGGGTTTGGAACCCTAAATTCATTTCTTGTAGGGTTTGAGTTAAGAAGAGCTTTAAGGCCCTAAATATGTGTGTTTGAGAAGGGTCTAGTTGCAAGTTGGAACCTTAAAATTCCTATTGTCGATCATATGCAGTAGTTTGATCTTAGAACGGGGTTTTCGGGGTCAGAAATACAGGGAATTCAGAAGTGAGTCCTTCTAGTGGGGCCTGTAGCCACATCAGAACTTGATGTTAGGCTTCTGAATTTCTCGATTTGGACTCTCTGTAGACCAAGTTATACACTTTACCGAGGTCAGTCCATTTAGATCCGGGTCGGGTCAGCTTCGCCACCGGTCAATCCCCGGACCTTGTGAAGAACTGGCTGAGTCAGAAATAAAGAGAATTTGGAAGTAAGTCCTTCTGGGAGATTGTATCCACATCACCTAGAACTTGATGTTAGGCTTTGAATTTCTCAATTTGACCCTCGTGGACCAAGTTATGGTCTTTTACTTTGAATACCAAATGAGCGAGAGGTCGCCCATGAGGTCAGCCAAGGCAGGTCGCCACACTTATGCAAAGCAGAGGTCAGCACACCATGCAATCGAGGTCGCAGACCATCCTGTAGAGGTCAGCATACCTCGTCCTGAAGAGTTCAGTTCGCCTCGAAGAGCCTGCCGCCCCAGAGCTCACCATCTGTGTCAGCCGCCTCGTCATCAGCCACTCGTCAAGACCGACCGCGCATGACCTCCAACTTCTAAGGTCATATCTCCTTCGCTTGAACTCCGATGGTGTTCTTGACCTATGGGAGCTCATTGAGTCAAGAATACATCTATGCCAGAGGCGGATATTACGTCAGACTGAGGTGTTAGACTGAGCTCGTCACTTTAGTTCACCATCGTCGTGTCACCGTCAAGATCGACTACGCATGACCTCCAACTCCTAAGGTCATATCTCCTTCGCTTGAACTCCGATTTGGTGTTCTCGACTCTATGGAAAGCCCATTGAGTCAAGAATACATTCATATGTCTGAGGAGGATATTAGATGTCAGACTGAGGTGTTAGACCCGAGTCGTCACTCGCAGCCGTCAGCTCACAGTCACTGGCCAAGATCGACCGCGCATGACCTCCCAACTCGGAAGGTCATATCTCCTTCGCTTGAACTTCCGGATGGTGTTCTTGGACTCTATGGAAATCCCATTGAGTCAAGAATACATTCATATGCATGAGAAAGATATTAGATGTCAGACCGAGGTGATAGATTGAGCTCGTCCAGACAGTCGGGTTTAGTCAAGCCAGCCGCCTTGTCGAAGATCGATCGGGCAAGATGACCCCAACCCGGCGTCATAACCTTCGGCTTCAACTCCGACACTCAGGTGTTCCTTGGGCTCTATGGAAAGCCCATTGAGTCAAGAATACATTCATGTCTGAGGAAGATATTAGATGTCAGACCGAGGTGATGCATTGAGCCTGTCCAGCCAGTCACCGTCGGGCCAGTCAACTCGTCAAGATTGACTGCTCATGACCTCCAACTTCGGAAGGTCATATCTCCTTCGTTTGAACTCCGATTCGGGTGTTCTTGGACTCTATGGAAAGCCCATTGAGTCAAGAATCCATCCATAGATAGCTTGATAAAAATTGGAACTTATATTAGTTCCAGAAATCATGAAAAACAGTAGGTCCTGTAGGTAACCATAGTTAGTCAGATTATGAATTTATAAATAGCTCAAAAGCATACATGGTAAGCATGGTTATTTATACA
This sequence comes from Tetrastigma voinierianum, assembly GCA_016808115.1. Taxonomy (NCBI): domain Eukaryota; kingdom Viridiplantae; phylum Streptophyta; class Magnoliopsida; order Vitales; family Vitaceae; genus Tetrastigma; species Tetrastigma voinierianum. The sequence goes on from JAEQBH010004678.1 coordinate 270,631, forward strand.
TACAACGAGATATGAAAAATGCAAAGATATGAATAAATGATTGTGATATTTATATATCCCATACGAATACCGAATGATAATAATTATTCGGGAATATGAGATATATAACAACATAAAATACATATTGATTGTCCGCTAGAACCCGCAGAGGGATAGATGGGCATGCCTATTAGGAAAAATAGTCCGCTAAGATACAAGTTCGAGATCGAGATCTCGTTGGTCGATGACATAGATCCCGCTCGGATCACGATGGCCTCAGCGGTCACCACACCGCTCCGCCTCATGGATGGTCACCGTCTCGCATAGTTGATGATACCTTCTCGCATCATATTACCCGCATAGGGCATTGTCTGCATAAAGGATGATACCTTCGGTATAAATATCACAAATACTTCCGCCTATAGCCATATCAGTTCCCACACAATGATAACAAATACTTCGGCCCTCATGGACCACTCAAGCCTACAGCTGAATACAACGCCTTCAGCCTCACATGGTTTCCCCTCAGATCCACTTTGGGCGATGCATTTAAACATGTTAAAATGATGTGTATATGCAAAGGAAATGTAGATAATATATGACATGATATGAGAAGCATAAATATCACATGCGATGATAATATACAGTTACAAGAACAAGAAGAAAAGTACAAGATGACATGAAAAGTATTTATATATGAGAAATGATAAGAATCAGAAATATTAATCGCGGTTATATGCATTTGCATGTGGCGCGGTGACCCTTACTGCAGGTCATCCATGTGTATTAATTCCCACTGCCGTAAGCCAACACGCTGCTCAATTCGCAGAGGTACTTAAGAGGAGACCAAAGGACCAGGCCATCCACATCAGCAGTCAAAGGCCACACAACAATAGTGTGCCTACCGAAGACCTTTTAGGTATATTTTGTATATGAAATTTGTAAACCAATGTAAATATCAGAGATGTTGAACACTTCCATATATGGAGCTTGTATATATATTTTGTAATCCGCTGCTGCATAATATAATACAAGTTAATTGTTTAACATTATATAAATGAACTAGCTTAAAGTATATACGTGAAAAAAAGAGTGTCCCTCACTTGACATCCTATGCCAGTTAGCCATCAGCAAAAAGTCACCATCAACCTTTAAGGCAAGATTTATATCAAATTGAAGATCTTAAAGGCAAACGTGGTAGAATACCTCCCGAGGTGTTATGGGCATATTAACTACGAAAGCAAGTCAAGAACTCAGAAACCCTTTCGCCTTAGCCTCTTCGCAATCAAGCACAAGACTTCAAGGTCGGATTAAAATCCCTAAGGATCGAATTGGCAAGCATGGAATACAACGACGAGGCTCTCCACCTGAATCTGTGACTCTGCATGAAAAACGCAAGGTGTCCTAAAGCGCACTAAGATTACTTTGCCAAAGGAAGACGGCAGGCTGCTAAACCAAAAGTCAAACCCAGAAGTTACAAGCCTGGAGATCTAGTCTTAAAGAAGCTCCTACCAGCGAGGAAGAATCCACGCCATGGAAAACTAGGACCCAGCTAGGAAGGCCCCTATATCGTGACTCGTAATTAGACCTCGCACCACGAGCCCGCACTAAGAGGGAAAAATTCTACCTCATACTTGGAATGCTGAGCACCTTAAGCGTTTTTATCAGTAGACCTCCCGTTGTAATCTTGAATAAAGTATTATCAGTTGGACAAGCTCAACTACTCCACTCCGTGCCATGCGTACCTGAGAGTCGGGCCTTCGCAGCCATTTTAGCCCCACAAGGTCTCACGCTAGGAGCCCAAGAGGCCGCCTTTGAAGAGCTCAACTACTTGCCAGCCATGCAACCTAAGAGCTGGGCTTTAGCTCAGCTATTCAGCCCATAAGGCCTCAGTGCCAGGAGCTCAAGAATTTCGCTTTGACGAAGGCCTCAACACCCCTACTAAGGCCATGCACTTAAGAGTCAGCTCACTTTAGGGCTATTCAAACTCACAAGGCTCAAATACAGGAGCCTAGTAAAATACTGACGAGCTCCGACCACTCCACTGTGACGCAGCCTCAAGAGTCGGGCCAACCAGTTATTCAAATCCCACAAGGGCCTCGCCAGAGCCTAGTAGCCCGCCTGACGAGCTCGACCACTGACTCAGCCATGCAACCCAAGAGTTAGTTCAGCTCAAGCTATTCAGCCCACAAGGCTCCCAACAGCTAGAGCCCAATCAAAATTTCGCCTTTAACGAGCGCTCAACTACTCCACCTGTGCCATGTACCCGAGAGTCGGGCTCAGCCAGCTACTCACCCCACAAGGCCTCGGGGCTACTGTATTCAACAAATTTCGCCTTGAAGAGCCTAACTACTCTACTCAGCCATGAAGCCCAAAGAGTTTGTCTCACCAGCAGCTCAAACCCACGCCTCACAACAAGCAGGTTCGAAGAAATTTCGATTGACGGTTTTAACCATCGACTCAGACCACGCAGCTCGAGAGTCACTCACCAGTTATTCAAATTCACAAGGCCTCATGACCAGATTCAATAGCTCACTGAAGAGCTCAACTACTTTACTCGTGCCATGCCCCCAAAGAGTCAGTCACCGTAGTTCAGCCCCACAAGGCCTTCAAAGACTCAGAGCCTGAAGAAATTCGCTTGAAGAGCTCAACTACTCTTACTCAGTTATGCAACCAAAGAGCCGGGCCTCGCCTCAGCAGCTTTAGCCCACAAGGCCTCGCCTCAAGAGCTTAGCAGCCCGCCTTGAAGAGCTCAACTACTCTACTGTGCCATGCGGCCCCAAAGAGTCAGCTCAACTCAGCAGCCTGCACCCCACAAGGCCTTAGCGCCCAAGAGCCCAAGAGTCTAATCAGTGAGCTTAACTACTCTTACTCAGTCATGCACCCTTGCTGGAGTCAGCTCAACCAGTAGCCTGTACCCCAATAAGGCCTCAGCGCCAGGAGCCCGGGGTGAGTTTCACCCAAAGAGCCTAACTATCTCCACCCAGTTATGTACCCCAGAGCCGCCCCGTGCTCTCAAGATCTGGCTCATGAGCCCAAGAGGCTCGGGCTTTGATCTGTACCAACTACTCCACCCAGTGCCATGCACCCAGAGTCATTTTAGCTCAAAGAGCCCAACCATCGCCTCGCCGCCTAGCTGTGCTAACTCGCCTTTGAAGAGCCTGGATCGCTTCAACTCAGTCATACAACCTAGGAGCCGCTTCAACTCGTACGCCTCAATCTGTGTTATGCAATGCAAGAAGGATTCGATTCATGCGCACAGCGAAGTGCACAAGTAGAGACGAAAGTGGTGAAATAAAAAATGAATATTCATTAAGGAAAAGGCTACATATGTCCTGGGCCTCAAGCCCAAAAAAAAACGATGACATGCAAGCGAAGATATATGCGAGAAATCAGACATCAGAGGAAAGAGCAGAGGGTGAAGAAGGAGAGTGGGCCTCAACGGGGGTATACGATCTCGTAATAGTCTCGCGGAGAGGGACTCCTCGCTTCTGGGCCGCTAGGATGTCGGTTGAAGTCCGTGCCCGGATAGACACAGCGCCTTTCTTATGAAAGGCAAGCCACCCAAGCCCATTGAGTACAGTCTCGGGTCCCTCAATCTCCCTATAACTCGCCCCTCGAAATACCAGAGTTACTGCCGATGAAGGTCCCCACGCCAGCCCGGGCGACACTTTAGCCAGCGCTCATGTGAGCTTATAACCTCGAAGCCTCTCGTGACTAGCTCCATTCGCCACTGCCTTATCGCTAGCTTTGTCTCTAGCCGCACGCAGCCGCTGAGACCCCGCAGCCTCGCCTCGGGACGTAAGAAGCTCATCCCCACCATCCGCCTCGGGACCGCGTAGATCATGTACCGTCTACTCTCCAAAGAAGTCATTTATTAAATTTCACTACTCATCCCGAACCTCCGGGTCTCACTCGCCGCTCTCAAGCTTCGGGCCTCGTCTTCACCCTACCGAGCGCCACACGACGTGGTATGCTTCAAATCGACTCTAAGCTTCACCGCTCCTGTAATACTTTGCACCCTGGCCCGCAACTTAGCCCGCTCATAAGTCAGGGAAGCCACCCTCGCCTTGTAAACTCGGGCAGCTTTGGCATGACCTTCGCTGGGATTACCTTGGGCAACTTTGAAATTAGGCCACCGCCCACATCCAATGCAAAGATCAGTACCCAACGCAAGATCAACACCCAACCCAAGTTGAAATCAGATACGACAAGATACGTGGAACCATGCAGGCGACCCTGTGGAGGGATAGCCAAAGCTTGCTCAATGGGCAGCACGCCCGACCTTTGAGGTCAGAATCTTTAAGAATAGACGAGACCACGCCCGCCGCAAGCTCAGCATTGAGTAGCAAGGAGTCGCCATCTCCGTCAGTCTCGGAGCCCTTCCTCTTCAACTCTTCCGCCCTCGAGGAAGGTGGCTTAACACTCTGCGCAGGGGGATTCCCAGATAAGAATGGCATGACCTCCAACTACCGCTTCAACAAATTTTCCGAGGAGCCTTTCCGCCTTGCACAGAGCTCTGAATAAAGGTTGCAAACTCAAAACTTAAGGGCTCCTACCGAAGGCGACAACGCCCGCCCGGAGATTCAAACGGGGTAGAAAGTAAGAGGAAGACGCCCAATTTCTGAATCCCTTCCCAAGCCGGGATCTGGGCCTTCTCAACGGAGTCTAAAGTTTTCCGTTTCACACTCCGGACTCACAGACGCTCCACTAGAGCCATAAGCCTCCTCGTGGCCTGTATTTGGGCGTCCGATGGGAGAGACTTTCCATAGTGGAAGGAGGTAGCGCCCCAAAGTACAGAGCTGCATTCCTCGAGCCTCGGCGCCCAATATCCGACTTGATCAGCTCCGCGTAGGGGCGCGGGGAACACGCAACCAACTCCTGCGCTATAACGTTATCTTCGGGGCTGAGATCAGGTTGAGCACCTGAGAAGCACGCGAACAATGCCGAATTAGAGATACCCAATGACTTCACAAAGACTATACCAAAAACAAAGCAATACTCACGTAGATTCTCGAGGGTGGTCCAAGCAACCGGAACGCCCAGGGTATCATCCTTGTCAAGAGGATCATACTCCCAATTGCGGCCGCGGACGAAGAAGTAACGCTCCTTCCAAAGCCTATGGGAGGATGGAAGATCAAAATTACCGTGAGGAGCACCTAGACGAAAAATGTAGGAAGCCCCCGCGCTTTCGAAATGAAAAGATCAAGGAACAGAGCTACACTGAACACCAAGGCCCTCGGGTCTTAAAGAAAACCAATAGCTCCAACCAAAATACTCGCTAATCATGGAGTTGAGAAGGACAGACATTGAAGTGTTGCAAAATTTATAAAGGGGTGCAGAGGAAAGCGAATACCGTTGTCAAAGGCCACTTTGAAGAAGCACACCATCTTAGGTACTGGAACCACGTAGGAGGTCAAAACGTCAGGGGACCATACTCGGACGCCTACAGGAGGTCGGTAGCGCCTGGCGAAAGTGGCCCCATATAAGGGTCCGACCTAGGCCCTGCCGCCAGAGCATTCGCACTCCGCTGACCTTAGGTATTCCGACCCTCGGTGGTATTGATCTCATTAATTCTCCTTAATGCTCATGGAATAAATCTCTCGGCTGCCTCAAGATCAATCTTTGTTTGACGGCCTGAGGTGCTACCGGGCCCACTAATCCCGGCACAATAGCCGAAGAGTCACCTCAGATACGCAGAGAAGAAGAGCGACTCGGACCCATAGCGATATCAAGTAGTGAGAATAAAACTTAGCCAACCTAACCTTAGCACCTCGTTGTATTGCTCGAAAAGACACCAAGAAAGAAAGACGTAGCGGTCCTGGGTGAATAAACGAAAAGCTATCTCAAGAAAGACCTAAAAGGACTCGCACGTATGTCTTCGACATCAAGGAAAAGGAAGTCCGACTCGTTAAAGAGCAAGGAAAAAGCCTCAGGATCAAGGGCACACAAGGCGAATACGAGGGTGTCTACTAAGAAGGTAAGGAAACTGAAAAGAAGCTGAGAAACGAGCGTGAGTCTAAAAGTCATCATTATCACAAGACGTATAAAGGTTACAGTCTCTAACTAACCCAAAATTTCGAACAGACATCGTGAAATTACACCCGATACGAACGATACAAACTCTTGCCCACGATACCATACAAGGGTCGGGGGCAACCGATGTGGTTTGAAAATAGCGCGCAGCCCACTAGGGCCCAAAGAAGAGACAGCCCAATGAAAACACCCAGTCCCCGACGCAACCCCAAAACGAGCCCACCCGCTCACCATAAAGGCCGATAACATGTGGGTAAGTGGAAGGCTCACATTCTCGCGAATCAAACTAATCTCTAATAAGGGAAGTAGATAACTCTAATAACATCTTATCCCCGAATCCAACTAAATCTCACCAGCAAGGAAAATAAGATAATTCGTGATAAACAACTCATCATGCAGATCAAGCAGGTTCTCACCAATAAGGGAGAAAGATAATTCTAAATAAATTATTTCTTCGATATCCCTTATTGAATCTGATACCGATAAAGGCAGAAAATATCCCGTCAAATGGGAAAGAATCCTAGTCACCATCCAATTGGGAAAAACATATACTATAAATACCAGGCCACCCCATCGGTGAAAGGTACGCTACGCAACACATTCACCCTCTAAGTAGTTGATCTTCTTCTATCAGAAAGAATCTGACTTAGGCATCGGAGCGGCTACGGGCGAAGCCCTCGCCGACCCCCTCTGTCACTTGCTTTTGCAGGAAGCGCAACATCGAGAGCCAGCGACCGGCCCAACGACAGTTCCAGTCCAACCCAGCAACTTCAACATGCTCCAGCCCAGTCCGGTTGAAAAAAAGCATCATCACATACGTAACGAGCATGCCATATGAGTTATATGAGTGATATAGAGTTTGAGCAATAGAGAGAGTTGAGTGAGAAAGAGAGTTTGTACATAAAGTTTGTAATCAAAAAGTTTGAAGAAATAAATTGTAAGTATTTATTTTCAAATCTCTTTTGTTCTTACTTTAATTTTGTGTTAATTTTCTTTATTTAGGGGAATAAAAGGGTAAAAGATAAGTAAGGGAAATGGAGTTTTGATTTTAAAATTTTTTCTATAATAATAATCAACCTACATGGATCCTGTTGTCATCTTTCTTATACAAAAGGAAAAATTTTCTTATAATTAATCTTTGAAACCCATGTTTTGAAAGAGAAATTTTAAAACTAGAGTCTTCAGTCTTAACCCATGACCTTTGACCCGTTTTAGCCGTGGATAGGCGTTTTAGGGAGACATTGTCTGGTCTTTGTGGGGGGTTTATCCTATGACACGAAGTGATGTTTTATTATTCTGAATTTAAATCAGGGTGTTTTGAGGAAAGATTATGAGATGAGTTTTGTTTTTGTGATAAAGAGTAGATAATTGTGATCGTAAAGATAGATCCGAAATTGTTTTGTAATTAAAAACAAGTTCTGACTGGGTATTTACGATAAAATGCACCTTTCTTTTGGACAAATATTATGAAAGCGTTTAAGAACCATATCAGATGAACAATTTAGAACAAGTAAAAACAGTAGAAAATTTATATAAATATAGAATTCAAATGACATCAATTCCAATTTTATAAATTCAAATTAGGGTAAAAAATATGCTACATAATTGAAGTCGTATGAATTATAGTCATTATAGAATTTTCAAATGTATAGTTTTGTGCAAAGTCATTATGTTAGTGCTATTAATTTGGATATTACGTCATCTTTTATTATTTTTAGTGAATTTGATTATGTATCTCAATCATATATATATATATATATTATTTTTCCTTTAAAATTTTAAAATATTTAATTATATCATATGATACGTAATATAACTCATAACTTAATAAAGTTTTAATCTTTAACCCTATCCGTCTTCCTTTTTTTTTCTTTCATCTTGTTATCTTATAGTCTATTTTTCATCAAGCAAGAATGAGTGATTTTTTTAGCTATTATTGATCTGAAATCAATATCAACTTATTTTTCTTTTATTTTTCTACTCAATAAAGTGGTTATATCTATAAAGATTTAGATTTTATATTGTTTTTTGTGTTGTAGTCGTTTTATCGGTGTTTGGTTTGTCATCAACTTGTTACGATGTGGTGTTATTTATTATCTTATTGAAACGTTTTATTTATATGAGAGTGATTCAAACACGTAAAACGAATCTTATCAATCAAATATATGTCATTAGTATATTGAAGAACTGAAGTCACAAATATTTTAGTTACTATATTATTAAATTTGTAGGCTTTATACTAATTTATTTTATAATTAATTTAAATATTATTTCATCATATATATATATATATATATATATATAATATATATAACTATTTATATATTGAATGTATCCTTTTAATGCAAGTTTGAATTAATAATATTAATTTTTCTTTTAAGAAAAAGTTTTAATCTTTGTTGTAGCTTTATCCAACAAAGGAGGTGGGCTTTTTGGCTATAAATTATTTGGTTATTACTCGAAGGCTGACCCTTTGGAGGAGAGAAAATGCCAGTGAGAGTGGTGGAGAGCTCCGCGCCTTCTCAGGTTTCAGGTTACCTTCTCACTCTATTCTGACTCCTCTCGTGTTTGCTTTTCAGAAATTAGTTTATCTGCATTTTCTATTGGGGTCTTTGATGGCGAGCCCTAATTTGTAGGGTGCTGAATTGGAACCTAGGTTATCGCTGTGGTTAGGCTTAAAATGTATATTTTTGATAGCCGTGGATATCCGGGCTAGTTTGCGCACAACTGGACTAATCGACGTGTTCTTGATGTTAACGGTCCGGTAAATGCTACCGTGAGAACCAGTGACCATTGGGTAATTTTTAGGCTTAAAATATTTTGTTTTGCGAAAGAAGAAACTGGGTGCTGGGGTATCAGAATGCGGTTTTTAGAGATCAGTATTGGTTTGATCATTTTCTGGGAAGAAAGTGTTGGACAATCCTTGGTAATGAGTGAAACTCTTGGCTTGGTAGAAGTCTAGGTTAAGAATAAGAGATCAAGGACATGGTCTAGGGTAATAAAAAATCTTTCGGATTTCTCACTTCACTCACTCACCAACCAAACAAGCAAATGACAATTTTTCTACCATCATGCATGTAGGGTTGAATTCCGTAATGACAATGCCTTATACTATGTAAATTCCAAATTTTTCCCCTTTTCTATATTTCTTTGGATTTTTATGGTGCCTCACATTAATTTGTATTGCATTCGTATCAAATTTCTATATTCTAGAGAGCTTAACTGACATTTACGTCTTTGAAGTTAGCCTAGTTGGGCTTCTAGTTCATGTGTTTTTAACTTATTAATGTCTTCTCTTAATTGTGAAGGTGCAAATCCTGGAAACACTTCACCCCTGGCTTGTACTCTTTTGAGTGTTGGACAGGTGAATTTCAATTTTTCCCTTTGAATGTGGAATCTGTAATTTTTCTTCAGGCCCATATATATTTTTTACATTTTGTCTTGTATTTAGTATCTTTAACAAGTTTCTACTACTTAGTCTCGTTACTTTGATCTACTTGTTTGATTTGCTAAGTAAAGGTAGGTGTTATCATTCATTTAATGATTTACTAGCAACTAGCAAGTCAGCTGCTCTGTATAATAGGATGCATCTATTTAGTTGGTAATGAATGAATCAAAAAGAAAAAAAAATCTAATTAGTTGGTAATGGTTGTACAGCTTAATAGAAATATATGGTTGTTGTGTGGTCCAATTGAAAAAACAAACACTCTAAAGGTTTGTATCTGTTTATGTCACTGCAAGGCTCTAACAATGCCAATATCAGATATGAGATTATTCATGAGAAGCAACTAAGAAGTTGGTATATACACCTTGAGATGCATATTGCATAATTATAGGATAATGGTAGGAGTTCTATTAGATGAAGTTTTTAGAATTTGTTTTCACACATATGAATTAACCCTTCTATATTGTATTTCAATCATGGTTTTTGTTTTTGTTTTTCATGGCTTGTAAATTTCATGCAGGACTCATATGAATTAAGCTTTCTACTTTCCTATGTCATCTGTGTTAGGTTTATCATTCATGAATTTATTCAAGTGATTGCATGTGAATTATTTTTGAAATCTTAATGATAATCTTTTTTTAATATTTTTCTGTAAAAAAAAAAAGATAATCTTTTTTTTTTCTTTTTATAAACAAACAAGAAAGATATATTAACAACACCTATCAAAAAGGGCACACTAGATAACATGGGCTGTGTATGCAAGGGCACCAAAAATTCAGAACAAAATAAAGAAGCAATTTACAAAAAAATAATCGCTCCCCTTACACAAGGCCCATCCAATTGACTAGTTCCATGATAGACATTGGCATTCCATTATTCCCATCCTCATCTACTCCTAGAAATAGATGGAGAAATGAGTATTTTAGTTTTTGATACATTTGTTCCATGTCCTCAAAAATCATATTATTTCTCTCCTTTCGTAGGGTCTAAAAAACGCTTAAAGGACAATCTCCATGTCCCTTTCCAATGAAGGATCCCTGCAAATTTGAGGGGACTTATTGTTGAATCTTTTCACTCGTTATATCCCAAGCAAAGAAGACTAATTGCAATGAGATTATTGTTTGGGTACAATGAAGTAAAGGCATTCTGTCTATTCTTCCTCATCTTTATGCAAGGGACATTCTTTCACCATGTTTCAACCCCGCCTTTTTGCTATTATATGATGACAATCCTTTTGCAAGTTTCTCTCCTTGCAAAATTTTTACTTCCGTTGGCATCCAAGGGTTCTAAATAATATCTTTTACATGGGGTTATCTCTTCTCAACATGAAAACAAAGTATAGAGATCTTATTGAGAGCACTTTTTTTTTTTTTGATAGGTAACATAAATTCATTGAAAAGAGTCATCAAAATAGTGACTCATGAAATACAGGAAGGTATATAACACCTATACACCCACCGAAAGAAACAAGTCAACAAAAAAGAGGCCAAAAAACAGTTGCAACCTCAAGTAGAGACTAGCTAATCTGCAAAACTAACCAGAGATAAAGGATGAAGATCTATGAACAGTTTTTTCTCCAACCAAAGTGAAAACTTGAAGTAGAATCTAATCCTTTGGATGTACAACCTCTCATCCCTAAATGCAGAATCTGTTCCTTGCCTTTCACATCGTCAAAAATAAGAGTAAAAGAGCTGCTCTCTTAATCTTCTTCCATTTCTTGCCCACAAAAGAGTAATTCCAACTGAGAATAATGTCTTTAATTGAAGAAGGAAGTGTTAGGCCCCAAATCCAAAGAACCTATGTGAGAAGGAAGAAGGGAAGAGCAGCCCAACTGACAATTAAATGACCTCAGCCCAGGTGATATTATCCGTTAATTGAGTTATTGTTTGGGAGTGTTGGTAGCATTTGTGAATGCTTTATCCTTGCGGGTCTGGTGGTCCTTTGAAGGGATGTTGTGGTTTTTCTTTTATCCTTCTAGAAGGAGTTTGTTGGAGGTGGTGCGTAGGGTTGTGAGCTGGTGTGTTAGCTCGATTCCTGCTACGTGTGTTGTGTTTGGGGGGAGAGATCTTACAAATAGGTAATTCCTTTTTTTTTTTTGGGCTAACAAAGAATTGAGAATTGCTTACTTGTTGTGAGGGACCTTGAGGACCCATCAGTGGTATCAGAGCCCGTCTTTTCGGGCAATGGTGACGATGAAGGATGTGGCCTCCCAAGTTGAGGGGATGGAGGCTTGCATGGCGACGCTATAATCGGAATTTAGGCTGAAACTAGATGGTTGCACTCCATTGTCCAACAATTGAAACCGGAGGAGATAATGGCAGGAATGACGAAAATAAATCACCTCGAACACTCAATTAGTGCGCTCGAGGAAGTAATATTGGAGATTAAGAAACTGCTACTCACTAGTGGTAAGAACATGACATCTTCTTCAACCCCTAGGGTTGACTCAAGTCCTCATGAAGTAAAGATCTTAGCGATTGGCGGAAGAATAGGAAAAAAACCCCTACGTTGCGCTGCAACCCACGGGCACAAGGGTAGAATATCCATCGAGACATGGAACTTCCCCTTTTCAAAGGAATCGACCTTGATGGATGGGTTTTTCGGGCCAAACGTTATTTCGACATCAATGGTTTGAGTGTAGATGAAAGGCTAAGGGGGGCGATGGTTTGTATGGAAGGGGAAGCCCTATCTTGGTACATTTGGGAGGAAGGGTAGCACCCTTTTCAGGGTTGGGAAGAATTTAAAGAATTGTTACTACTTCGGTTTAGGTCGAGCCAATAAGGCACTCTCCAAGAGTAGTTGATGTCACTCTTTCAGAAATCCACCGTGCAAGACTATCTACGGCAATTCGAGCTGTTATTGGCCCCACTTTGAAGATTACCATCGTTGGTCCTCGAGGCTGCTTTCGTCAATGGCTTGAGGCCTGATATTCAAGCAGAGCTCCGATAGCTTGAACCAGTGGGTTTGTCGGGGAAGATGAGGGCGACACAAAAGATAGAGGACAAGCATAATTGGTGGGAGCATATCGGGCAGGGCTCTTACATTGATGGCCTAAGCCCATTACAATGGGGCCACTTACAGGCCAACGTTCGATGCACGTGATAACTGTGCCTCCAGCAGCTCGCTCACTGCCATCTGCCACTTCAAGCATCATATCACCTGTCCATACTGCCTCCCCACACCCACTTGGCCCATCCACCGCCTTGACCTTCCCAACTTAGCCTCGTTTGACTCCACCCCTCTTTAAGAGACTCAAAGAACGGAGATGTGCAAAAAGGGAAAGGTGGCTTGTTGTGCAACGAAGCGCTCGCACTAGGTCACCCTTTGTGGCAAAAAGACGCCTGTGAGGTATTGTGGGTTATGGATGAAGAAGAAGAGGGGGACGAAACTCTACCGACTATGGACCAATTCCCGAGTGATGCAAGGACGGGACCGTGATGGATGATCTAGGGGGTTTAGGTAAGTTAGGGTTATGGGGTAGAACTTTGATGGGTAAGGGATAGGTCTGGTCTCAAAGGTTATAGTGCTTATTTGGGGTTTATATATAATAGAATAAAGGTTTAGAATGATGAATTTTAAGTTTGGAAAAGTTTGAGTTTGATTTGTTGCAAAACAACCTTGTTTTGAGTTAGTTTGCAGTTTTCGAGTTTTTCTAAGATAGGTTAGGGCTACATGACTCGCTACTGTAATGTGTTGTAGATGACAGATTTTAGTAGCTTTCGGCATTTAAACAAGCATACTGAACGCGTATATAACAAGATTTGGAAAGTTTAGGGTCGTGGTTGGATAATTGGATTTGGAAGGTTAAAAAGAGAAGATGGTGAAATTGGAAGGAGTAGAAGAAGTAGAAGGATAGAAACTTACTTCGCCACCCAAGGAATCCACCTAGGTATAAGAAGCAACGAACTAACTATTCAAGGGAATCCACCTAAGAGATAAGAGAACGAGAAAGAACTCTTAAAAAAGAGAAACTTGAAAATATTATTAAAGTCTGAATGCCTCCAATAAGAGTACATTATGGGGTATATATAGGCCCCTTACTTTCTAAAACAAATAAAGCAGCTTCTACTTTGACTAGGAAAACAAATCTTTCTAAATTGAATAAAGCAACTCCTAAATTAGAAAGATGACTCTAAAACAAACCAGAAATTAGAAAAAATATAAAAAAACCAATAATAAACTTATTCAAAATCTTCTTCAAGCCTTGATCATGTCCTTAACTCCTTTCAAGTCTTAATTGAAGTTTAAAATTTCCATTTTGATGATCCTCCATCTTTGCAACCTTCTAAATCTGAATTTTCCATAATTAAGGTCAAATTTCCATTGGTTGTTGTAGATGCTCCTGCATCACCAAGGGAGGAGGAGTTCTCCGACGGACCTACCTCTACGGATTTATGTGTATCCTCTTAGGTCTGGTTTTGTTCTCCTCACTTTATGAAGGTCCGTGACATGATTATGTCTCGAGAGGTGGTTGTCCTCATTGATTCAGGCGCCTCCCCTAACTACATCTTGGATGATTTGGTTTTGGAGCTTTGTATTAGCCAGACCCCTACTCAAGAGTTCGAAGTTCAGATGGGCAACGGGGATGAAATAAGGGCTTTGGGGGTATGCCGTGGACTTCGCTCACAACTTGTAGAGATGAATGTCGTCGTCGATTTTTTCCCTTTGAAATTAGGGGCATTAGATATTGTTTGGGGATTTCAATGGTTGGCAACCATGGGAGACTTGCTAATGAATTGGGGAAATCTTTGCCTGTAGGTTACTGTGGATAGAGTTTTGGTCAAGATTCAAGGGGACCTAACTTTGTCTAAGTCGTAAGTATCCTTGCACAACTTAATCCGTACCTTGAAACGTGAACGACATGGTATACTGCTAGAGTTACAACCTAATGTAGTCGAGGGCAAGAACGAGGTAGATTCAGTCTCAATGCACCCTCTTCCCCCATCGGTCATCCAACTGCTAAAAGAGTTTCACGACATATTCGAGACACTTACAAGTCTTCCCCCTCGCACCAAGGAGCACTCCATCGCTCTCCACCCGAGGACCTCACCCATTTCAGTACGGCCCTACTGATATCCCCAAATCCAGAAGACTGAAATTGAGCATCTGGTGACCGGAATGCTACAAGCAGGGATTATTCAATTGAGCATGAGCTCCCATCTAACTCTGCTATTGGTTAAAAATAAAAGATGGAAGTCGAGGTTCAGGCGATCATCACACTACAAAGGTCGATAACTTCCAATTCCCGTTGTTGAAGAACTCTTGGATGAATTATATGGAGCAAATTTTTTTAGCAAAATTGATTTGGAGTCAAGGTACCACCAGATTCGGGTAGCAGCTGCTAACATTCCTAAGACGGCCTTCTGGATCTATGATGGCCACTATGAGTTCTTGCTAATGCAGTTGGCCTCACCAATGCCCCTGCAACTTTTAAGTCCCTCATGAACGACATTTTTCGAGCTCATCTTCGCTGATTTGTCTTGGTCTTCTTCGACGAAATACTAGTCTACAATACTTCTAAAAGCACACCCAATACAAAAGTAATGAAGAATAATTCTGATGTGTATAGATTTGTAACATTAGGGTACAATTTATAGATTTATAAGTTGTACAATAGTTGGAAATAAATCACTAAATGAGGAATTAAAAACACAATAGAGGAAGGAAAGAATAGAATTCAAACTTATCACCACAAATCACTCCCTAAAATCTGCCTAATCAACCAAACTGATTCCCTCAAATGTGGCTAGTCAAATTAGGTAAATATACGTAAAATAATTTAACACTCCCCATCAAGCTGTGGTTTGTAGATGTCATACAAACCCAACTTGCATACTAAAGATTCAAAATCTGTCTTGGCAAGTTCTTTAGTGAAAATATCCTTCACTTGATCTTTAGATTGCACAAAAGGGATGCACACGATCCCATTTTTTAGCTTCTCTTTGACAAAATGTCGATCAATTTCAATATGTTTGGTTCGATCATGCTGGATTGGGTTGTTAGAAATGTTGATAGCTGCTTTGTTAATACAACTTCATAGGACCTTTTGTATTGTCTATAACTCCCTAGCAATCTTTTTGCTTCCTGTCTTTCATATTTGGCTTGATTGCTCTATATTATGCTTCAACATTCCTTCTAACCCTGATGTTTTACTTCTCAGTATTGGGTTTCCGCTACAAATGTGCACCACCCATAGTTATTTAAGGCGTAAGGCGCACCGAGGCGCAAAAGCCTCTTGGGGTATTGGCCTTGGCCCGTATATGAGGCGCGAGCTTTTTATGTGGCGCCTTAACTCACATATCTGAATAAAAATTATATCTCGCTAAATATTAATACGCCAAATAAAGTAAAAGATATCAAACATGAAAGTTTATTTATTTTTAGTCTTCTTTTTCTTTCCTCTTCAATCCAACTTTGAAAGTGTATTTGAGGGTTTTAGGGTGAAATCCAAAAAAAAGGGGGGTTTTAAAGGGCTTAAGGTTCAGTCGCACAAAACGTCGTCGTTTTGGTTTCTGGAAGCCCAAAACAATGTCGTTTTGGAGGTGTCTTTTTAATTAAAAAAAATCATAAACCTCCAAACGACGTTGTTTTGGGGTGTTCTGATTTTAAAAAAAATTTAAAGACCAACCCAAAACGACATCGTTTTGGGTTGGGTCTTCAGGAGCCCTAGGCTCCCTCTTCTTCTTCTCGATGCGGATCTTCTCCTCGATGCCTCTTCTCATAGGTTTCTCCCGGATCGACCATCTCAGGCAATCGAAAAAAAAAAGAGAGAGAGAAGGAGAGGCGTACCTTAAGTTGTAGTGGAACAATTTTCGGTGACTCTCACGGCGCCTCACACAGAGCGGGCGTTCTCTTCGGGAGTGGTGGCGCCTAAGCTTTAGGCGCTCCTTTCATAACTATGGCACTACTCTGATGTAGACCTTCTATCAGTAATTGACCTAGCCCAATCAACATCAATATAGGCTTCTATAGTTAGATCTCCACCTCCCTTCTTAAACGTAAGACCCCGACCTAGATTTTTCTTTAAATATCTCAAACTTTGATAAACTGCTTCACGGTGCTCTTCCATTGGATCATGCATAAATTGGCTCACTACCCGAACAGAAAAGGAGATATCTGGCCTAGTATGTGAGAGATAGATTAACTTCCTAGCTAGCTTCTAATAACGCTTTTTGTCCACTTTCTTCCCCTTTATGCTCATGTCGGTCTTGTGATTAAAGTTTATTAGAACATTAGTTGGTTTACTTCTAAGCATTCCAACTTCACTCAAAAGATCATGTGTGTATTTCCTCTGTGAGACAACAATGCCTTCCTTAGATTGTGCCACTTCTGTTCCTAGGAAGTATTTCAACTTCCCAAGGTTCTTAACCTCAAACTCGGTTGATAAAACTCCTTTCAACTGTTGAATCTCAGCTTCATTACTTCCAATGATGATTATGTCATCCACATAAACTATCAAAATAATGACTCCCCCTCCATTTAAATGTCGATAGAACATTGTATGATTAGACCGCTCTTGTAGAGTGGCAGCCATTCGGTATCTAAGGCAAGTCAAACCAAGCGGCACTTTAATCCATAAAGAGATTTCAATAGTTTACACACTTTATCCTTGCCAAGATCCTCTTTAGAACCAGGTGGTAGCTGCAAACCAAGCACGAGGAGACTGCTTTAATCCATAAAGAGATTTCAATAGTTTACACACTTTATCCTTGCCAAGATCCTCTTCAAAACCACGTGGTAGCTGCATATACACTTCTTCATTTAATTCTCCATTCAAAAAGGCATTCTTAATGTTCATATGATGTAGGGACCAATCATTTATAGCAACTAGAGACAAGAGTACCCTTACAATATTCATTTTTGCCATTGGTGCAAAAGTCTTAAGATAGTCAATTCCATAAGTTTGTGTATACCCTTTTGCAACTAGTCGAGCCTTGAATCTTTCCACTGTCCCATCTAATTTGTGCTTTACAGTAAAAACTCATTTGCGACCCACAGGTACAACACCTTTTGATAATGAGCAAATTTCCCAAGTTCCATATTTCTTTAGTGCCTTCATCTCTTCAAACACAACTTCTGTCCAATCTGAAATTTTCATAGCTTCTTCAATACTCCTTGGCAGATTAACCTTGGACAGATTGGACAAGAATGCTCTATATGGTTGAGATAGAGCATTATATGACACATATCTTTCAATTGGATGATGTGAGCATGAGCGGACTCCTTTTCTTTGAGCTATTGGTTAAGCTAGCTCTTGGATTTTCTGATTCTAGTTGGAACCTATTTCTGACTCATTATTTTTTGGTTGATATGAGCTGCTACCATTTGAATTAGGCGCTGGATTGAGGCTCAAATCTGTCCTATCAATTTCTGGTTGATCCTTGTTGTTGTTGTTCAGGTTTGGTGCTGGATTTAGGCTTAGTTCTAGACTAGGAGCAATGCTAGAGCTTGGAGCTTGTCCTGTATCTTGTTGATGGTGCTGTCTCCTTGAGTAAACACGTAGTTCAAGAACTGTTTGTTGTGCTTTTTCCTTCTCCGATTCAACATCAACCAATGATTGGGATTAGGTGAGGACTCTATAGGTGGAAGAGAATTAGAAACAATTTCCAAAAAACGAGACTCCCCTAAACTCGCCCCTTGAATTGAAGTTTTGGAGAAATAAGGTTGATTTTCAAAACAGGAGACATCATAGCTAACATACATTTTCCTTGTGGAGAGATCATAGCACTTCTACCCTTTTTGAGTTGGAGAATACCGAAGAAAAATTGTTTTCAATGCCCTAGGATCCAATTTAGTTCTGTTTTGGGAATGAACATGGACAAAGGAGGTACAACCAAAAACTCTCGAGGGAATCTCAGAAACAAAACGATTTTGTGGAAAGACTTGAGAGAACACATGGATTGGAGTGAGAAAACTAAGGACTCTAGAGGGCGTACGATTGATGAGGAAAGTGGTTGTGAGTATGGCTTCTCCCCAAAAATGTTTTGGAACATTAGATCGAAACATAAGGGTGCGAGCTACTTCTAACAAAGCCTTTTGTGCTTGAAATTGATGCTTCAGGAGTGGGTTTGGGAGTAGTACTAATGCAGGAAGAGAAATCACTTGCTTATTTCAGCCACAAGCTCAGTCCATAGGCTCAATCAAAATCAGTTTATGAAAGAGAGTTGAAGAGAGTTGATGGCAATGGTGTTGGCCATTCGGAAGTGGCGGCCTCTTACCTCTTAGGGCGCAAAATTTATCATCCGCACTGACCAGAGGAGCCTTAAGTATCTCTTGGAACAATTGGTAGTAGAGGGGGAACACCATAAGTGGCTACTCAAACTCCTTGGCTGCGACTTTGACATTCAGTACAAGCCTGGAAAATACAGTATAGCGGTTGATGCTCTATCTAGGTTGTCGGCAAAAATGACTCTAGCCACTCTCTCAGTTTCGTTTGTTTTGGACTTCACGGAGCTGGAGGAGCAAGTAGCAACCGACTAACATCCTAGCAGTGATCTCCACTGACCCGGCTGCTTATCCTAATTTTGCTAAAGTTGGCACCACATTGCGTTATAAAGGGCGCTTAGTTCTACTAGCAGCCTCCTCTCTCGTTTCTCAATTACTCTGGGAATTCCATTGTAGCCTAACAAGAGGGCATGGAGGAGTCAGACATACTTATCATCGGTTGTCTTCGGAGTTTTATTGGAGAGGCATTAAGGGGGCTGTCCAGAATTTTGTCTCCATATGTGAAATCTCCCAACGTCACAAATATGATTCCACCACCCTTGCAGGACTGCTGCAGCCACTACCGGCTCCCTAACAGATTTGGGATGTTGTTTCCATGGATTTTATCGAAGGCCTACCAAAATCAAAGGGGCGAGACGCTATATTGGTTTTGGTGGATAGATTGTCCAAATACGCTCGTTTCTTACCCCTATTGCACCCTTTCTCAGCTCCGCAAGTGGCCCAATTATTCTTCTCAGAGATCATACGGCTACATGGTGTGCCTCGCAATATTGTTTCGAATTAGGACAAAATATTCTTGAGTGGTTTTTGGTCGGAAGTTTTTAAGTTGTTGGGATTAGAATTAAGTCGCAGCTCTGCTTATCATCTATAGACATATGGCCAAACCGAATTGGTTAACCGCTATGTTGAGACTTATCTCTGGTGTTTTTCAATAGACAAACCATTCCGCTGGTCAGATTGGTTAGCATGGGCTGAATATAATTACGACATCTTCTTTCATACAACATGTTGAGAATCATAAGATATTCTCTAATTTATTTCCTTCCTTCTTTTTTGTACTTTATTTGTTTCCTTTTTATGTCTTCTTGATGTATATAAATAGGTAGGACCTATACTGTTTTTTTTTTATCCAATTAATAAGAAAAACATCATTTTTTTATATCTCTTCACACGGTATCCTAGCCATGGAAGGCTCGAGTTAGGGTTTTGCCACGGTTCCAACTCTGGTAACCCATCTAGTGGTTGTATCGCACTCCGACCACCCCACCTTCATCTTCGAAATCCTTTGTCGCCGTCATATCACCTTGGTTGTTGGAAAATTTTTCCAACAACATTGGTTTAGGCCAACAACTCCACCTTTGGAATCGTCTTAGTTCGATCTACCCATCGGCGAAAACATCTCCGACAGAAAATTACCTATGCGTCCACAAGTGCGTCATATTCTCTTTACGACAACCAACACGTGCCGGCGCATGACGGCTTGTGGTCGACATTCTGGCCACTCCCTTCTTCTAGCTGGGTCGTCCTCCCTCGATAGTCATTCCCAGCCCCTTGGTTTCTCCATTTGAGGCCTGCATCTGTGACTTTTTCCCTCTTTTCTTTTTGATAGGTTGTGAAACCCTAGATTTCATCAGATTTCGCGACCTACCTACTACTACCGTGACTGTGCTATGCTTTTCTCGAGCCTCAGCACCATCCACAGGCTTTTCTCACCTTCAGCAGTTGCATTTTGCCATGGTACTCTTGTCCTTTTTGCTGATTTTGTTGATTTTTCGCACTATGGCTGACAAAGCTCCCAGTTTTTCTTCGTATCTATCTGGAACTCATAGGGGAACTCATAGGATAACTGTGAATAGACTCAAGGGAAGTGACAACTATCAGTCATGGGCCAACTCTGTCAAATTATGGTTTACTGGAAATGGTATTGAAGATCATCTGACCTCCACAAAGTCTAGTGTTCTTGAAGATATGTTCTTAGTGGTGGAAACAGGACCCTTTACTTTGTAGCATTCTCCAGCAATCCATGGAGCCCAAAACCCTTAACAGCAGGGTTATCGGACTGTCAACCTCTTTGGACCCAGTAAGGAATTTCAACATACTAATGATGACGCCTCTTTGTGTCATCTCCTCAGTTTGATAATTTGGAAGCGATCTGGTATGAAATTATCTTCCTTTGTTCAGGTGAATATGCATAGCAGAAAAGTGAGTTCTTATCTGTCTATTCAAAGCTCACGTCTGCGAGACCTACTTGTCGACATGGATCAAATCTTTATGATCCTCACTCTTATTAAACTTAGCACAGAGTTTGACAACATCCGCAAATAGATCCTGATTGGCTTCGCCATCCCAACTTTTGATGACATTTTGCTTTCGATTACTGCGCCATTCATCCACTACGATTTGGTCTCGACACTCGAGGTTTCCATAGACACTTTAGTGATGCTTTCTCCATCTCACCTTTGCGGTGATTCCCGGAGTGTTCGTGGTGGCTATCGAGGCAAAGGACAACGACCTTATTATAAATACTATAATCGACCGAGTCACATTCGAGACCGGTGTTATCAGTTACATGGTCATCGACCTCACACAGCTCATGTGGCCTAGTCTTTTGAACCGCCTCCACCTCAAGGAGTGACTCTTATGCCTGGTGAATATGAGGAGTTTCTTTGCCTCATTCATCTTTGCCAAAATCACTTCCATTGCCGGGCAGAGTATGCCTGCACTTTATCTTACACACTCTCTTAGTCCATGGATTCTCAATTCTGGTGCATTTGATCATCTTTTTGGTAATAAGGATCTATTCTCTTCCCTTACTATCACTTCACCTTTACCTATGATTACTTTGGCTAATGATACTCAAGCCATGGTTAAAGGAATCGGTTCTGCATGTCCCCTTCCCTCTTTACTTCTTGCTTCTGTTCTCTATGTCCCTAATTCTCCATTTAATCTTATCTCTATTAGCAAATTAATCCATTACCTTAATTGTTTGATTACCTTTTCTCACTTTTTTGTCACCTTGTAGAACCAAAGTATGGGGAGGACGATTGGCATAGGACATGAGGTCTCAAGGCTTTTATCATCTCAACTCGACCCCCCCCATCCGCACTTTAACCGATGCACCTTTTCTCGTCCATCGTTGTCTCGGTTATCCGAATATTTCCAAGCTTTGACAGATGGTTTCTCACTAGAGTGTGAGTCGTGTCAGCTTTGGAAACATACTCGTGTTTCGTTCCCTAAGTGCTTAAAGTCTCGGACTAAGTCTCCTTTTGAGCTTGTCCACAACGATGTTTGAGGTCGAGATCATTGCGTCTGCTGGGTTTCGTATTTTTTGTTACATTTATTAATGATTTTTCCCGTTGTACTTGACTATTTTTAATGAGGGGTCGAGTTGAGCTATTTTCCATATTCCAAAAATTCTTTATTGAGATCCGCAATCAATTTAACACTTTCATCCACATCTTAAGAGTGATAATGCCTTGGAATACCTCTGCCTTTCTCTTCCTTACCTCCTCTATGGGATTAACTGCAATCTTCTTGTGCTTACCTCCTCGACAAAATGGAGATTGTTTGGCGTAAGAGTATCCCTTTATGAGACGGCATCTTCTTCTTGACATACACCTCAACGTTTTTGGGGGGGATGCTATCTTAACCGCCTACTATTTGATCAATCACATACCCTTTTCTATACCGAGTGATCAAGTTCCTCATTCTCCTCTTTCTTATCAACCTCTTTTCTGTCTCCCTCCGTGTGTATTCGTACGCATAGCTTGTCTTCCATACTCATTCTGGCGAAGATAAACTTTCGCTAAAGCGTGAAGTGCATCTTCCTTGGGTCAGCAACCAGCGAAGTTATCGATTCTATATCTGATACACATCGATGCGCCGTTTACGTGTCTCACCACCTTTTGAACATTCTTCTATCTTCTCTGCCACCGGCCGTCTTGAGGTGCTATCTCCTTCTCATCTTTCCCATTTTAGCTTTCTCATATGAGTCCCGGTTACTCGACTCATTTATTCTGGGTTTTATACTTGTTGCCCACATACTGACACTAGACCTCCAGATGATTGATCTCATATGGCGCCCTCCTCCACGCTGGTCTTGTCGTCTCCCACTAATCCTCTCATTCCCATTTGGAAAGGTACTCGTTCTTCTTATAATCCCTATCCTATTTATAATTTTCTAACTTATCACCGTTTATCTTCACCATATTTTGCTTTTATTTCCACCTTGTCTTCTGTTTATCTTCCTAACACTGTGCATGAAGTCCTTTCTCATCTGGATTAAAAACAGGCAATGGTTGAAGAAACGGTTGCTCTGTATTCTACTAGCACATGAGACTTAGTCACTTACACGATGCGAGTCTCTGTTAGTTCTTGTTAGGTTTATCTGTAAGATTGGTCGGATGTAGTGGACCATCTTGCGCTCGTTTAGTTGCGAGGTATAATCGGATATATGGCCCGATTCTTATGACACTTTTTCTCTTGTTGCCAAGATGGCTTAGTTTGTCTTCTGCCTCCCATGATTGCTGAGATCTTGGCCATGGTATCAGTTGGACATTAATAATGCATTTCTTTATGGCGACCTCGCAGGAGGTATATATGGAGCAACCACCTGATTTGTTGCTTTCGGGTGCGGTTTGGTATACAAGCTCGTTGTTCCTTAGGCATCTCGCGCTCTATTCATAACTTGCCTTTAGTGCGAGCAAAAAATTATCTCAGCTAAATCTACATTCCCGACTCTACATTTGGATTTCTTGAATGGCTCTCAAATGTAGAGTGTGGTTGTAGTGTATTTTAAAAAGTTGTTAGCTAAAGTAGTGAATTTAATATTTAAATATATTTTGGTAGGTATTTTGTTAGAGTGTGGTTGGAGAGATATGCTCTTATGACCCTAAGCAATCCCACCGAGCTGGTTGCAGCGCTTTAGCTCGTGGTACGGGAGTTCGGTATGACTCGGGTACATCGGACCACTTTGTGTCTTGTCATCATACATCATCGGGGTAGTGCATCTATCGATTGTTTATGGGCGACATTGTTATAACGAGGCGTGATCGTGATAGTATTGAAACCATGACTTCTCTTGATCCTTACAAGCAAAGACTTGGGGAAACTCAAGTACTTTATGGGAATTGATTCTTCCGATGTTCGGTGTGGTTATGTCTCAGAGGAAGTATGTCTTGGATATATTAAGGAAATTGGTTTCTTCCAGGCGTAAAACATGAAATGGCTCACATGGATTCGAATGTTAAGCTTGTACCTAAACATGGGGAGCGTCTACGAGATCCAAGGAGATTTCGACGACTAGTGGGGAGACTGAACTATCTCACCATCACCTAATCGGACATTTCTTTCCCTGTGAGCGTAGTTAGTCAGTTCTTGCAATCACTATGTGATAGTCACTGAGGTGCTGTGATCCATATCCTCCGTTATATTAAAGGAACATCGGGCCAGGGGGTGTTATACGAAAACAAAGGTCACATCCAGATTGTTCAATATTTTGATCGCGGTAGGTAGGTACAAATCCATGAGATAGGCGGCTTCACTTTAGGATATTGTGTATTTATTGGAGGCAACTTAATATCTTGAAAGAGTAAACGGGATGTGGTGGCAGTTTAGTCTTGAAGTAGTATCGAAATTTATAAATTGTTTGTGAACTCATGTGGCTTAAACGGCTTCTTCGGGGTAAGATTTGGGAAGGATGAATGATGGCGGCTTGTGTGTGATAACCAAAGCTGACCTTATACGTTTGCTTCCAGCGATCTTTCTTGAGAGGATCCAAATATATTGAAGTGGACCGATCACTTCGATTCGAGAGAAGATTGTGA
Source organism: Tetrastigma voinierianum (assembly GCA_016808115.1). Lineage (NCBI taxonomy): Eukaryota > Viridiplantae > Streptophyta > Magnoliopsida > Vitales > Vitaceae > Tetrastigma > Tetrastigma voinierianum. The sequence goes on from JAEQBH010004678.1 coordinate 295,141, forward strand.
GATGCATGACTACTAGTTTGTCAAGCTGAATGACCCAGTACTTGAGCGTTTTATTTAAGTCTCTTCAAGATTACAGAGTTCGATACATTTATATGAGCAGTGCGTATGACTATCACGCTCACCTTGAGGGAGTGTTGAGAATCATGCAAAATATTCTTTGGTTATTTCCTTGTCTGATATTTTAAGCCGTTTTGTACTTTCTTTGTTTCCTTTTTATGTCTTCTTGATGTATATAAATAAGTAGGACCTATACTGTTTTTTTATCCAATCAATGCATCATTTTCTTATATCTCTTCACACAACAGCATGGGTAACTCCATTTAAGGTGGTCTATGGCCATGATCCACCCCTTATCATCCGTTTTGAATGGGGTTCTACTACTAACAAAGAGGTCGAGTCTCTCTTATTGTAAAACGATGCTATCTTAGATGAGCTCAAGTGCCATTTGCATCGGGCTCAACAGAAAATGAAACAACAAGCTGACTTCAAGCATCGAGACATTTAGTGGGCTGTTGGAGATTTAGGTGGCGTTTGTTTTTTGACTTAATCTTTTGAGAAGTGAATAGGCTTTCGGTAAGGCTGTTTGTTTTTTAAATTTTCGACTTATTCTTTGAGAATTTTTTTAAAAAGTTCGAGATAGAAAAGTGAAAATATTTGGGCTGACCGAGGAAAAGTCATTTTAAAATAAGAAAAACTCAATGCGTGCCAAACAAAGAATAATGGCAATATCGCTACTATGAATGACAGGAGGGTTTGGGGCCAGGCGATCCCAAATGGGCAAGGCTCGTTTATTTTGGTCCGGCATGCGTTTAAAAAATTAAACGGGATGGGGCGGAGATGGGAAAATTCCCAAATTCACCGGGTTACATTTATTTTTGTTTTTAATTTTTAATTTTAATTTTTTTATATTTGCTTTTTATTTTTATTATATTAAAATTAATATTTTTCATAAAAATAAAAATATTATGAATTTTTATATATTATTTATTAAAAAACATTATAATAATATAATTATTTATATTAAAATTATAAAAATAAAATAATAAAAAATTATTTTTAAATATAATCAGTAGGCTTATTATTATTTTATATATATGGTTCGCTATTCTTACGTTCGGGTTCGTTTATCTTAAAAACGATTTATTTAACTAGATTCATTTTATTTTAAAATTAACTTAGCGTGAATTCATGACTTCAGTTTTTAAGTAAAAATCTTGTCTGCAGAGTCGCTATGACTTATCATTTCGGAGAAAATCGAAAATTTAAAACGTCTTAGAATTCGTGAAACTTTTTCTAGGTCACTAGATTTCACGAGATGAATTTACTTGGCCTTGATCCAGTTTCGATCATCCAAGATCAGAGAATTTTATAGGCTTCGCGACAGCATAATGATTTATTATTTTTATTAACATTTTACCATTTTGAAAATTTCCTAATTTTCTCGGGTTTTTTTCACAGTAACAATGGCAGGTATCGGATTGAGAAAAAATAAGCTGGCCAGTTAAGCAAGATTAAAATTAAATTAAACATGGCATTAAGCTGAAGCGGGACGGGAACCCAATAATCAAATAAGTTATCATCCTCTTTGGCTATCAATGTTAAAAAAGCAACCAGCTTAATACTTAATGCTATTAAAGTGCTATTAAACGATAAGCTCAAAAAGTTATTCGGCGTTAGAAGCTAAAAAAAAACAAACACCACCTTAGTGTACCTCAAATTGCGCCCTTATCGTCAATCATCCTTGGCTCGCAGAGCAAATGAGAAACTTGCCCCTAGTTTTTGTGGCCCTTTCAAAGTTCTTGACAAAATTAGGCCAGTTGCTTACAAGTTGGACTTACCAGATGGAATGGGATAAGCTACTTTGCATGTGACATTTGTGTGGGTGACTTGAACATTCATGTAGGTGACCCGAGCATGATCACGTGACAGTCATGTGAGTGACCCAAGCTCAACAGGCAAGAAGATCGGGCATGACCCCCAGCTCAACCACCTCGAGCATCGAGGTGGATGAGATCGGATACTTGAGCAAACAAGCCTCCTCGGGCATGGGAGATAAAGCAAACGGAGCATGCGTTGCTGTCCACCTCGACATGCATTATGATGCAGTTAATGTATAACAATTAATGTATAAATTAATGGGTAGCGTAAGGACATTGAGGGCCACTCATAAACGCCCATCTCATAACCGTCCACCATGTAACCCCCCATGATGGGTATACAATGTATGGGGATATACCCGAAAGGGGGATCTGGTTCTTTTTTTTTGGAGAAGTAATAAACAAATTCTTTTGGAAGGATACAAAACCTTTCCACCAGACACAGTTTGCATTCATCCAATTTTCCACATATCTCTTCTCAAGAGGGCAGTGGGGTCTCATCCCGTGTCTCCAATTATTCCATCCTCCTCATCTGCTGATATGGAACAGTTGGTGCAACTAGCGGCTGTCCTTGCTGTTCGCCCCTCCCCATCTCAAGGTACAACTGATCCAAAAGTCCACATTCACTGGCACAACTTGCCAGCTTATGAAGATTCTTGGGAGTCATTTGCTGTGATTCGAACTCAGTTTCCTCATTTCAACCTTGAGGACAAGGTTAATGGTTGGGCAGCAGGTAATGTTAGGCCCCAAATCCAAAGAACCTCTGTGAGAAGGAAGAAGGGGAAGAGCGGCCCAACTGACAATTAAATGACTGCAGACCAGGTGATATTATTCATTAATTGAGTTATTGTTTGGGAGTGTTGGTAGCATTTGTGAATGCTTTATCCTTGTGGGTCTTGTGGCCCTTTTGAGGGATATTGTGGTCTTTTCTTTTATCCTTCTAGAAGGAGTTTGTTAGTTTGTTAGAGGTGGTGCATGCAGGGTTGTGGGCTGGTGTGTCAGATCGGTCCCTGCTGCGTGTGTCTTGTGAGGGGAGAGATTATACAAATATGTAATTCCTTCTTTCTTTTGGGGATAACAAAGAATTGAGAATTGCTTACTTTGCTGTGAGGGACCTTGAGGACCCATCAGAATGACGTAATGGACATCTACTAATTAAATTAACAAATTCCGTGATGCTCTTATTTTATCACAATGGAGAAGATCGTCTATCATATCTTCTTCTTCATGACACAAGAAACATCTCCACACTCTTTTTTGAACCATATATAAGGTACACATTACCCCATGTTGCTTTCCAAGTAAAGAAGCTAATTTTAGGCTGCACCTTTATGTCCCAAATCACCTTAGATGGTAAAGCAACACAGACAACCTGCTCTAAGGTGTTGTAAAGACTCAAGAGCTTTGACTGAAAATTTGCCATGTTTGGTGTCAGCCCAGAGCATTGTGTCCTCCATATCTCAAGGGTAAACAAAGAAGGGAATTTACTCATATAAATGGTTTTTTCCAGCACCACCTATCCTTTGAAAATTTCCCCATTTCCCCATCACCTACTTAGAAAGTAAGCCTAGATCTTAGTAACTCCAGTACCGTCCTAATCCCTTTCCATATGCCAACACCATGCACCTGTTTCACCTCCCTAGAACCTGCTCTAAGCACACTACTCTTTATTTCCAACTAGACCACTCTATTCTCATAGTTCCTGCTTAAGACTTTTGTTTGCAACCTAAAGAGAAGTTTATGCATTCTTTCAAGTTCCCAACCATGTAGTTGTCTTTCAAAATATCTTTTGAAGGACTTGCCATGGTCACTCACAACTATTAGCTAAATCCAAAATAATGTAAATCAACCCTAAGAAGATTGTAATAAGGAGAATAAAAATTATGACAACAGAAAAAAGTAAAATAAAATATAGGGAAAAAAGGAGAAAGGAGAAGAAATATGAACCTTAAAATCTCTTTAAAGCTTTTTATGGACGTCTCATATAGGAAAAAATGTAGAGTCCCACCACTGGGGAATTTCCAGATATACAAATTAAAAACTAATGTTATTGTTTTATCCATTGTTAGTCCCATTTTTTTACATTGATTAGCCTTATTTATCGGCTATAGAAAACCCTAAGCTTTGCATAACTCTATGAAAAAATAAACTCAACCTATATAAAAACTAATTAAGATTCTTATTATTTTGCTAAAACTAATAAATCTTCTAAAAGAATTGAAAGATATTATAAACCTAATTCTTATAGAATTAGAAATTAACTTTATACAAACTTCTTATAATAATGGTTCTAATGATTCAAAATGGAAATGTTCTAGAAAAGAAATTAATTTAGAAAATAGGAAGTTTGGAAGCATTTTTAAGCGAGAATTCCTTTAACTTCCAAATTTTAGATAAAAGTCAAATTCCAATTGCTAATGGTGACGGCTAAAATATTGCAAGATTACCTAATAATCCTAATATCCTTGACAGATAATGTAGGAATTTTTTTTTTTGTTCTTTCATTCTTTTATTGAATAGACTTTGGAGTCTTGGAGATTAATTTTCATCACAAAGTTAAAATAGCTTCTTCTTTTTTTCTTAATTTTATTTTAGACCATTTAGTTTGGAACTATCTGTGTATAGTGTGTGCATCATACTGGTACTCGGATGGAGCAAGAATAGGATCCATTGCTGTACATTGGAGACAACATAGCTGCCAACTTCCATTTAGACTCTTTTTATTTTGTCTTGCTAAAACTAATGAGCTGAGATTTATCAGGAATAAACATTTTTGTAATGCCTGTTTACCCACTATTCAAATGTTTAGATTCATCTGAATCAAAGGTTCTGCATGCACGTGCATGAGTTTGTCATTCATTTTAAGACGGCATGCTTTTTATTGATCAAGATGAAAAATATCAGTTTAACCTTGCTACATAATTTTGTTACAGGCATTTTCTGGTACTCAGAATGTCTCTAGTCTACAAAAGGACGAAGCATGGAGAGTCAATGTCCGTATCCAAGGTTGTGACCTTGATCATGGTTATCTATGCGGCACCATGGAAGCTCTTAATGTTCCAATGGCTGACACACCAGTAAGCCAGCTTCTTTCTTTCTCATAAGCCATTAGGTTGCATGTAAATTTTCCCCTGTTCCTTCTGTTCTTTAATGTATAAAGCAACAGCGCTGGAAGTAAATCCATGGATATCATTAATCATAATGACATAAAAGGGAAAAGCAGATATCAAATTACTGTAAAGAGACCCTGACAAATCTTTTGTGAGGGGGCCCCATTTGAGGAAGTAGACGTAGTTAACTGGCATTTCAAGTGGGAAAAGTAGTTAACAGATTTTAACCTTAACATTCCATATCTAGAGCTTGGTTAAAGAGATTCAGGGCTTCTGTAAAGTGAATTTAGTTGCACTTGAAGAAATAAGGCATACCAATGACAGTTTTCATTGTTTTTAGTTTTCATTGAACATTTACTCTTATTTTATTTTATTTTATTTTTTATGCATCTCAGGTTGTAACTTTTTGGGAAGGAGAGATTGTTGATACCAAGAATTACATGTTCTTCACAGGCAAATGGGAAGCATCGTATGTCTAATATTTTTTCTTTTCTTTTCTTTTCTTGGCATGGATCCTGTTTAGTTTAGCAATGATGGTAAACAAGCTGACATTTGGATTAGTTCTAATTTATATAAATGTAGAAACAAAACCCCCTTTCCCTGCAGTTAATCATTTTACGAATTGTTAACAGGCCAGAGGATGACATAAGGCACTGGACTAAGTTTCCTTCTTTTTCACCTCTTGTGGTAAAGAGTCAGTACTCTTCTCTTTCACATGTGGTATTTATGCTCTCGTAATAACTCTCTCTTTTCAGAACCAAGTGGAGGCTGATGGAGGCAAATCTTTGGACCTCAGTAACTATCCATATATATTTATGGTAATCTGGTGTCAATTATTTCACCTGTAAAAAAATAATCTCAGTTACATTTTCATTAATTGGTGAAAAAAGTGTCTTCTTTGTCAAGTGCTAACTTTGTCTTTAATTTGTTATTTCAGAGATGGAAGGAACAATATTTTGTGAATGTTGGAACAGATTGTGGGTTAACTATTGCTGGGTTTTATTATGTCTGCTTCTCTTGTAATGATGGCTCCATTAATGGTTTTTATTATGATCCTAATAGTAGGTATGGTTTCCCCCCGCCCCCTCTTCTTGTTTGTTTGGCCAAAGCATTCTAACTAGTTCAACAACCCTTTTTGATGAAACGGTGTGTGTAATTGAAACATCCTGCAGCCCATTTCAGAAGCTGGAGCTGAAATCCGCCAATGAGGGAAGATCAGGTTTCAGTTTTTCTTCATACGAGTTGCAATGAAGTGCAGGCAGTTATTTCCAAGATTCTCATTTGTATCTGATTTGTGTCCAAATTGAGTAGGTAGGAATTATTAGGATATGCATGCAGATCTATCTTTTTTTGTGAACTTACCTTCTACGGATTGTGCAGCGACTGTGTTATGACAATGGATAAATAATTTAGCATGTGAATGTTTCATCAAACCTATGATGAGCTTGTTATGGCGAGATTTTATTTTCTAATCTGTAAATTTTTCTAGAGATTTTTATGGCAAGATTGTTGCATATTTGTTCTTTGCAAGAAGTGTATAATTTCTTGGCTTTTTATTTTATTTTTTTTTTTTGTGTCCTGCGCAATCTGCATGACATGAGAAAAACTGACTGCTAAATTCCCTTTTTATGAGCGGTTCATTTTCTAAACATGCTTTTCTCCCCCAGAAGCTCCCCGCCCAGCAACTTTGTAGATGAGCGTAACGACTTCGTCCATCATTGAACGGTGGGGAATGGGGAATGGGGATCCCTATTCAATAGTTATCATTGAACAGTGGTGGTAGCTGGTAAGTTATTATTTTCTAAGTAAAAGGGTAATTTAGAAAATAATTATGTGACTTGTGAAAAGGTATATATATATATATATATATTTAACTACTTAAAAATCGATGAAAATAAAATAAAATTATAAAATTTCGTATTACTTTTTCTATATTCTTATAAATTAGAGAATCAAAACATATTATTAAAATGAAAATTGTTACTTCTTTAAAAATAGATTAAAGGTATGTTTTTCCAACACTTTTAAATAATATAATTGTTGGGATAATTTCATTTAGGTTATGCGGGTGTCATGGCTTTTGGTCTAGCATTCCCATTCGTATTCACTGATCAGTTCCCATGCGCCAGTTCAAATATCCTCATAGATCTTAACCTCGGCTGAAGTCTTGGCTCATTGATTACTTGATCACGGGCGCTCAGGTAATTCCATTGTCCGGAACATCATCTCTGTCGTTGCCGCTTTTAGCAAGCACGACCAATCAATAATTTCCTAATTGATTTTTCGTAGCTCGAAAACACATTTTTCCACGAATCATGTAAGTAACCGTCCCAAGACGATTTAACCATTCTCGGCGCCGAAAGATTCGATGACTTCGTTATCCAAATAAAACTACCGACACGTGAACGGGGCCGCCTCCCTTTCCATTTTGAACTAAATCATCCATTTTCCATATGTTTTGATATCCTTCTTCATAAATAAAGGGCGAATCGTAATAGTAGTAAATATGGGAAATACTTATCGAAAAATAAAAGATATTTATGCTCTCTATTCTAACTTAAGCATCGGAGAGGTGATCGACACACTACCGCCGATGCATTGTATATTTTTGTAGGTTTTTATTATCAGGTTTATACTCCGACGATTCAAAGACTCTGAGAATTTGGGGAAGGCAAATAGGTTAGAAATTCTCTATTTGCCCTTATTTTGATTTTGAGGCAGAGGGGAGGTGAAAAGGAATAAGAAATGAAAAAGAATAGTGCAAGGTAAAATTCCAACAGACAGTTAACTAAAGCATTAAAGCTGGAAGGGTTGGGGCAGCGTAGACGCCTCAATGTGCAACAGCAAAAGTGAGGGTTGAGGGTGGGGTCCATTTGAGTGGGCCCCTCTACCTTCCTGCATTCTCGGGTGCTAAAGTTGGCAAAAGCAAAATACGCTCCCTTCTCATGCACTGATCAAGAAGATGTGGATATTTATTATTTTGACAAAATTATGAATTAAAATAAAATTTATAAAAATATTAAGTACAGTAAATAAGATATATTTAGCAATTTCCCTTAAAAAGTCATATTTGTATTCATTTATTTTAAAAAATAAAAACTATTTTTTATTATATTATATTTTGAATAATAGTTTCTAAAATTTTATAAATGCTACAACTTTTTATTATTTCTATTAATTTATTCAAATAATTAAATAAAAATATTAATAATTTATCTTACCAATTTATTTAACTAGAAATATTGTTTCTTTATTATTATAATTATTATATATTTAAGCAACTTTTTTGAAAAAGTTCTACTTTAATATTTCAAAATATATAAAAATAAATAAAAGTAGAAGAATAAATATAAAAACTTGAAATTGAAATCATAGTAATTATCAAAAACAAGATTAATGAGATAAATAAGGATACATTTTTAAAAGCATGATTTATTTAATTAAAATGCATTTAATAATATATAAACTTTTAATATTAATATCTTTTATTTTTTTTGAAAGGAAAATAATTTTATTGATTCAAAATAGCAATACATTCGATAGAAACATAAAATCAAATTCGCTAAAAACTCTAGAGCATAACACATTATTTAGGTTAATATTACAATGAATTGGCTTAAAACCTACACATTTGATAATTCTATGATGACTATAATTTATATGACTTCAGTTCTAAAGCATATTAACGACTATGATTTGATTTGATGTCTCTACCTGATCGAATCTGTTTTACTGTTCGAATCACCCACATACAAGAAAGTGTTACAACAAGACAATGAAAACCAAATCATCATACTAAGATGATACAAACCACACGCCACATAAGATGATGACAAAAACACTCCACACAAGAAGATGACAAAAACACGAAAAAACAAATTAAAAATCTAGATTTTTATGGAATAACCACTTTATTGAGAAAGAAAAATGGTAGAAAGAGATGTAAATGAGTGATTTTAGGCCAAGAATGACACAAAAAATAACCCCTCATTGCTTAAGGAAAAGGGGCTAGGAAGACCAAGATGAGAGAAAGGGAGAGGCGACTAGAAATCATTTATTGATATCTTACATTTAATTGCCATGGTTCGACAACTACCTATGTCCATGGGACTGTGCCCAGATTTAAAGATTTCCACTGATCAAATTCAAGGTTTACAATCACGATGTCAGATGAAACCCCTTCTTACCCACAACCCTTCAAATTTAATAACTCCTGGAACAACAAGAATCGAACTCTCAATTCCCTTTACACCTGGGGAGCTGCTGGGTGATTCCCAATTAACTGACCATACAATTACCTTACATGATGCAAGACTCCCTCTCTGCCTAAGGCCCTTCTTCAACCTAATCATTCATAGTGGGATTTAGAATGAATTCTCTTCATTCCTCTCTACCAACATTGTACACCCATACCTACATTTCATCAAAATAAGATGAGATGAAGAATCATAAAGATGTCATCTTTCATGCAAGGTGAAAGACTTTAACGTGTAATACCTTAAATAGTATCTGCACTCTACACTCCTTCAGCACGTTCGGACTTCGCTTGTTCTTCTTCAAGCTCTACTCCTAAAATCCGTGTTGAGTATCTTTCGAATACTCGAATTTATAGCCTTGTAGATTTAGACTTGGAAAACTATATAAGGCTGGATCATTATCTTAATATGACTCCAACCCTACCTTCTTTTTTTCTGTATTTTCCTTTAAGCTATCAAAGCGGAAATAGAAAACTTACTGATCAAGTATCCTTCGATGAGAATCTAAATGTTTCTAATTTTGCTCGACAACTTAGATGTTCGACAGTATTTGATACTATCCTTGTCAAATGTATCTAAAGCCCATCTACTACATGTTCCCCAAGTTCCTTGGCCTCCAAGCTAACATACTCACATGCATCCCACAACTGCTCTGCTCATAGTCTGAACTCTTCGAGTCTCGTGCATCCTTACACTATGGGATGGCCTTAGTTCGGACTTCATTCTGGTTCTTCTAGGGATGAGATGTTTAACCCATTAAATCTTCCTCATATTTTATCTTCTACGTAGCCATCTTGTAGAATACAAGAGAAGAAGATATTGACAATTCTAAACCCAATAGGTTTCAAATCTAGTTTGATAGTTTGGATTATTAGATTGGAAGACTTTCCATTATCTGTAGGATGTTGTTAAATCCTAGTTTATCGTGATGCTTCTTCTTAGAAGCCGAGAGACTAGAGAAGTCCTCTCTTTAGTAGAGTCTTATACCCATTCTATCTCTAGTTCGAACTTGGTCCAGGGACTTGGTCCAGGGACTGGGTCCTATTCCAAGTAGAATCCTTCACCCATCATGATTCATGTTGCATCAAACTACGTGGCATAGTCGTAGACTGAGTAGACTCGTTCATGTTGCATCAAATCACGTGACTTTGGCATGTGACAAAGCCTTGCATTGTCTAATAATGAATTTCAACATTATCTCTTTATTGAGATTATCTTAGGTTTTCACAATGAGAATCGTGATATCAGCGCCACAATCCTACTATGCTCCAACTTCATCAAAAAGATTATCTTTAAAGCGGATATTTTGACTAACATTATCCATAGATTCAGATGTTTCATATCTTTCTTCCGTTCTCCTCTGTTACCTCGGCCCAAGAATTACATCCAATTTCGATTCCCAACTTAGTCTTGAAAATTGTCCCGAACTCTCTCAAAGTACTTCATGTTTAAACCTTTAAATATTCATTAAACTTGCACTTCGAAGTAGACATTTTCTTGTGAAGCCTTGTGGACGAAGATATGCAAATTTTAAACCCAACAAATGATATAAAAAATATTTAAGAAGAAAATATAACGATGACATGTATATTTATGGTAATCAATTAAATAAAATTTAAAGGTCATCATGCCTAACTAATGTGTGATAGAACATTGAATTTTTCAAAAAGGCAGGGAATAAGGAAAAGAAGGATTCTGGGTTGGAGTTATAGTGGAAACAATTTACTATAAAATAAATAAAGTGTTTAGTTAAGAAAAATAAATAAATCTTTTTTTTTATATCTAAAAATAAATAAAACTTAAAATAATATTTTATTAAAATTATTTTTAGGATATTACAAAGATTTGAGGTATGGTCTATATTTCCTTGTTTCATTTCAGGCATTTAGCTCTCCCAAAAATCTAAGGGGCTTTGATCAGCAGAATTAAGGGAGTTGATCATATACGGGATAATCGGTAAAATTCTCCGATAAAGGCAGGCCGATATTGAGGTGATATTCAATATAAAATGATGATATTCAGGTAATATTAGATGGTATATATTTTGGAGGTCGGAATATCAACGAAATTTCGTAGATAAATCATAAAATCCTAGGAGTCATACGAAGACGTAAGTGGGAAAGGGCATTTAAATACACCCAATTCCTCGTGCCCCACAGCACGCAATTCGTTACTGTGGTCAAAATAAAATCCTCCTCCTTTCCCTCTCCCACTCTCTCTACTCCATTCTGCATTTACCCCTTTCATGTGGGACGTGTCTCCATTTAATGCCACATCTCCCTTCCCTTCTCTCTAACTCTTTCTCTCTCTCTCTCTCTCACATACGTACCATCGTCCCAACTCTCTCTATAACTTCCCTCCCCTCTCTTCCTTTCTTTGGTTGTACGAGAAAGAGAAAGAGAAAGAAAGAGAGAGAGAGAGTGCTAAAACCGTTACAAAACAGAGAGGAGAGGGTCCATACACCTTCCAATCGGATCGTCATGTCAGACCGTTTCCATCTCCCCAATCTCAATCCCTTCCAGTTATAAATTTGTACTTACTCTCTTACAAGTGTTCTTGATAATAATAATAATAATAATGGAGAGCCTCCTGTGTGATGAAATATGGGTTACCAGTCCTGTTACTCCTGACCCGCCCACGCAAGTACCCGATTTCGACATTTGCACTTCTTCTTCGTTTTATACCTCTCAGCAAGATCATCAGCAGGCCCTCGCTTTTTGCATGCGCCAGGAGGTCAGTTACATGCCTGAACCTGGATACGCCCACCGCCTTCGTTCTGATGATATCAGAATCTCTAGGTTCAGGCTTATTCAATGGATTATCAAGGTCATTTTTCTCTTCATTTTTTTTCTTCTTTGTTTTTTTCCCTTCACTGTTCTATATGCTAATTATTATGCATCTTACCTCCTTCTGTCTTTCAGTCTCGTAGTCGATTGAATCTCTCTCTGGAAACAATTTTCAATGCCGCAAATTACCTTGATCGATTTATTTCTATGAATCAATGGCATGTAAGAAACAATGAGTTCTAAAACTCTTTTTTTTTTTTTTTTTTTTTTGGTTTGCTTGTTTTTTAATTATATTCGGACTGAATTTTCTTTTAAAATATAACTTTGCAGGATTGGAAATGCTGGATGGTTGAATCACTGTCAGTTGCATCCTTATCTGTTGCTTCCAAATTTACGGAATCCTTCGCTCCTTCCATTGACGAAATTCAGGTGAGAGGTGGCAAGTTGTTATTATTCTCAACTTCACAGCTCTTACTTACTTGTACTACAGACCTCTAATTATATACCAGTTTAAACGGTTATTGTTATGGTTGAAGATGGAGAACCAGGAACATACATGCGATTTAAGCACAATCCAACGGATGGAAATGACTCTACTACAAGCCCTAGAATGGCGCCTTCGCTCTACCACATCTTACTCCTTTGCTGAACTTTTATTATGCAGTATAGACTTCCTGCAACCTACCCTGCACCGGGAGTTAATCACCCGAGTCACCAACCTGCTTCTCCATGCTCTTTCCGGTACCTTCCATTTCCACCATCCACTTCAATTCTCCACGCTATTTACAAGAAAGCCCTAATCAAACATTTCTTGCTAGAAAAACTACCCATCATATTTTGATTACGAATTCCTCAAGAACAACTTTCTGACTATACACTTACAATTGTATTTGATCCTTCAGATCCTAAATTCCTGGAGTTCAAGCCGTCTGTTGTCGCTGTATCTGCAATACGGTGCTGTTCAGAAGAATTACTTTCCTCAAAATCCGATGTCAGTCTCCTGACTTATGTCACTGATATCATTCCTCACGAACAAAAGGTAAATGTATTAAATTTTTTTGAGTTTGTGCATATGATTGAATGCTCTGTGTTGTTTTATTTATGGGGGGTTTTTTCGAATTACTAGGATGATCTAGCAAGGTGCCAGAAGATCATGGAATTGAGAATGACTGATCAACTGTACAAGATTGTAGTCCGCGGAAACTCCAAATACTGCCCTTCAAGTCCGATAACAGTGCTAAAGACGAAGGGGACAAACACATGTGATTGCCACGTCAATCTCTCTGGGTCAAAGATGCAGGCAGAATCGAGATCAAATCAAAGGAAGCGAAAGAGGGAAGGAGATTGAAGATGAAATTAAGAGCCATTTTATCACATCTTATTTGTTGTTGTTGTACCAAGGCTTGTCAAGGAAAACTAATCAAAGTTTGTCCCTTAGGCCTGCAACGAAGTTGCTAATATTGATCACATTGATCAATATGGTTTGCTTCTTCAAAAAATTAAAAAGAAAAGGAATAAATTCCGCAATAGAAAATGGTACATGGTATGTTGAGATATATATGGAGTCAAAACAAGCAAATGATACTTCACATATATTTGCCTGGCTTCCTGGTTATATACCAGCCAGAAAGGAGAATTATTATCTCATTTTATGATCATACCACCCATCTTCCCCACCCTAATTACCTCTTCTTACAATGGTGCTTTCATTTTGGTAAGAACCAGAATCATGACGCTTGTTTGTTATGGTGCTTTCATTTTGGTAAGAACCAGAATCATGACGCTTGTTTGTTTACAGTTTTTAAAAACTGTTTTTTATTGGGAAAACAAGAAGAAGAAGGAAAATATAGAGAATACTTGTTTTGGAACACAAAAAACACTAAATTAAGAGAACAATTTTTCGAGAACACAATTTTGCTGTTTTTGTGTTTTCAAATATTGTTGGTAATAACAATTTTAAAAAATAAGAACCAAATAGCTTGACACGCCCAAGAGGCCAAGACACATGAGACACATTCCAAGGGATGTCTTTTCGTACAGGTATATCAAAATCAATATATGAGATTCTGATTCTCTCTTTGGTTTGGTTCTTTTGAACAACAAACGATATTTTGCTAGTCTCTCTGATTTTCTCCGATCATCCAAACACAAGAAGCAAGGGTGTTTGTAGTGTGGAAACAACCCAGATTCTAGTAATTTGATATCTACAAGATATACACTTAACATATAAGTACCCGCTTCTGAATGAGAATCTACGTAATATAACAAGACAAGGCTAATTAATCACGTCTTTCACTGTAATAAGCATGACTTGGAGGCAAAGGAAAACCATGCATGGGCCCATGCAGGAAGGTCTGGTAATAATAATGAATGAGGACATCATTTCTTCATGATCGTCTAGCATTTACGCATGGAGTCATGCTTAAACAGTCTATACAAGAAGGGAAATGAGAAGGAAGAAGGAAACTAGGGCAACAGAAGCAACTATTCCTTTATGGATGGGATTATCAGTCGAAGACAACAGGTCTTATTACCATTTTGAGGCACCGGCTTCTGTGGGGTTTGCTGCATTTATTCTTGAATTCCAGTTTAATCTATACATCCCGATGTGGAAGTGAGAGCTTAATTATTAGCTCATTGCATACATGTGAATAGAAAACATGTTGGTTGTTTCACGCGTAACAACGAAGCACATGGTTACGGGTTACGTATTTTAGTGATTTTCATGTATTGAAAATATAGTCCCCCCCATCATTGTACATGAACTAAAATTACGAGGAAATTAATGACGAGGTGATCAATTGGCTGAAGTCAGTGCTTATTATAATTCTCCATTTAATTAATTTATCAATTAAAAAGACAAATTTTGGATACAAACCACTAGAATAATAATTCCTTTTAGTTTTGGTGATGTAGACAAGTAAAGCTATATATCAATGAAGAATCAAAGAAATTTTCTAGTTTTGAAAAATCAAGATTACTGGTTGAGGCAGTGAAGCAAACGGAATTAAAATTAACAGGGTGGATAACTGTGAAAAACGCTAACAAGATCTTCTTCACTTAGTACACATCTACCCTTTTTAGGGTACAACAGGTTCTATTTATATTATTACAATCAGCCGCGTGACAAGGTCTTAACAGCACTTTGTCCATGACGGTAATAGATCATTGTAGTGGTTAGCTATCTATGATACGTGTTGACACGTGTCCCCATGTCAAGCGAGTGAGGGTAATGACTTTAACTACTAATTTTTTCTTCTCCCATCAAGGAATACGGTTTTTCTCGAGCAACCAGAAGATTGGTAGGCTCGGGCATTGCTGTGTTTGATGTGCTGCTGCTGCTGACGAGGGCCGAGCAAAGCTTGCTCGGGGGAGCGCAATTGCACGTAGAGGGCATGGGGCCCATCTCGCATTTACTCATTGGATATGAGTTTGGGCTCTTTCGTAGTCGGGCCTTGCTGTCTGGACTCTGGGCCTGGATTATCCAGACACCCCATTCCAAACGGCAATACAAAATGTAGAACCACTGAATCAGATGTTTAGTACTTCTATTTGTGTGAGTTGTTGTGACGGAGAGCCTGAAGAAGAAGAAGAAGGAAAAGGAGTAAATATATTAGAATGAAGTACATGCATGGAAGGGTAGAGCATGCATGGAAGGTCTTGAGGAATCCATGTGGTGACCAATTGCTGCTGGTCACGTAAGCCTTAATTACAATAGCTGGAATGGTGGAGCCCATGCACTGTCCAAACATACCCGTACAATAGTTGGCTTTGCGCAATCAATCCAATTCACCAAAACCTGTTGTTATCAGCAGCCCCAATTAGATGAAGTGGGGACCCAGTGGTGTACTACTACTACTACTACTGCTGCAGCATCAGCTGCTGTTTCCCAATAATAATAATTTTTTTTTGAAAAACGTAAGGTTTGAAAACTAATTCTCTACGTTTTTTTGACATAACCTTGATATATATTATCAGGGATGAAAATATCCGATATATCCATCGATATATTTTTGATATATTCGACACGACACTTAATAACCATATCACGATGCAACCAATATATCGACATATTCCGCTTTGACCGACATATCAAAGCGTAAACATCGCGCCCGCATGTCAAGGCAATATTTTTAATTTTCGATAAAATATCCGAATATATCGCATATATCGATATAACGAGATATATCTAGAGATATATTTAAATAAATGTGATTTGAAAGTTCCCGACTTTAGGTCCAACTACACATTAATCACAACAATTTTTAATTTCCGATATATCGATATTCATATAAAATATCCTGATATATCTCCGATATCCTCTGGAGCATTCAGAAAATTCAAGCGACCGACATATTATCCGGCCGAAACCCGATATTTTCATCATCGCATACGATGTAGCCTTTAAAAATGCTAGAAAAACTGTGATAAAAACTATTTAGGAGATGTCTTTTCAAAAAATATTTTTAATTTTTGTTTAAAAATTTTTAGAAAAAATATTTTTATTATAATATTTTAATAATATAAAAAATGTCATTTCAAAAAACATTTTCAAATTTTCAATTTTTTTAGAAAATATATATTTAAAAAATATTTTTAATATAAATTCAAAATTTTAAAAATAATAAAGATATTTCTTCACAAGACACTTTCAATATAACATTTCAATAATTTAAAAAAGTATTTCTTTAATAGATATTTAGTCTAAATTCAAATTATAAAAGTGTTTTTTAAAATATATTTTTAATGTAAAATTTAAAATTTTTAAAATTATGAAAGTAAACTTAACCCATATTAAAAAATTTTAAAATTAGATAAAATTGTAAAGAGACATTGTTAGATCCATGGTAAAAACTACGTTAGATTTGTAAATATTTCTAAACATTTTATATTTAAGGAATATTTTTTCTTTTTTAGTGTAAAAAGCCCCAACTATTTAAGTTTTTTTGTTTCGGGCGGGCTCACACCATATTGTTGAGGCTCCACTCACAAGTCCCAAGTCACAAGTCACAAGTCACAAGTCACACCTTGACTTGCCGGCTATGCCAGAGTTTTTTTTTTTACCATAATTAATAAATACCAAAAAATAAAAACCACCTATCCGGAGTCAATAGTGGAAGGGTAGCCAAAAAGCAGATAAGATGGTGGAGGAAGTAATGGTTAGGGTTGAAGAAGAGAATGGCAACTTCATCACCGATTTCAGCCTTGCCTGCCCTCCAGAACAGAGCTCCAATAGTATGCCTTCCGAATCAGCAACTATCTCCGTTCACCCATCGGAGGTCATGTAGCATAATCTCTCAGCCGAAGAAAAAGAAGGTCTCTTTCAGGGTTCAAGCGGCAAAGCTTCCTCCAGGGGTAGGCCTTCTTTGCTCCTTTCCTTCATTTGAAGGGCCTTTTCTTATTCTTAGATTACAAAAACGCAAATCGTCGATATTGAAAATTTCAGGTAGAATTGCCAAAAGTAGAGCCCAAATTCGAAGCTCCCTTTCTGGGGTTCACAAAGACAGCAGAAATATGGAACTCCAGAGCTTGTATGATTGGCCTTGTTGGGATTTTCATAGTGGAACTGGTATAGTCCTCATCTTAATTCTCTCTCTCACTACCCTGAATGGGTATAGATTCATGACGGAGCTTGTGTTTTTGCAGATATTAAACAAGGGAATACTTCAGGTGATTGGGGTGGAAGTTGGAAAGGGCCTCGATCTTCCTCTCTGAACACACACAGCGTTCAGTATGCTTGCAATTGAGGCTACCCGAGGGTTTGATTCATTAATAGCTTCGTAATTTACCTTGTAACGTTCCTCTGTAAGGGCAGCTTTTGACCTCTTGTTATATATGAAACAAACTGTGTTATTTGCTTATCTGTTAGGGGGAAATTACGGCTTAGCTTCTGATGTGATTATTTTGTTTCTTCAACTTTCTATTAAGAAGCTTCTACATTTTGTTAATCAAGCTTGCTGTAAAACCAGGTCAATTAACAACTGTACAATGTGGTAGAGAGTATATATCTAAATTGTCGTCTTTAATGCACTCCCTAAGTCTGTTTTGAGGGTTTACAAGCCACGCGAATGTCTTACCCGTTTTACCTCCCAAGGGCCCAAAGGATATGGACACCACTAGATTCTCCCTTACCAGTAGGCAGTTACCACTTACCACCCAAAGACCCAAAGGATGAGAACACCACTAGATTCCTCCGTTGGCTTTGCAAGAATAAGGTTTCGTCGGAACTCAGAATAACCAAAGGCACTAGGAAAGCGTGATAGGCTGAAAATATACCAAAGGCGGCTCTAGGAAAAGCCTGATCAACACGAGCATTAGCAGAACTAATAGGCTTCCTGGTTAGTAGTTGAGACTTGAGACAAGCAGCCTTGAATCATTGATCAACCATATTCTATTTCTGCATTAGGATGGTGATTTTTCCAAATCATAGGTTAACCTCTTAGTAACTTGTGTAAGTCATATATCCAAGGTAAGAGTAGTATGGTATTAGGGCTTTTTTTTTTTTTTTTTTTAAAAACAAAGACAAAGAAAAAAAGAAAAACCAGCTGCATGCGTCCAATCCCAGCTATGATATTTGTTTTCCGAAACAGTCTGCATGATAAATTAAGGCAAACCACACTATGAATACCCACCCTCCTCTCAATGGACAGGCAAGAACGAACGCCTTCCTTTTATTTTTGTCCAACATAATTTATTTGCAAGTAAATGTGTAAAATCCGGGAAAATTAGAAATTTTTAAAAATGGTAAAATGATAATAAAAATAATAAATTACCGTGAAGTAATTATAGTTTTTAAATTTCTAGATTCACGACAAAACAGACAAGGCCGTTAAATTGGGTTCCTCGCAAATCTGTACGACTGTGTTAAAAGCCACAAATTCGAAGATAATTTTAATATTTTACGATTTTCTTCAATGAGCAAACCACAAGAATCTCTGCGACGATATTTTTACTAAAATTTCAAAGCTGCAGAACTGGTCACTAAGCTCATTTTAAAATAAAGTTCGAATCGAAAAGAATACATCAAGCTTGGCGTATAAACACCGAACTAAGAATACGTACTATATATCCAAAATATAATGTTAATAATAATAAAATAAATAAATAAAATAATAATAATAATAAAAACGAAAATAAAATGAAAGTCAAAAAGAGGAGAAGGGCATTGGTTCCGTAGGGAGAGGGAGAGCGTGGAGAGAGGGAGAATTTTAATTTTTTTATTTCTTTCTTCGTTTCTTTATCAAATTTGGCGAAAAATCTGACTGGTAGATTTTCATCTACCAAGACAGCCGATCAACGCAATGGTGTTACGCGCATACCAAAATTCAGCTTCGCTAACTCCACGGCGCAGGTAATTTTTTCTTACTGCTATTTTCAGCCAGAAATATTTAACGACTATTTAAATTCCTGGCTTAAAGTTATAAAGGCCTTAAATTCGCCTTCAATTTTTTAGACTGAGTGTGGGAATTTTTAAGAATTTTTAGGACTATTTTCGGACAGTCCGGGTTGAATTTCGGGACTATTTTCGACGCCTTACGAATTTCTCGGACTGGTGCATTACACAATCCAAAGCAAATTTAAGGACTGCCGCGCTCGATCGAAGTTCGTTTTGCTGATCCTGCGACCGACGCCTTCTGGGTTTTACGCTGCGGTTTTGATATCACAATAATTCGTGCGACGAACGCGGCGGACTAAGAAAAGGCCAGATTATGGTCCCAGATTCACCCATTTTGTGTGTTATGAGTTTTATGAATAACATGCAAAGGTGTGAGAATTATGTCGACGCATGCTAATCGATACGTTAACGGGATTGTATTAATGGAATTATACGTGAAATTATAATCGCCCACATGACATCGTTTAATGCAAGATCCATATATACACGTAATACGTACGAAACGCCGACATCACGCATTTCCCATACGCGACACACATCGCCACGAAATAGCGTTGCCAAGATGGTATCGCTATTCACCATTCCCGGCGAATGCGCTATGAGCCTGGAATATGGCTAACGTCCAAAATTGGAGACTTACTGGCTGTGGAGAAACAATAATAATAAATCATGTGTTTGGGTGAATCAAGATGGGGCAGATCCCTGAAAATGGTGTTGACCCAAATTTTATTCTTTGGCCAGACATACGATTCAATACGAAAGCTCACGAAAGCTCATTGGAAAGCTGACGCGAAAGCCGGCGTGAGACCTCGAAAATTCGTGGACCAAATAAACACTGATTCGATAAAACCAAAATCGAGAGTACCATCGGTTTGTCACGCCAAAACACCACGATCGGTTTTACACTGTGTTGCAGCGCTGGCGGGAGCTCGGTTGGGACTCGTGTTTTCGTATATGAGTCTCATCTCACGCATTTATGACGAAACATTCCATATGGTGACGATTATTTATATAATATGATTTGATATTTTATGCACGCTGACAGACGTATTTTAGGCAAGTGAGTAACTTTATAGGAGAATTTTTCTACTGGCATCGCTTCATCCCACAAGTGACTCTTCGTACAAAGGGGCGCACAGCAGATTCAAGGCCCGACGGCACTGACATGCAAGAAGACGACATACGACCTGATGTACGAAAAAGACCAGAATTAAATTCTTTCGATTATTGTATAAATATTCGCGTATGTAATTATCGTAAAAAGGCCGTGATCGGACTCTTATGGACTGTCATTAACTGTTAATTTTCATATTTTTGATTTAAATATGAATGAATAGGTCCCAATAAAAAGACGTATTGAGGTGGTGTCAGATAAACTATATTAGAACCAACAAGTTTTAATATATGTTATGTATAAAGGCTGAATCAAACTTTGGCGACTACTCGTTATACGCGTATATATCGCAAGTAGGAATAATTTTAATTTCCTGAATAAGTGCCTATAAAAATGCGCACTCAAGTAACACGTCACATCCGGGTATATATACATATGACTCCAGTCAATAATTTTAGTTATGTGATACGTTATTATTATTAGTACAATGCCTCGTTCTCCATCTACAGGGAATATTTGTGGCTCAACAATCAGCATATGCATCTAGAGATATCGGCCACCAAGCACATCACACTGCAGGATTCCCCATAATGCACCCCCGATAAACATTGAATTGTTGTTCTAAGCCTTCGAGAAAGGAGAAGCTACAGGGCCCTGCTTATTCGAGCATCTATAACTGGCACCGTCGAAGAAAGCTCAGAGATTTCTAAAGCCTCAGCCAGTGAAAGCCGGCGGTTTCTCCATGCTGTCTGTGCCCAGCTCTTCATTTTCTCTCCTTCATCCTTTCTGTTTTGTTGGACGCAAAGTACTTCTGCATATGCACCTAAGATCAATCCATAAACATAATTTACAAGTCATTATAGCAATCCACCAGAATAAAAGACACTATTTGCATAGAATCACAACAAATTGTGCAAGGCCAATGCTAAGTTATTTCATTCTACCACATTGATTCAATTCAGGATAAATAATTCACAATGCAGGATTCAAAGTAAAGTAGATATCCAAACATACCTCTAGCAAGGGCTACAATATCTCTTCTAGCTACATCTGCTTTTGTACCTATACAATCAGCAAAAGACAATTCTTTTCAAGTTGAATAACATGAGAGTCACAAAATTCCTACTAAATCATGTTGCATACCTTCAGTCTCCAATGATGGGGCTTTTAGCAAATCTAATGCCCTTCTATAAAGTCCCTGTCAATGATATACAGAAGAAAGCATTAAAATCATCAGTAAATAAATTACAATATGCTAACTCTCTATCTAAAATCCAAACACAAGTAGGAAGAGAGCAGCTGAAGAATTTCTACGAATCAACCAAGTCATGTCCAGATCATTTAACGAGCATCTAATTAGAATAGGTAGCTCTGGGAGACTCAATCTCAAACTGGGTGCCAACATCTCTAGATGCATATACCTAGCCACAAACATTCCCAGAATCAAAAGAATAAGACTGGGTTATGTGTCAGTTCTCACCTCTTGAATCAAAAGAGAACTTGAATGCTCCATAATTGCTTTATGCCGAAACATGAGAGCTATGCAGGTTAAGACAGTACCAACATTCGGATGATGTGAACCTACATCATCAAATCAGTAAAACCACAATAAATTATCCACACTTCATCCAATAAGCAGACTTCCAATAGAAAAGCTGGATAACATGTTTGTAGGTCTCAATTAGACAAAATCAAAGCCAAAGTGACACACCAAAATGTTCCTCTGTTTTTGTTAATACCCTTGTCAATATCTCCTCAGCTGCGCTAAAGTTCCTGCATGTACAAATATCAGACTCCTGTCAAAAGGGGTTGTATAAAACTAGCTATAGAATGGTCCACAACTAATCCTGAGCTTACCCCAAGTGTCCCTCAAGCTGCCCTAAAGCACAGGTAGCCGCCAACTGAACTTCCCTCCCAGACATACAGCAAGCTGCTAACGCATGAGGATCAGCAAATTCTTTATTTGCAGATATCTCTTCAATTGCCTTCTGGTAGAGCTCCTTTGCTAATGAAAATTTGCCCGTTGAGTGCAAGAATTCCCCATATGAGAGAGCCACATTGCCTTTATATCACACCATCAATTTTTATTAATTACTATTATGATTATTATTAACGATGGGCATATATCATATCACCAATATACTGTATTGCAGTAAGAGGAACCTTACCAGTGCAACCTTTGTCATCCTGTGATGCTTGAAAGAATGACTCAGCTGCCAAAAAAAAAAAAACCAGCTCAAAATTTAGCAGTTGATATGACCAGATAAAACAACCAAACAAGGTAAAAATTGGAAAATTGCTAGACATACCGGATTCAAGGTTACCATGGACAAGCTCAACTAACCCTTTTAGTGCTTTGACGTGAACATTTAGAACCTTGGAGCCAACTCCATCTATGTAGAAAGAACAAAGAGAGAAATTGGAGGAATGAATTCCTTGTTTTTTTCCATTGAATCATCATGTGTATATACAAGAGGATTAGTCTATACAATAGGTAAGCCAATCTATCATTCCTAATACGTTACAACCCTACAAGTCAAGCTTCCTAATTAGTTACAATCCTATATGTAAAATATGATACATACTATGACACTCCCCCTCATGTTGGAGCATAGATATTAATCTGCCTGTGAAATTAGAGAAGAAAACAATACTTTTCTTTATCGAATTTAAAGGAAATGGAAGATTACATAGCATAAGAAGACGCCTATATATATACAAAAGAAACTGAACAAAAAGAAATAAAATAAAATACAAAAATAAGGAAAATAATGCACAAGAAAGGAAGGAGATAAAATATCATCCCATGATCTCTCAACACCCTCGGTTTGGAAAGATACGGCCATACGCACTGCCTTGTTACATACGCATTTATCCGTATTACTCGTTGGAGAGGGTCCGCTGTAGCGTCCTGCTAGAGAGAGTCCGCCAAAGAGGGTCCGTTGAAGAGGGTCTGTAGGAGAGGGTCTGTCGGAGAAGATCCGACGAAGAAGGTCCGACGGAGAAGATCTAATGGAGAAGGTCCAACGGAGAAAATCTGATAGAGAAGGTCCAATGAAGAAGATTCGACGAAAAAGACCTGCCGGAGAAGGTTCGACAAAGAAGATATGACGGAGGAGGTCCAACGGAAAAGATTTGCCGGAGAAGATCCGACGAAGAAGGCTTGACGAAGAAGGCAAGGTCCACTGGAGAAGGTTCGTCGGAGAAGGTCCGTTGGAGATTATCCGCCGGGAGGTTTGACGGAGAAGGGTCCGACGGAAAAGATGGCTGCCTGAAAAAAGGGTTCACTCCAAACCAACCATGGCTCTGATACCATGTCAAATGAGAGAAGAAAAAAATACTTTTCTTTATTGAATGAGTGAGTGAGTATTACATAGTATAGAGACACCTATATATATATACAAAAGAATGGAACAAAAAGGGAACAAAATAAAATACAAAACGGAAGGAAAATAATGTACAAGAAATGAAGGAGATAAACCAGAGAATATACTATGATTCTCAACAATGCCTAACTTGTTACATAGATAACTAACCCAGTCCCCACTTAGAGCCTTTGTGAAGATATCACCTAACTATTCTCCAGTCTTTACATATCCTGTAGAAATCAAATCGAGTTGTATTTTCTCATGAACGAAATGACAATTTATCTCAATGTGCTTAGTTCGTTCATGGAATACAAGATTAGATGCAATATGAAGGGCAACCTAATTGTCAGACCAAAGTTTTGCAAGGACATAAGTTTTAATACCAACTTCCACCAAGATTTGATGAAGCCATATGATCTCTCACACAAACTGTGCCATTGTTATATATTCAGATTCTTCACTAACGAACCACTTGTTTCTACCTTCCACGACTAGATTCAAGATCAACAAAGACACAAGAACCTTATGGATCTCCCTGCCCCCGATCCCGCTTAATCAAGATTCGTGAAACACTTAATTCTATTGGTCACGATTACCAACAAAATACCATACCGAGACTCATTTCAAGTAATATGTAATGCTCTACAAATGCGCCTAACGATCAACTATCAATATGTATCGCTTACAACTCGATTAAGTGTGCACATCGTGATACGTTACCTGTATTGTTAGTCACCTTACCAAACTAATCTTCTCAGATTCCCCCAAGGTCCCCAAACAATTCGCCTTCTCTAATAAGATATAGGCTTTGTGGCCATAGGGGAGCTACATGGCTTTGCCCCCAATTCTCCTTTTTCATACAATAGATCCAACACATATTTATGATGAGATAAGAAGATTTCATGTTTGCTCCTCATAACTTCAATGCCCAAGAAATACTTTAGCATCCTTAAGTCCTTTGTGTGGAATTGGCCATGAAGAAAGGACTTAAGTGATGATATACCTGCCATATCACTCCCAGTAATAACAACATCATCTACATACACAACTAACAAGATGATACCTGCATCAGAAATTCTGTAAGAGACGGAGTGATTAGATTTGCTCTTCAACATGCCAAACTTCTCAATTACTTGATTGAATTTACCAAACCATGCGCATGAACTCTGTTTCCATATAAGGATTTACAGAGACAACAAACTCTACCAATTTCCCTTGAGCAACAAACCTTGGAGGTTGCTCCATATAAACTTCCTCCGGAAGATCCCCATGAAGAAAACTATTCTTAATGTCAAGCTGGTGGAGGTCCCAACCATCAGTAACTGTTAGAGATATAAATAACCGAACATAAGTCATCTTGGCAACCAGGTAGAAGGTATCAGAATAGTCTACCCCATAGGTTTGGGCATAGCCTTTAGCAACAAGGCGTGCTTTCAACCTAGCAATTGAGCCATCGGGATTAACCTTCACTACAAAAACCCAACGACATTCAATGGCTTTCTTCCCAAGAGTTAATTGTACCAAGTCCCAAGTACCATTTTTATTCAAAGCATCCATCTCTTCTATCATAGAACTACGCCAACTAGGTGAGATAGGGATCCAAGAACATTGTTAGGCAACGAGATAGAGTCAAAGGATGCAATGAAAGAACATGTATGTGATGACAAATGGTTATAAGAACAAAATGAGGAAATTTGATGAACACACTGACGTTTACCTTTACAAAGAGCAATAAGAAGATCATCATTGGAGATTGGATCTAATGTCGAAGCAGTTGGTGTTGGACTCAAGATTGGGGGGTTTAGGCATCGAGAGTATACCTGAATGATGGGAGGTTTAATAGGAAGGGGAGCTGAAGTAGGAACCGGTAAGGAAAACATAAAGAACCAATAAATCATCATCCCCCTCTTGACTTATAATAGTAGACGAATAGGAAAATGGGAATATTCTAGAAAGATACACTTTAGGGCCTTCAGATCAAGTTTAGAGACTTGAGGATGGACATCCCGAACAAAGCATGTGCATCCAAATACTTTGGGCTCAATAGGAAATGACAGATTATTTTAAAACAACTCATGTAAAGAAGAAATCTCCCACTAAGAACCGATGATGACATCCTATTAATAAAACAGCCGCGGAGATCATACAACCCAAAACGCTATGATTATCTATCTAACAACATACGCTAGCCAAGAAGATGTATATTCTTTCTCTCAGTTACCCCATTTTGAGAGGGAGTATCAACACAAGAGGTTTGATGGAGAATCTCATGTTGTAGAAAGATTGAAAAGGTTCCGACAAATACTCCTTGGCATTATCACTTCTCAATGTTTGAACAAAGAGATGAAATTGTGTTTGAATTTCAATACAAAAAGCGCTAAAATGAGAAAAAAAAAGCTCAGAACGACTTTTCATTAAATAAAGCCAAGTGCCACGAGAGAAATCATCCACAAAGGTAAATAAATATTTAAACCCAGTGAGAGACATAACTGGACAAGGGCATGAATTAACTCAAAAGGAGTGGAAGCTTGTTTATTGACTCTAGGACTCAAATGCACACGATGAAACTTAGCATATTGACACGACTTACAGTTCAATGAGGATAGACTAGAAAACTTAGGATATAGCTTCTTCAATAGAGAAAGAGAATGATGACCAAAGCAATAATGTAATTCGAATGGGGTAACAACTCCAGAACTAGCAACAGAGGTTGGCACCTCTAGTTCAAGGATGTAAAGATTCCCAGAATTGTGTCCTTTACCAATAATCTTTTTCGTCGAAAGATCCTGAATCAGACAATAATCAGGAAAGAATGAGTTATTGCAATTAGTGTGCGAGTGAGTTTACTCACATAATTTAAATTAAAATAAAATTGTGGTAGACTCATAACAGAGGTCAAAGTGATTAGAGGAGTATGATGAATTGCCCATGACCCAAGGACACAAGATGTTGACCCATATGCAAAGGTAAGAGTAGAGGTAAAAGGGTGTGGCTAAAATGTAGTAAACAAAATGGAATTACCCGTCCCGGTGATTTGTGCAATTCAGAGTCCACATCAATTTAGCGAAAGAAGAAATAAGACATGTAGGTTTATCGACCGACAAGCATAGTGCTGTGAGAGACAATTTCAATGATTCATGAGCATACTGAAACTTTCAATTTCTATTCTGACACTTCCTACAATCCTGACATACATGTCTTGGATTATGGAAATAATGACACAATCTCTACCGGCTTTCTAGTCATGAGATCTAATTCAAAAGCCTCTAAAAACCGAAAAATACTTAAAAATAGGACTTTGTACGTAAAATGACCACTATTCCACAGAAAGCACCACACTCGAATGGAATTTGGTCCTACAAACCTCAAATCACCCGTTGATGCCATTGAATCACTAAAAAACCATGAAACCCTAGAAACAAAGGGCAACTGAACACAAAAAGCACTAAAAGTAGTAGATCCAGGTATTAAACAAGGAAACTAGGTGGGTAGGAAGACTTGTCACAGCCTAAGTGACCTGTGAAGGAGGCGCACACTGAGGGAAGCCCCACGCACCTCGTTGCCACAAGTATGGGAAACAAGGTATCACTCAAATTGGCACTTTCCAACCATCGACTTCGTGGTGGCACTCGTCTATGCTAAGCCTCCCTGTGCCGAGGTGAGATCCCACATGCCCTCGAGGTCCATGTTTAAAAAACTCACCCACTGGCCATTGCATACTTATTCTATCGAAAAGCTTGGAATTCTCCCTAAAAATTCCTCAAATCTAAGCCCTAGGCTCTGATACCATGTAGAAAGAACAAATAAAGGAATTGGAGGAATGAATTCCTTGTTTTTTTCCATTGAATCGTTAGGTGTATATATACAAGAGGGTTAGTCTATACAATAGGTTAGCCAATCTATCCTTTCTAATAGGTTACAACCCTACAAGTCAAGCTTCCTAATCAGTTACAATCCTATATGTAAAGTATGATACATACTAAAACAATCTATATCTGCTGTGACATTCACAAAGAGTTGTAGCCATTTATCTGCGAGCACTTGCGATGTATCATTCTGCATAGACAAAAAATTTTTTAAAAAATTTGAACTATGAATAGAATATTAGAAAAAGTTGAAGCGCAGAAGATAAGTGGTGCTGTTACCCGCTCCAACAGTAAATTGAGTCCTACAAGACCTTCCATGGAAGCAACTATAGAAAAACCCATTATGAGCAGACAATCAGTACCCACGTTATCATAGATACTTGCCATAACAAATTGTTATAAGAAAAGGGGGAAAATACCTCTAACACCCAAATGAGAATGTTCTAAACCTTGAATTATCTGGAGTTTGTCAATTGCATCATCAAAAGCTCCCCTGAAAGCCCAAATTGTGATCCTCTATGAACTGAACGGTTCTTAATAATGATATAATCCCTAAAGGAGGGGGGGAGGAAGGAAATGTAAAACCTCTCAAACAATAAGGTAGACATGGCGAGTAGGACTATGGCCCTTGAGTTTTGGCTGGTGGCATCGTCAACCTCGTTTGATTGCGTTGAAAGGCACTGCTCCAGTACCAGTAGACCTTGTGCGTAGGATTCATCTATAAACGAAAAACTTGGACATAGAATTTTTCTTATAATTCAAACCAGAAGAAGAAAATAAATAGAGAACCAGGGTGTTGAAGATGTGTGGACCCAGAATTACCAGATTTAAGGGACCTAGCATGAGAGAGAGCGTAGTCGATCATCTGAAGTGCGACTGGGCTTGCATTTGAGCCTTTGGGTCCACAAAAAAATCTGGATGATGATGGAGATAGAAGAGGTGGCGTACGAGAGAGGAGGCCGATTCCGGTGGCCCTGACCGCTGCTCGGGACAATTTCAATACGGTGCTCAACATCATTATCCCCGTTTAGTAGGGAAAACGCAAAACGCAAAACCCAAAACCCTAGACGGAGGGGAGGGTTTAGAGGGTAAAATGGGAAACGCATATTAATTTTCCATGTCTTTAAACAGGTGATAGATAATCAACGTGTCCAGATTTACGCTTTCTGCCAAGTGCCAACTACACACACATCGCGCGTGTTGGTTAAAATACAATGTGGGTGGAATAAATTATAAGGCTTCTTTATGTCAAAATAAAATTAATATATATATATGGCTTCTTTATTCTTAATTAAAAACTTAAACATAAAATCAACCACACACATTAAAAATTGCAAAGATATTAACACGATTAATATCTACAATACAAAATTGTCACCTAACAAATAAAAAATATAAAAATTCATTGAAACAAAAACAGAAACAATCTATGCCAACGTTATTGGATAGGAAGGCATCCCATCTTATGATTCTTGTCCCGCCATCTTGTCTCTAATAAACCGAATTTGAGATAAAAGATAAATAAGTTTGAGATGATGAGTTTGTCCAAACATAAACGTAAATTAAGTAATAATAAAGTCTATAAAAATTGAATTTTTACTATTGTTTTAAACTGAAAAAACTTTTTGTTTATTATAACTTTTTTTATGCATTGAATAATATAATATAAATTTTTTAGTATTTTAATCATAATCATAAATATTAATATGATATGTTTTTATTTTTAAAATAGAAAATATTGAAATGTAGTAACATAAAATTCATATCCAATCATCTAGAAGTGCGGTGTACACTCCATGTAGTTTGATTCGTTCCATATATTGTGACGAGGAGATGAGGTTTTGGAATTTACTAATTTGTGATACGGATTTTGGACATCGATTCACAATGTTATAACAGATTGTCATGATGTGTTGCTGCTTTTCCGTCTAGCTGAAAATCATTATCATTAGACATTAAGAGGAGAGAGAGAGAGAGAGAGAGAGAGAGAGAGAGAGAGAGAGAAAGCCGATTATGAAATGATTTCGGACAGTGAATCAACTCAAATTAAGGGGTGGTTTGGGGCTCAAAACAATGGCACTTTATTCCTGCCTGCCTACGTACTTACAAAATGTAGTGGAGAACTCCATTGATGGTCTACACTACAGGATTCCCTCCTCGTCCTCCTCCTTAAAAAAAAAAAAAGAGCACCTGCTTTGTTTTATGTTAAACAAACAAGCTTTAAGTCTAATTTTGTGCTGAAATGCGCTTCCGGGTCACAAAAGAGGGCATCTTCCCCCACAAGCATTAGAAAGTTTTAAGAGGCATAATTGTTGTGTTCCCCTCATTTCTTCATCAAAACACCCCCCACCCCACCCACCCCCTCTTTTCTCAGGACCCAGATGATGGAGATTTTTTTTGCCCATATTTTATTGCCAAAGCCCAAAAGACGATACCGCTTTAATTCTCCTAGTTTATTCCTAATCCTTTTAACTTATGTAAATAAAAATAATAATAATACTGATACCTATCAACTTTTCTCCAGAAGTTACATCAAACAGAATTCTAACTCTTTGAGAATGTTCCATCACGTAATTGGATTTTCTTAACTTCCAAACAAGTGTTTAGGCAATCAGAGAAGATGCCTGATTTTCAGATGTGGGTGAAATTTGAGGAATCCATCGACCATGTAAGATCCGAAAGGGAAGGGATCCAATTCGAGATCTGATCAACCATAGAGAGAATATGAGCATGTTCGATAAAGCGAGCTATGTTAGCTGACTGAGAGAGATCATACGAGGTAGGATCCCACTAGGGAATGGATCAACTCATTAAGCTAAGAACAACAGTATTTCTCTTTTTGAAAATGATAATAATAATAATAATCAAACAGCGTTTTGATAGGTAAAGCAGAACCCCCAGTTCGAAGCAATGGATATATGCCCTTTTCTCTCAGAAGTGAAAGGGAAAAAGGAGATTAACCCAGAAAAGGAAAAACTGAGAGAAGATAGCGAAAGAGAAAAAGCAAAAGAGAGAAGCAAGCAGCGGTTTGCCTTCTCTCTATAAACCGTTTCACTCAAACCTGCTGTCTTATAAACGAAAGACTTGGGACTCTCTTCCAAAGCACACTACTTCCTTGGTCTGTATTTCAGAAAGCTAGCTAGAAATCATGCTAACTTCCTTTTCTATTCTCCTCTTTCTTTTGATCTCTCTCACCCTCACAAGTAAGTATATTTCCCTTCTCCTTATACTCTGTTAATTTTCATGTATCTGTCATCCAGCAATTAGTAGTTTCCTTTATCATTTTTTTTTTTTTTTGGGGGTTGGTTGATATGCAGATGGGTCTCAGCTCATACTAGTAAACAACTGCAAGGAAAGCGTATGGCCAGGAATACTGGGTAGTGCAGGCCACACCACCCCCAACGACGGCGGATTCCATCTCCACAGTGGAGAGGAAATGGTCCTTGACGTACCGGAAAAGTGGTCGGGAAGGATATGGGGAAGGCAAGGTTGTTGCTTCGACAAAAATGGAAAAGGCAATTGCGAGACCGGAGATTGCTCTGGCATGTTACATTGTCGGGGCACAGGCGGAGTGCCACCGGCAACGGTGGTTGAAATGACACTTGGGACATCCGCCTCGCCCTTACATTACTATGATGTGAGTTTGGTTGATGGATTCAACTTACCAGTTTCCATGGCACCTGTTGGTGGTGGAATTGGCTGTGGACGAGCCGCCTGTGATGTTGATTTGAACATTTGTTGTCCATCTGCTTTGGAAGTGAAGAAAGGGGGCAAAGTGGTGGGCTGCAAGAGCGCTTGCTTGGCCATGCAATCGGCAAAGTATTGCTGTACAGGTAATTACTCCAACCAAAAACTTGCAAGCCAACTCTCTTCGCCAATCTCTTCAAAGCCATCTGCCCCAAAGCTTATAGTTATGCTTTTGACGATTCTACCAGCCTCAACAAATGCAGGGCTTCACGGTATGTCATCACTTTTTGCCCTCCAAAATAAGCATGTGTCATCACAACGAATGTTGAAGGGTGCACTCATGGCGCTCTGTAAGGAACTCAGTGGTGTTAGCAATGTAGTTTCTTTTTGAGTATCATCTGTACTTTCTACTTAATTAAATCATCCGCTACTGCAGTTTTTTTTTTCTCCTTTTAAGGTTAGATTGATTTTGTGATTTGATCTTTGTTCATCAAGTTCTGTTAGTTGAAAACACTAGTTTTCCTTTTGGGTTGCGGCCTAGTAATAATAATGATTTGGTAGTTGGTATCAGTGGTCAAGTTTCTGCTCATTCAGTAGACATTAAATAATTTTTGCTACCATTTGGGAGCCTGATGGAGAATAAAGTTATATTGTGATGATGAGACATTGACGGGTATGAATTACCCACAACCACAAGAAAGAAAGAGAACAAAAGAGAGAAGAGGAAGAATGAAAGGGTTTTAACCTATACCATCGTGATGACAGAGGCATTAATGGGCATGAATTACCCACAAGAAAGATAACAAAAGAGAGAATAAGAAAAGATCAAGAAAAAGATGCCTGTACGTACTTCAGTATTTGGCTTTTTGAGTCTCTCGACTTGAGTGCAAAGAACTTGCTTTCTTGTAAGTTTTCTCTTGGTGGCGATCTGATGGATTCATCTCTTTAGAAGCAGTGCTACAGACAATTTTCATTTACTTATTTCCATAACCCAATTCAACGTTTACATTCTATTACCTTTGGTTTGAAGAACAGGAAATCTAAATCTATCCTATCCAAGAGGCTAAGGTTTATTTATTTATTTATTTTTAATTTTTTTTTATGACAAAACGAAACCACACTAAGCTTACAAAGACGATTCGATAAAGAACCGCAATAATCTACAAAGCTATTATAAGTAACATCTTTAGGAAAGTTTGAAAGCCAAATTCTTAAATCTATAATAGCACTGTCTTTCTTGGCAAGACAATCTACATAGACATGGTGATAGCCATAAATATTTAGATCCCCATATAACTTCCAAGAGGCTCAGCTTTGAAACCTCTTCTCCATATGCTGAGCGGGTGAACGTCAAAAAAAAAAAAAAAAAGAAGTCATCATTTACAGGGGAAAATGAGAAAAGACCAATTGAAAACCTGAAGGAAGCCCCCAAAAGGTTCTGCCAATAAATCTCATAATCAAATTCGTAAAGCGATCTAACTTAACATAACAAAGCTATCCTCTTGAAGTTTCCAAAGCAAAGTTAAAAAGCATCCAAAGCAAATACGCCAAATTCACCACAAACCATCCCAATTTAAAATCCAAACAAATAAAATTCCAAATGATGCTATCAAAAGGGAATCATTTTTCCGAAGAAGAACAAGATCCACCTTCACTACGAGGCAAAATCTAATGAAATCACAAAGAAGAAATACTTGACTATAAATTCATGTAAGCAATAAAAGAGGTGCCCCAATTTGAAGAAACATGGGCATTAACATTGCAGAAGCAGCAGAGGGGCAGGATGCGCCAACCTATGGCTCATCTCTACCGGTACCAAATGTTCAAGAGATGGTGAGGATGAATCCTATGCAGGTTCCCGAAAGATACATTAGGAACCAAGAAGACATGCCTAAAACTACCGATATGACTCATCTTTCACGTGAGATTCCCACCATTGATTTGTCACTGCTATCAAATGGGCACAGGGAAGAGCTCAAGAGACTGGAACTGGCTTCCGAAGAATGGGGCTTTTTCCAGGTAATATTCCATATAAAACAAACTTACACCAAACAAATAGTTCTTTAAACAAAAAATCAAAGCATGGATGGCACAACAAATAATTACCATATGGACACTTGGTAAAAGGATGTACACTATAGCACCAGAATGTTTTCAATTTTACTAGTACTGCACAGTTTTCATAAAGAAAAATACTTTGCAGGTTGTAAATCATGGAGTGGCAGAAGAAGTGTTGCAAAGTGTGAAGCAAAGTGCATCTGAGTTTTTTGAACTCCCGATAGAAGAGAGCAGTATGCCATGCCCTCAGATGACATACAAGGCTATGGCCATGCATGCGTTGTTTCTGAAGAGCAGAAGTTAGTTGGTCAGATATACTGGTTCTTATTATCTACCCTTCAGCATTTCAGAAGCTTAGAATTTGGCCATCAGTACCAAAGGAATTCAAGTAGGTTTCTGTAATTATTTGTAACTAAAAGCTATGTGACTTGCAATCTGTGAATCTAATAGTTTATCCATGCAGAGAAAAGATCGAGGCCTATTCAAATGAAGTAAAAAGAGTGGGAGAGGAGCTCCTATGTTCCTTATATTTGATAATGGGAATGGATAAGGATACTCTCCTTGGACAGCACAAAGAGTTGGTACAAGCCTTGCGGGTGAACTACTATCCCACTTGTAGCATACCAGATCAAGTACTGGGTATAAGTCCACATTCGGACACAAGCATCCTAACCATACTTTTGCAAGATAGTGATGTCATTGGTTTTACAGTTAAGCAGAATGGAGAGTGGGTGCCTGTAAAGCCAATTCCAAATGCTCTGGTTGTCAATATTGGAGATGTTATTGAGGTAGTGTTTTAGAATCTCCATATGTCACCAATTCTTTCTTGTTGAGTTAAGACATTATTACTGATAAAAATCAAAATACTAATATGTATTATAAAATGGCAAGCACATGGTAGATTGAGGAAAATATCCTTATTCTTCTACGAATTCCTATTGCAATGACAGATTTGGAGCAATGGGAAGTACAGAAGCATTGAGCACAGAGCTGTGACAAACAAGAACAGGGTAAGGATTTCATTAGCGTCTTTTATTGTTCCACACGATGATGTGGAAATTGAGCCATTTGACCATTTGGTAGATCCCCAGCAGTCCATTAAGATATACAAGAAGGTAAGGTACGGAGACTATCTTAGGCATTCCCTGCAAAGGAAAATGGAGGGAAAGGCTCACACAGAAATGGCCAAGAATGAAGATTAAGTAGATTGTCTGAATATTTCCAAAACTTGCATAGTGACAGGACATTGAAGGAAAGGAAAGAAATCAATAGAAACAGAAGTTTTGCCCAGAAATTTGTATATTACGAATTAGACTTCTGTTTGTCCAAATAAGCACCAAATATTTGAACTATCATTTCCTAACTTCAGAGTTCAATGAAAGTCTAATAAATTTACCTTTGGTTCAAGCGTAGGCATTCACTCTTTAGTATGGATTGTGTTTTCCTATGAGAAGCAGGAATGCCAAACTCCAAGTAGGTTCTCTAGGGCATTTCCATGAAAAGTAAGTACAACGATACTTAGATATTTTGCAAAGCTAAAACAACCACACCATCTGTTGTTTTGGAGAAGCATGTGAAAAACATATATTCATGGTATATGGCATCACTAAAAATTTATTAGTTTCTAGATGCCTTACTCTTCTTGGTTGCATGGTGAAAATAATATGGATCAAAGGGAAGTATGAGAGATTTGAGCATGGTTCTTGTGAATGGATAGAAGAGAAGGTTCTACTTTTCTTATTGAATGATTGTGTGTAAACTGAAACAGGCCCTATGTAATAATAGGGGAGAAAGTATAACTAAAAAGGTAGTAAGAAAGCATGTACAAGGAAAGAAAACTGTATAAGGAAAATAATACAAACATGGAAGGGACTATGAGAGGGAGATCTGTTAGACATCCCTTTTACGTTATTCAATACTCCCCCTCAAGTTAGAGCATATAGGTCATATGCACTAAGCTTGTTATAAAGATCTATTTAATCCTATCTGATGCCGAAGGCAATGCGACATAGAGAAGGTCTACCGGAGAAGGAAGGTTAGTCGGAAAAGGTCTATCAGAGAAGGTTTGATGGAGAAGATCCAATGGAGAAGGTCCAACAGAGAAGGTTCGACGGAGAAGGTACGAGCGAGAAGGTCCGCTGGAGAAGGTCCATCAGAGAAGTCGCCCCCACTAGATGAATTGTTGGAATTGAAAACAAGGCAAAATCCTGACTCAAACCTTCCATGACTCTGATACCATGTGAAAGGGTAGAAGAAAAGTTCTACTTTTCTTATTGAATGAATGTGTGTAAACTGATACAAGCCCTATGTATATATAGGGGAGAGAGTATAGCCAAAAAGGTAGCAAGAAAGAATGTACAAGAGGCAGCGTACAACAAAATATCTGTGAGCATGGAAGGACTATGATAGGAAGGTCCATTGGACATTCCTTATACGTTATTCAACACTCCCCCTCAAGTTAGAGCATATAGGTCATATGCACCAAGCTTGTTATAAATATGTACTTAATCCTATCCGATGCCAACAACAACACGACATAGAGAAGGTCCGCTGGAGAAGGTCCGTTAGAGAAGGTCTGTCGGAGAAGGAAGGTTCGTCGGAGAAGGTCTATCGAAGAAGGTCCGATGGAGAAGATCCGACGAGAGAAGATTCGATGGAGAAGGTTCGACGAAGAAGGTTTGATTGAGAAGGTCCGAGGGAGAAGGTTTGAGGGATAAGGTCCAATGGAGAAGGTCCGAGGGATAAGGTCCAATGGAGAAGGTCCATCGGAGAAGGTTCGCCAGAGAAGTCGCCCCCACTAGATGGGTTGCTGGAATTGAAAACACAGAAAAACCTTGATTCGAACCTTCCATGGCTCTGATACCATGTGAAAGGATAGAAGAAAAGTTCTACTTTTCTTATTGAATGAATGTGTGTAAATTGATACAAGCTCTATGCATATATAGGGGAGAGAGTATAACCAAAAAGGTAGCAAGAAAGAATGCACGAGGAAAGAAAAGTGTACAGGGAAAATAATACAAACATGGAAGGGACTATGAGAGGAAGGTCCATTGGACATTCCTTCTATGTTATTCAACCGATCTCATAGTCAAGGGTATGCTATGCTACGTTTTTCACATTAGATTTCAATACCAAAATCAAACCACTTGATCACTTGCTATGTGGGATATACAAGGTCATTTATGAGTATTATCCAATGTCTCTAAAGAAGAAACTAAAAAAGTATGTCTAGTCTCAAATTTGCAAAGTATGGCACAAACCTAATATACCAAATTCAACCAACTCCTTCAACATATAATGGCCACCGCCACATGTATCATATTTGGGGCTCTTTTCCCCTTCAAT
Organism: Tetrastigma voinierianum; assembly: GCA_016808115.1. NCBI lineage: Eukaryota > Viridiplantae > Streptophyta > Magnoliopsida > Vitales > Vitaceae > Tetrastigma > Tetrastigma voinierianum. Next base: position 332,004 of record JAEQBH010004678.1, read on the forward strand.
TTTTCAAATTCAATGTTATCCTATCATTAAGGCATTAAGAACTTCCTCCACTAAAAATTCCAAGCACATTGTTCTAAAGAAAATGTACAGCCATCAAATCATATAACCTCCTACCAGAAAAATATATAGGAGAAAGATAACCAAAGCACACATCACTATGTTTACCGCTTCTTCCCACTCCGATACCATTTGTCATGTGCCTAGAGCTTCATCGCAAAGACATGGCCTCTATGGCAACCCCTTTGAACAAAATCAAGGGTTTAACCTACATGTAATGCTTTCAAAAGGTTCTACATTAACTGGTTTCATCCTGTCATGAACTCATCAAGAGAGTAGCTTTAGCTCTCAACTAGTTTTTATCAACAACAGCAGTAGTATTTGCAACCATCTGCCCTCAATGAGATGAATCATGGAAAATATGTGACTAGCTAATGTGATCATAGGTAATGTGACTAGCTATAGTCCTATAGTGCATCCATGGAAAAATGGTCTTTGAATATTTTTAATGAAAGGCATTTCCCTATTAACATTATTAAAGATTCCATGAACCTACTATATTGTTTGTAAGTCACCTTTCTAAGAAATGATGCAGCAACACAATCCTAGCATATAAAAATATCTTAGCTTCAACTGTGAATTACTTGCTACCATTGAAAAAAAACAGAAGTTAATGGAGAGAATAAAAGAACAACCAAACACAATATAACATGGAAATCTTCTAAAGATCCAACACTAGCAACATCCATGATAAAGAAAGATGGACTTAAGCCTAAAACAAAAACAGCACACATGTTAAATGATGGTACAGCCATACTGAAAGTGGTCAGCTCCTAGTAGTATTTGTTAAGTACACAAATCAAACATTTCACAACCACTGTAGATGAAAATTTATATGCAATAAAAAGGAAAAAACATCAGCACAAGATTCAATGACATTTGTATAAGTTTGCAGAGATGTAGATGTAGCAACTCATTATCGCTGATTCGCTATGTGGTTTCAAAATCAACTGAAAAAAAAAACAAAAGGCTATTATTTAGAAGATGGAGCATTTAGTCCTATTCCAAAAGCAACTGATTATGTTAACTGTAGAAACTAAGAGTTGACCTCCTGACTTAGCTGCGAACCCCTAAGTTTCACACATAATATAAAACCCAATTCTGAGAAGAACACATCTTAAGAAGAAATCCTTGTCGCCTATGAAGAAAGGACAACTTGCCTATAATGTCAAAATAGCTAAAAACTTCAAATAAATCTTATTTTCAAAGAATTTGCCTATATTTTTTAATCAGAATCAATAGATTTATAAAGAGTTCCTGTGAAGGATTACAAAGAAACCCTGTTATACAAGGAGATTTATACAAAAAGATATATCACAAGAGAATGAGCAAAGACTTCATATCCTTAAGCCTAGCTAAGCTCCTCTCATTCTTGGCCTAACCCTAATATATGTGCACGCCCAGTAAGCTGAATGACATTCAATCACATGCCTTTTTAAGTTGCCAGTGCAAAATGTCTGAAAAATAGGCTAAGGCATGAAGTAAATCCCTGACATTCTCTCCATTTATCCTCAAAGACAAATAATCTTTCCACAAGGTTTTACTTCTAGCGGAGTTCTCAAAACAGAAATAGGAAATAGTGATCATGTCATAAAAACTAGTCTAAATAACCCACCCCATAAGCTCAGAGTAATTAAACAATGTAGAAAGTGACCATTTACCCTCAACGTAAGACAAATAATCTTTTCCACAACGTTTAACTTCTAGTAGAGTTCCCAAAACCAAAATAGGAAATATTCATCATGTCATAAAAACCCACCCCATAATCAGGACTAAGGACTTTGAAAAGTGCTTCATACTGTAGCATGTTACAAGTATTTACCTTTTTGTTTATGCCATTAATCAAGCATTTTCAAACAATGATCAGTTGCAATCACACAACATCATGCTATCTAGACATTGATCTATCCCAATCATACAACATCATCTAATTATATAACAAAACATGCAAAACCACAATAACCTGGTAAAATCATTAGGAAAAATACCACAATCAATAAAGTAAATAGATTGATAATCTTTCTAAGATTTTTTTCCTTTTACTATTTGCATCTATACTCATCAGCATGATTCTAAATCCTTCACCCTTTTCTTTAAGTTCAGTACTTGGATCTTTGACAGTGCATATGGTCTTCCACATCTTTTTCTATATAGCTAGCAATCAGAAAATCTCCAGATGAAATTTCAGTAAAGACAAGCATTATATATTTTCTCACTTCGAAAAACAATATCCCATTTAGCATGTAACTGGCAATCAATTTGATTGCTTCTCTTTACTGTGTGGACTTCAGTTAAGAATCTTAAGATGGGTTTCCAAAAACCCTCTTTTCAGCCTGCACTGGTTACTCTTATCACTGGCTGTTGTTGAAATCTACTTCCTCAAAAGGATCCAGGATTGGAAACATTTATTGACCCAATGATGATGAGAACCTGTTATGAACAGCTGAGGATATTGCAGTTGCACCATGGAAGCTAATTTTCAAAAACATGATGGCCATTTTCAAGATTTAGATCTAAAACATGTGGTCCTTTCAATTTGTTAGCAACAGTTCTAGTAAAGACTCAAGCAGCAAAGATTCAAATTCTTTATGTTCCAAGCTGTAACATGAAATGGCCACTTCCAAGATTTAAAACATGTGGTCCCAATTTATTATACAGTTCAAATGATGAGTCTTGTTACAGCCCTAAAATGTAAATATATACTTTATTCGTAGGTTGAGAAACTAATTAGGAATGTTAGATTGTCCTACCAATTGTATATATCTAGCTCTTGTATTTATACATGTTTAGATCAATGAAAAAACACAAAGGAATTCATTCCTACAATTCTTCCCTTCTTGTTTCTTCATGGTATCAAAGCCCGACAAGGTGAGGTCTTAGGTTCGGTTACCCTTGCAATTTATTCTATTTTGCTGATTTCCGAATCGCCCAATGAGACTCTATTTAGTTTGTTCGACTCTTCATCAGCATGGTATGGGGTTGCACACGAGGGAAGCGTGGGTGTTAGCAGATGACATTCATATTAAATCCAAATCCTACAAGCTCGAAGTTTTTAGAGTAGCTTGGTCGCTTTAATACAGATAAGAGCTTAGATTTAAATTTGAGCCAAAATTGGGAAGAAATCCAAGAGGATCTCTGACAGAACAGACCGTGATGCCTTTTGAAACACACAGCTGAGGGGAGCCAGAGGTGACACGCCTCTAGGAAGGATCGCTAACCATTGACGACCATCACCACCAAGTCCAGGGGCCGGAAAGCAAGTGTGTGAGCCACATGTGACATGCTTCGCCTCGTCCGCCGTGCCCATGTGGAGCCTCCGCGACGCGCGATCCTCCAGGGGTCACCAAACGTCGCACAAGCCCCCGCCTACCTTTCTTGACATCCGATTCTGTAATAGTGTTTTTCAAACACATTTATGTCTAGCAACCTTCCTTTCTAGGTTTTCTTGCATGTTTTCCTTGACTTCTTCGAGGTCCAGAGGTGTTTTGTGGATTATAAGGCCATGTTCTACACTTGTGAAGTGTTTTTTGTGGAAAAGTAGTCCTTTTCCTTGCAAGATCCTATTTTTATGGTATTTTTAGATTTTCAAAGGCTTGTTTGAGTTAGATCTGCTCCTATGATTGACAAGAAACCTTCAAGTGGAGTTGTGTGTGTTAGAGAAGTGCTCTAAAGGCAATCACTTTTAGCACTTATTGTACGTCTTATGTTACTATTAAAGGCATCTTCATTAATTTGATATTCATATGTTGAATTGATTTAGATCTTCAATCGGATTAATGAAGTTCATGATACATAACATAGTGTGAAGGAAATCATGATGAGATCATGATAATAAGATTTTTATCATGTGCAATTATGTTAGTGTCTAAATTATCCCTAGTCATAGGATCAACGAGACTGGACATTGTTGATTCGGACAAATTAGCACATGTCATACTCATCGATTGGATCAAGAAGTGAATCTTATAAACCGCGATCACGAATGATTAGAAATACATGTGATGCTTGCTAAGAAAACTAAGTACATCGAAGATCCGTTTATGAGACAATCATATGGATTATCTATCATGTGATGATTGTCTCACATAAAGAATGGTGCAAGTATCCTTAGACTTGAGGTGCTCAAGGATCTCATCATAGGGTGATCATCGGGTACAACTTGAGATGTTAGAAGGTAATTGAGTAGCCAACAAAGGATTCGCCACTCCCAATAAAGGGAGAGTATACCTATGACCTCTTGTCGGGATCATTACTTGGGAATCTCATGCCAAAGTGGAAATGCCATTAAGAGTGTCTTCATGTGCATAACTTAACAAAGAATGAGTCCGAGGACAAATTTTATTATCACTGGCTGATGGCATATAGCCAATCTAATGGGAGCTACACATTGTCCATGCTCTGAACTGAGTAGGGTATAGATTGGTGAAATGACTAATTGCGTGGTAATTGTCTATGGAAGGTGTGAAATGAGAAAAGAAAAGAATATTTTTCTTTATGAATGGATGAATTACATAGTATAGAGACACCTCTATATATACAAAATAATGGAACAAAAAAGGAAACAAAATAAAGTGTAAAAGGAAGGAGGATAATATACAAAAAATGTAAGAGATAACCCAAAGTAGGGAATATTCTTTAATTCTCAACACTCCCTCAGTTCTGAAAGATGGAGCAGTGAAATGCACCAAACTTTTACAAACGTAATTTAATTCTAGACCTCCGAGAGATTCGGGAGAACATGTTTAGTCAGTCACCGAGCCACAAAACTTTGCGAGGCCATGCATCACGACGATCTTCTTTGATGAAGCTGCCGACAATCCACTTCAATACGCTGGCCTTCCTACGAAAGCATCAAGGCGATGTGAGATAGCAAAATTGATTATCACATATTAGCTTCATTTGTCTATCCTTCCCAAATCTTTAGTTTCCCGAAGAAGATGTCTTAGCCATACAGTTTCACATGTCACAAAGCCATAGCTCGCATTCCGCTTGAAGACTCGATCCGGCGCAACATCTGCTTTACCTTCCGTATCACTCAGTCACCAACAAATACATAATACCCAAGTCGAGTGCCCATCTCAGAGGAACCCACCCACCGCATCACAACATCCGGCTAAATTTGGGTGTGACCTTTGTTTTCATATAACACCCTCGACCCGGGTGTCTCCTTTAATAGTAACCCGGAGGATACGAATCATAGCATCCCAATGACTATCACATGGAGATCGCAAGAACCCGGGCTAACACCTAATCGAAAGGAAATGCCCAGTCGGGTGATGGGCGAGATGTTTTGGGGCTTTTCCCACAAGTCGCCGATATCTCCGGTCACGTAGAGACTTCGCCCCGGTACAAGTCACATCCTGATCCATGCGAGTTGTCTACGCGCTCGCATCTAAAGACACCCGTCTCTTCAAATATTTCCAAGGCATACTTTCTTTGATTCATAACCACGCCGGATTTAGATTGGGCTATCTCAATCCTTAGAAAATACTTGAGTTTCCTCAAGTCCTTAGTCTGAAAGAGGCTAAAGAGATGTTATTTCAACCTTTGAATACCATCCTGATCATTCCCCATGATAACAATGCCATCCACATAAACAATCAAATAAATGCACTGCCTTGAACTCGTATGATGATAGAAAACCGAATGATTTACTATACTTCGCGTCATACCAAACTCTTGAACCACGGAACTATACCGGCCAAACCAAGCTCGAGGGGACTGCTTCAGGCCATAGAATGAGCGGAGTAGCCTGCATACAAATCTAGACTCCTCTTGAGCAACAAACCAAGGTGGGATAAACGATGCACAGTTTGTGGAACAGAAATAAAAGACAATGTGGAAACAAAGGCAGAGTATGGGGAAGATAAACGATGATAAGTCAAGAAATTATAAATAGGATGGGGGTTACGAGAGGAATGAGTACATTTTCGAATGGCAATGGGAAGATTAGTGGGAGACGACAAGACTGGTGTCATGAGGAGGTGCCATAGAGATGAATAACCGAGACTGCAGGTCGGCAGACATGACGGGTGACGAGTATAAACCTGCAATGGTCGAGGTGGAGTAGCCAGAGGTACATGTGAGGTATCCGGGACGAGATAAAGAAGGGGTAGAGATAGCGGACATTAGAACCTGGGAGGGCGGGTGATAGGAACATACAGCTTCTCAAAAATGCGACATCGATTATTGCATACAAAGTATAGATGTGTATCAAGAGAGTAGCAATGATAACCTCGTTGAAGCTGGAAATAACCGAGGAAGACATGACTTTGGCTGAAAGCTTGTCTTGTCCAGCAGTAAGAATAGGACAAACAAACACAAACTAAAGACACGAGGGGAAGCGTAAGAGAGGTCGTTTGGAAAAAGAATGGAATGAGATTTTAATATGTAAGAAGGATGACGGCATACAATTGATCAAATAATAAGCAGCTAATGTAGCATCCCCCCAAAAACAATGAGGAACCATATGATGGAGTAGGGGAGTGCAAGCGGTTTCAACCAAATGATGGTTCTTGCGCTCAACCACTCTATTTTGTTGAGGAGTGTAAGTGCAAGAGAACTGATGAAGAATCCCATGTGAGGACAAAAAAGAGGAGAATGGTCCAGAAAGATATTCCTTGGCATTATCACTTCGTAAGATACGAATTGAAGTATTAAATTGAATTCGAACTTCAGTATGAAACTTTTGGAAAGAAGAGAATAACCAACTCGAGTTTTCATTAAAAATAGCCAAGTACAATGAGAAAAATCATCTATAAAAGTAACAGCATCGTAACCCCGAGGGTGTGATTTCGTCCTAGCTGACCACAAGCTCGAATGAGACTCATTCATCGATCTGCATCCACAGTAATGGATTTCATTATGACTCACGCTTTTAATCGAGGACAAACTAGAAAACGAGAACCATTACCTCAAACTGAAATATTCAAATGACCAAGGCGATCAGAATAAAGAGAGGAGTATCCATGGGCTAAGAAATGCGTTCAAGGCGGGCTGAGATGAAAGAGGCCCTGAAACTCACATCCTATGCAAATCGTCCTCCTCGTACTCCAGTCTTGCAATGTGACAAATTATTAGAAAAGGTAATAACACAATTAAGGTCTCGAGTCAACTTAATGATAGAAATAAGATTAAAAGGACAATCATGAACATAAAGGACAGAAGTAAGGGGTGCGAAAGGAAGAGGACATGTCTAACAAACTCCTTTAGCCATTGTTTGAGATCCATTACCTAAAGTAATCATGGATGGAGATGAGAAAAGGGAAGAAAAAAAGATCCTTATTACCAAAGAGATGATCAGAGTGGCTCTAGAATCGTGAATCCATGGATCGGGATGAATGCGTGAAGACAAGCAGAGATACCTGGGCCTAAAAGAATAAGATTTAAGAAATGGATGCAATCATTGCCCGGGAGTGAGGTGAATGTACTCCTTATACTCGTTGGGTGTATGAATAACTCCCGAAGGTGGGGATGTGCTCCCTTTGACAACCATAGAGGATAAAGCAATCAAATAAACTTTTGAATCAACAAAAAAGGGTTACCAAGAGTGACCACATAGTCTATGCAGGTGCTGAGAATCACAACACAGTGACGAATGATTGGAGATGGCGAAACGAAAGCAAATGACAGGTCATTGGGACAAAAGAGAGTAAAACTCACGCCATAAGTGTCAAATACCTAAGAAACTAAGGGCATAGAAGGCTCCATCGACCTGGCCGACGAAGTCTTTAAGTGGGAAGGCCGTCGAAAGTGGCCCACGCTACTTCACACATGTGCCGGTCCGTGGAGGAGGCCACCGGAGAGAAGATAGGTGCGTGGAGGTGCGTCGATCACTGGTTGATGCCGGTGTTCCTCCTGGTAGGTAGATCATGTCCCGATGCACCTGATGGTGGGGTCGTCAGCTGGAGATGGAGCAATCGCAGGAAAATTCTCCCCAGAGGTAGGCGATCCTCACGGCGACAGAGGGTTCTTGAGTTGCTTCAGGATGAGGTCAGTGGCTGATGGGAAACACAAATTTCCCGCATGGGTTGCCTAAAGAAAACACGGCGAAACCCTTACCTCGAGCCTTCCATGGCTATGATACTATGTAAAATGAGAGAGTTAAAAATACTTTTCTTTATCTGAATTGACGAATTACATAAGATAGAGACACCTATATATATACAAAATAATGGAATAAAAAAAGAAACAAAATAAAGTGTAGAAGGAAGGAGGATGATGTACAAAAAATGTAGGAGATAAACCAAAGAATATCAAGGAAATATTCTTTTATTCTCAATAGAAGGGTTAGCAGTCAGATCACTGACTCTCCGGTCAATTAAGGGTCATGATGTGTTGCTAGATACTGTTCATGACTTGCTTGGATTCAATAATCGAATCAAGTGACCAACATAACCGGGAACCTAATGGGTCACACACTTAGAAGATTATGGGGATGATATATAACGGATTTGGATATGATCCAAATATGAGGGAGATCAATCTCGAGAATGGAATGTCATGGGATTAGTAGAATTCCGGGATTAAAAAACCCTCACAAAGAGATAAAGCAAGTCAGCTTGTTCATTGGCTTAAGGCCTCGCAGCAAGCTTAAAAGAATTGAAGGAATGAATTCCTTATATTTTTCATTGATCCATTGTGAATATATATATATACAAAAGCCAATCTAACCTTTAATAGATTACAACTTTATTGTTAGTGATGTGCCCTAGGGCAATAATGTAATTGTTATTACTTTCATATTTCAATAATAAAGAGACATTTTCATTATCATCTTACATTTCTAATTTCCAGATTTACCTACTTAATAAATGGATTCCACTTATAATATCATGTGTGATTTGATAGTAGAACTCCCGATCTCAAAATGGAATACTATCTAAATCACCGGGTCGTTCATTAGCTGGTGGAGCAACAGTGAATTAAGACTCAGATGGAGTTCGACCGATGATCATGTTCTACCGATCATGCATATATGATATTAAATCACCTCATAAGTACGCGGTCAGTGAACATTGTACTGGATCGACCCATCATGAGAATATTACATGGATTATAATTCACAAGTACTTTTTATCATAATAATGTCTTTTTTTTGTCCTTCGACCTAACACCACCATAGGTCCCTATATGAGGAACTTTAAGCTTTGACACAGTTCAACATCATCTGTAATAGGGTGGTAATACAGACTATAGTTGGACATAGAATAAATCATGTAGAGGGACATGAGTGGATGAAAGGGATTTGTCCCTCATTTTAGAGAGATATACGTGGGCCCCTCGACATGTGAGAATGGAAATTACATGTCATGCTCAAACAACTAATAAGGGTTATCAATGTCATTTGTGGCTATCGCTTACACGGAGGTCGAGAAAATCACATGATCGAACTTTACTGGGCGCAGACATAGTCCATGACTTGTGTTCAATAGATATCATGAGACAAAGGACTACGACATTTATTATGGATTAGTTATGTCGGCTATTGACACTCCACATAATTGTGGTCATAATGCCTTGCTAGAGGCCGCTTATGATTCGTGGACTCGAAATGGGCTTTTGAGCCCACTGCCAACATTATGTGGACCTACAGGGTCACACACATAGAATGGGCCGGAAACCAACCCTTGGGCCTAAAATTGGTATTTAAACCCAAGGGATTACTATGTGGATTGATTTTCATTCGTTTTTTACAATTGAGAGAGGCGGCTAGGGGTTTTCGTGAGACTCAACCCGGTGCTAGCACACTCGTTTCTCTCTGCCTCGAAGAAGGCCATTCGTGGATACCGTAGAAGGTGGAGCCGATTTGTCGCGCTTTAGCCTAATGCTGAGGTTTAACGCACACACGATGCCGCTTTAACATGATCTTCCAAATGGTATCAGCGATTCTTCATCCTCGAATCATTTGATCAAATCACATGGATCCCCGGGCTCTGCTCAAAAGGCGAAATTTCAAAATTTTCTGTTGTGTATGTATGCTTAATCGCCAATAGGATCCCAACATTAATAAGATAAGTTTCCTAATAGATTACAACTCTATATATAAAATAGAAATATGCAACAACACTCCTCCTAAAGTTAGGAGATAGATGTTAATCATGCTTAACTTGTTATATGAATAACTAACCCAGTCCCCATTTAGAGCCTTTGTGAAAATCACCCAATTATTCACTAGTCTTCACATATCCTGTAGAAATCAAGCCGAGTCGTATTTTCTCACGAACGAAATAACAGTCTATCTCAATATGCTTAGTTCATTCACTAATACGGACAAGCAATATGAAGGGTAAATCTGTCACACTAGAGTTTTGTTGGGACTAGTGTCTTAATGCCGACTTCCATTAAGAGTTGATGAAGCCACATGATCTCACATATAGACTGTGTCATCGCTTTATATTCAAACTCTCGACAGATCGACAACACTGCTTTCGCTTCTTCCACGAAACTAGATTCCTTCCAACAAAGACACAAAAGAACCTCGTAGTGTGGACCTCATGTCCTTCTTAAACTCGCAAATCAAGATCCGAAACACTCAAGCCTATTACGCCTACGACATCAGATAAAATACCACGTCCCTATGGCTTTTCGTGTAAATATAGAATATGTTCTACAATTGCTCAATAATCAACTGTTGGAGAAGACATATACTGGCTTACAAAACTAATTGAGTGGGCAAAATCAGGACGAGTGACTGTAAGGTAATTCAACTTCCCAACTAGTCTTCTATATTTCTTAGGATCCTCAAATGTTTCGCTTCTACAGCGCACGCCTTTTAATAATGTAAGAACTTTAATGTTGTTCCGCACCATGGTCTGAAGGCCAGATCAAACATATATTCTCTGTATAAGATTCATATTTATTACTGATTACCAATGCCCACAAAGACTTAGAACCTGTATCCTTCAAAGTGAACTGGTTCTCAAAAGAACTTAAGAGATAAGATACCTTTGTGACTCCTAATGATAACAATATCATCCACATACACTACCAATGAATTATAATTTCGAACTGTAGCCTCAGAAGACAGAAACAAGTAGATTTACTCTTTTGCATGCCAAATTCCTCAATGACTTGGAGGAAGACAGAGTGGTTAGATTTACACTTTTGCATGCCAAATTCCTCAATGGCTTGGCTAAATTTACCAAACCACACACGTGGACTTTGTTTCAAACCATACAAGGACTTCTGAAGAAGACAAACCCTCAATTTCTCCCCCTGAGCAACGAACCCTGGAGGTTGCTCCATATATATCTCCTCTTGAAGGTCGCCATGAAGAAAGACATTTTTAATATCAAGTTGGTGGAGATCCCAATTATAAGTGGTAGCCAGTGAAATAAAAAGCCGAGCAGATGTCATCTTAGCAACAGGGGAAAAGTGTCGGAATAGTCCACGCCAAAGGTCTAGGCATACCCTTTAACAACAATGTGGACTTTCAACCGAGCAATGGATCCATCAGAATTAACCTTCACTGTAAACACCTAATGACAACTAATGGCTTTCTTCCTAGTAGGTAAACGGTAAGTCCTGGCACAGCTGTTATTGTTAGCATCCATGTCCTCTATCATGACTACGCTAACCAAAGGTGAGCGGGCTTGTAAACCTTATTGCAAGAAACGAACAGAAACGCCAGACAACAAAGAACAAAGAACGCGATGACAAGTGGTCATAAAGCAAAAGCAGGAATGGATGAAAGACACCGACGCTTACCTTAGCTGAGCAATAGAATGATCATAATCTAAGAACCGGATTTGATGTCATGAAATTCGGTGGAGGCTCGAGACCGAGGGTGTTGGCACCCCAGTGTGTAATCTCGAGTGATAGAAGGTTTTACATGAGCAGGGACAGAAGCATGTTCGGGAGAGACAATGGGTGAGGTAAGAGTATAAAAAAGTAAGTCTTCTTCCTCCCCCTAACTCATAATAGTTGACGAAAGGGAAAATGGGGTAGTCTCAAAGAATGCAACATTAGTAGACACAAAGTAACGTCGAAGAGTGGGACAATAACACCTATATTATTTTTAACACGGTATCATTCTACAAAGATATACCCTTAAGCGACTCGGATCGAGTTTAGAGACTTCAAAGTTCGAACATCCCGAATAAAGATGCGTGATCCAAATACCTGTGATCACAGAACAACGGATTATTCTTAAACAACTAAAGGGTAAGGAGTAAATTTAATTAAGAACCGACGAGACGCCTATTAATAAAAAAAACAAGCTATGCAGATCAAGGCCGACTCAAAAATGTTTGCAGATATCCATTTGGAACAAGGGCCATAAATTTCAAGAAGATGTCTATTATTTCTCTCAACTACCCCATTTTGAGAGGGTGTATCAACACACGAGGTCTGATGGAAAATCCCATGTTGTAACATAAAGGATTGAAAAGGTTTCAAAAAATATTCCTTGGCATCATCACTTCGGAATGTTTGCACAAAGACATGAAATTGTGTTTGAATTTCAGCACAAAAAGCACTAAAATGAAAAAAAAACTCAGAACGACTTTTCATTAGATAAAGCCAAGTGACACGAGAGAAATCATCCACAAAGGTAACGAAATATTTAAACCTAGTCGGAGACAAAACTGGATAAGGATTCCAAACATCAGAATGAACTAATTCAAAAGGAGCGAAAGTTCGTTTATTGACTCTAGGGTTCAAATGCACTTACGGCTCTTAAAGATATCGACAAAGCACTCCATCGTTCAATGATGTATGTAATTGTAAAATTGGAGCGATATAAATTTTCCAACATAGGGAGAGAAGGATGACACAAACGACAATGTAATTCGAATGGGGTAACAACCCTAGAACAAGCAACAGACTTTGTCACCTCTGTTTCAAGGATGTAGAGGCCCTCAAACTCCCGTCCTCGACCAATAATGCGCTTCATCGGGAAGATTCACCGCGAATGACAAGAAAGAATTGCAGATACCGTAATTAAGTGTACGAGTGAGTTTACTCAAATATTAAGAGAATTGTGAGTAGCTCAAGAACGAGGTCAATTAATTAAAGTGAGATGGCGTTGTCCTTGATCCCGAAGGCGCGAAGATGTTTAAAGTACCGCGAGAGATTACAAATAGAGTAGAAGGGTGTGATTGAAGTATATTAATGAAGCTAGAATTACTGTCATATGGTCGATGGCTCGAGTCAATGACAGATGTGGAGGAAGAGGAAATAAAATGTGTTGGTTTTTGCACGACTCGACGAGTGTCTTACGATAGAAGTGAATCTGTGAAGTGATTCCCGATGGTAAACAGGCCCAGAAATATTTGATTTTATTACTGACATCTACAATTACATTATATGTCTGGGTGTAGTGACAATGACATGACTCCTTCTAAGGGTTTCATGTTGAATTATGAAGCTAGATCTAGCTTTCGAATAAGCCTCACAAAATCCCGAAAATGCGGAAAATAGGATCTTTGCGTGAAAAGAACCACCTTTCCTTGAAAGCAACACTTGGAATAGAACTTGGTCCTGATCCACACAAAACACCTTTGAATCTAGAAGAATTAAAGCGGAAAGGCCACGAAACCTAGAAAAGCGGGATATTGGACACAGAAATGTTTTAAATCCTTTGTTGGAGCATGGATAAAGGAGGTGGGTGGCCCAGGGGAGGAATTGTGGTGCGGAAGATGCTGGGAGGAGACACGTCGCTAGAGGTGCTCACGTGCCCCACACGCTAACTTGGCGTGGGGGAATAGGAAGTAGATTCTTGTGTGGTGAATGGTGTGGCTCATTGCATACACCTTCTATGCCGGACTTGGTGGTTTTGTGTCTTTGACTGGTCGGCCTTCCTTCTGTGCAGGTGGGTGTCACCCCAGCTCCTCGAGTGCGTGTTTCAAAATACCAACCTCCGTGGCTTGCTATGTATTTTGAGATGCCTTAGAATTTTTTTTTTTCTTTGTTTTAGCTCAAATCTGAACCGTAGGCTCCGATACCATGCATAAAGCAAGACAAAAAATTGAAGGAATGGTGTAATTTTTATTGATCGTGTGAATACGCTATATAAAAACTAATTAACCCCTTCCTAATAGGTTACAACTTTATAAGACAAGTTTCTAATGGGTGTAACATATATAAAGTAGATGTATGCTGTAACAAGACCTGTGAGGAACACGCCATGCATGAGATGCGTGCTTAACTAATATCTCTAAAAGGGGGCCTTTTAGACATTTCATGAAGCTAGTTTCCTATAAAAGACCTTTATGGAAAACCACAACCTAAGCCATCTGTACTTACGTTTTTCTAAAGAAAAGTGGCTGTGAAGAACAACCTACTATCGGTAGATTTAGAGATTCAAATCAACTTGAGTTTTAAACCCTCTTTGGATCTAGACTTGTGCTTCGTAAGAGGACCATTTGCCTTAAGTTATCGGTTCCACTATTCGTGTGGATACTGCTAGAGGCGAATTTAGGACTTGATTCGCTTTGGTCTTTGTTGCCCCAACCATTGGATCTGTTCAGCCAAATAATTAAATCTCGCATCATCTTTGGCAAGCTGACCTTGGTTCTTGAGCAATCCTTTGAGGTTTTGAAGAATGTATTGTTGTTTCCTTGACTTGTAGTAGTTGCCACCTTGAAACCAACAATGTATTTTATTATTATCATAATCTAGGGCATGTCGATCGCGGGATTGTAGGAAGTTATAATAAGTGAGTTTCAACCTGCTCATGAATCATTGATGGGTTCTTCTCCCCAACTATATCTTGCTAGATCAGGTAAATTTAACCCATGTCTATTTCCTCTTCCTCGAATGAGGTCATCGACTTTGGAGCCACATACCATATGATAAGTAGTTCAATTTGCCTACGTTTGATTACACCACTTCTACCTCTTATTACCTTGTAGATGGGTGACATCTTGTGTCCTTAGGTCGAGACAGTTGTTATTTCTTGTTATGAGTTTCTGCATGATTACTCTTTTAATTTGTTGTGTGAGTAGCTGTTCGTACACTCAATTATAATATCTGCATTCTTTCGCCATTGTTATCACGATTCGGGATCTTTTGACGAAGCGGATTATTGGTAAGGATGCAGTGCGAGATCTTGCTCCCAGCGAACCAAAGGGTGTCGACTCTGTTGCTTGTTCTAGAAGTTGTGCATTGAATTACATTATCGCTTGGGTGTCATATTATACTCTGTTGAAGAAGTTTATATCACGAGTTTTCTAGCCTATCTCATTGAATTATTAGTCGTATTAATATATTAAACTATCGTGTGCATTTACAGGTCTAGAGTCAATAAACAGCTTAACTCATACAGATAGTTTATTATGATGTTTGGGGTCCTTGTCCAGTATGTCTCCCACTGGGTTTAAATATTACCTTTGTGGATGATTTCTCTCTTGTCACTTGACTTCATCTAATAAAAAGTCGTTCTGAGCTTTTTTCTCATTTTATTGTCTTTTGTGCTGAAATTCAAACACAATTTCATATCTCTGTTCAGACATTGAGAAGTGACAATGTCAAGGAGTATTTGTCGAAACCTTTTCAATCTTTCATGCTACAAAATGGAATTCTCCATCAAACCTCTTGTATTATTCTCCTTCTCGAGAATAGAATTAGATGAAGAAAGAATATACATCTTCTTGAGATTGTGAAGCCCTTTGTTCTGGAATGAATGTCCTAAGCATTTTGGTCAGTGGTCTCCTAACATTTTGATGTGGATACTAATTTGATTCTTAATTGGGCTACTCCTCGCTTCTGGAAGTTGTTTAAAATAATCTGTTGTTACTGTTGAGGCTAAGGTATTTGGATGCTGTACTGATGAGGGTGTATATATATAGTCTCTAACGTTGAAGTCATAAAGTGTATCTTTTAAGATATTCTAAATGTTCAAAGGTGTAGGTGTTGTCAGCTCTTGGCGTTCTTTGTATATACGATGTTACATTCTTTTAAGACTACCTGTTTCCCTTTCGTTTTAACGTTGTGAGTTGGGGAGATGATTTATTGGTTTATTATGCTTCCTTACGGTTCCTCATAAATTTCTGAATTATCACAATTCATACTCTCCCGAATTCTTCCGGGTATCTTTGTCGTGCGAAGCCCACTTAGTCTCAGTGGATCCGTCTCAGGTGATGATCTTCACCGCTCTTATAATGAGGTAAATGTCGATATATTCATCCAATTTCATCATTTGTTCTTATAATATTTGTCATCACATTCTTGTTCTTTTATTACAATCAAGGACTTTATCTAACTGCTGACAAGTATTCTTGAATCCACTAATCCTACTTGTAGTTTGGTGTAATCGTATGATGGGGATAGATCTTTGGATAACGATAGTACTTGGGACTTGGGATAGTATAGTTCATACTGGAAGCCATTGGATGTCGTTGGGTTTTTTTAGTGAAGGTTAATCCCAATGGCTCAGTTGCTAAGTTGAAAGCACGGCTTGTTGCTAAAGAGTATACCCAGACCTATGGGGTAGACTATTTTGATACCTTCTCCTTAATTGCCAAGATGACTTATGTTCGACTATTTACATCTCTGACAACCACTCATGGCTAGGACCTCCATTGGCTTGATATTAAAGATGTTTTTCTTCATTGGGATCTTCAGGAGGAAGTTTGCTCTCGGCAACCTCAAGGTTTTGCTCTCGGAGGAGATTGGTAAGTTGTCCATCTTCATGAAATCCTTATATAGCAAAACGGTCCATGCATGTTTGGTAAATTGAGACAAGTAATTAAGAAGTTTGGCATGCGAGAAGAGCAAATTTAGTCGCTCACATCTTTCTGAATCTAAGCATGTATCATTTTGTTAGTTGTGTATGTAGTTGATATTATCATTAATCGTGATATGCATGAAGTATATCATCATTTAAGTCCTTTCTTCATGGCCAATTCCACACAAAGGACTTAGGGTTGCTAAAGTATTTCTTGGGTGTTGAAATTATGAGGAGCAAACGATAAAATCTTCTTGTCTCAAAGGAAATATGTGCTAGATCAATTGTCTGAAATAGGAAAATTGGGGGTAAAGCCATGTAGCTCCCCTATGGCATAAAGTCAATATCTTATTAGAGAATGCGAATTGTTTGGAGACCTTAAGAGATATAGAAGACTAGTTAGTAAGCTAAACTACATACGATGTATCCGATGTTGCACACTTAATGCGTGTTGTAGCTAATACATGTCTCTCAGTAGTTGGTCGTGGAGCAGTGCGAGCAATTCCATGTTATAGAAATGAGCCTTAGGACTTGAGTATTTTATATGTGTGTGACTGCAAATTGATCTTTATGAATATTGATTGGGTAGTATCTAAGGAGGGTGGAGTCCATAGGTGTGTGTCTTTGTTGGGAAAGATCTAGTCTCATGAAGAGTAAGAAACAAGTGTGGTTTCTTGTTTGAGTGCAAATGGGAATCTGAGCGACACAATTTGTGTGTAAAATCATATGGATTCTGACTCTTGATAGATGGGTATTAAAACACATTAGAGGCAAAGCTCTAGTGTGATAACCAAGCTGCTCTCCATATTGTGTCTAATCCTGTATTTCATGAACGGATTAAACATATTGAGATAGAGTTGTCATTTAGTTGGCAATACAACTTGGGTGATCTGGGGACATATAAAACGGAGAACATTTGGTAATATTTTGACAAAAGTCCTAAGTGAGGATCGAGTTAGTTATTTATGTGCTTGAAGTTGGACATGATACCATCTTATCTTTCTAACGTAAGGGAGTGTTATAGAATGTAAATATATACTTTACTTGTAGGTTGTGAAACTAGTTAGAAATATTAGATTGTCCTACCAATTGTATATATCTAGCTCTTGTATTTATACATATTTAGATCAATGAAAAAAACACTAGGAATTCATTCCTCTAATTCTTCCTTCTTGTTTCTCAACTCTCAAGTAAGAAAGATTTGAGGTCGAGGATCTATGGGTTCTAAGGTAAAATTTCATGTGAAGACACAGCAGCTAGATGAAAATGTTGAATAATAATTCTATGATTGCATATATCTGCTTTACATATAGAGTTGTAACCTATTAGGAAACTTGTCTTGTAGAGTTGTAATTTATTAGGAAGGTCGGATTGGCTTTTGTACATATAAATTCACAATGGATCAATGAAATTCACAAGGAATTCTTTCCTTCAATTCCTCACTTTGATTCCCTCTTACATGGTGCATCGAGCTTGGGCGGCACCGGCATGAGAATTTGTGGAAGTTCTGTTTGTGGTAGATAGACAGCGGTTCGTTGCAGGGTAAGAGGTGTATTTTGAATCAATACCATCAGGGACACGTGGGACCTCACCGCTAGCATAAGGAGGAGCACCGGCCACCGATGAGCCTCGCCACCAAGTCTAGTGGCCGAAAACCTAGCTTGTGGGGCCACACGTGGGGGCACGTGAAACCTCCGACAGCCACCATAGGGTGCGTCTCCCTCTTAGGAACCCATTGAGGTGGTTTGTGCTGCCATAATCCAACTCTTGTGGGGATTTATGAGATCTTTGGTTGCGGGATCTAGGGTTTTTAAGGGATTCCTTTACGTTTGGTTTCTGAAGGTGTCCTTTGGACTAATAAATCTTTACCTCATAATAGGTAGTTCTGAAAAAAGCTGTTTGGTGTGCGAAGTGTCCAACGTGTAAGATCACGGAGGACAAGTGTGACCCCGATTACCAGTTAGGTAAAACAATCCGTCTCTACTTGAGGGTATTTTGTGTGATCATCTTATGAGACCCTCTACGAATGATTAAAAAAACGATGGTTGGAGGATGATGCTAGATCTCTTTCTGGAAATTCATAATTCCATTGTGATAAAGTACTACGCCCCTCATTAATCATTTTATTGAGTATGTTAAGAAACTAATGGAATGTTGGAATTTGTGTATTATGATAAAGAAATATTTCGCATATTTGATGTATGTAGAGCTTTATCGCTGAAACAGATGGGTCTTGAGAACACTTCATGGGTGTTATAAGAGACGTATGAAATGAATGCAACAACCATTTAGTCAGTCTTAAGGTTCGAAAACACGATAGAAAATATGGCGACAATGGGTTTCACAGCCACTCCTTTGAGTATGATTTTGTTAAGGTGTAGATTCTATCACAACCTTATTATCTCATATTTCGAAACATTCAACGAGATACTTAGCGCGAACTAATCCACCTCTCATACGCCGGATCGGTCTTACTGGTTGATTAGGAACATTGGTGAGTTAGAAGCAACAATCACGAGAATAATGGTCCAATGATAACCTAGAGGACCTATCTGGAGGAGTTGTTTGTTATTATTGCCATGGAAATTTGGACATGTAATACAAGACTATAAGGCGGCGGTTGAATCAGCAATTTTCGTGCGCTCCATATAACTTCCACTAATAGGGCATTGGATCAGTCAATTCAATTCCACAGTGAAGAATTAGCGGAGTTCCATATACGAGAATCATTGAGTCTCCGTCTGCTCAATTACTACTATTCTTTGGAGTTAGGTAACTCAAATAAATGCCCTGTCTCTTCTTCATCCTCCAAATGGGTAATTGATTTTTGAGCCACAGATCACATAACAAGTAATTCAACTTATTCTTTACATTTCGTCACAGCTAACTTCCTTGCGACACTCTAGAGATGGTGACAATCATGTGTTCTTGGATTGAGGCTGAAATTTTCCCCCTCCATCCTCACTGTCATGGATCTTGATTCACCTGAATTTATCTTTTAATTTGATGTGCATTAAGTGATTTACTCATTTATAAGCGTTATATCTCAATTATTCCTTGATTTTTATACTAACAGGATGCGCAATGAAGCGGTGTGGTAGGGGACGGCAGTGCGGGGTCTCTACATTCTTGATCGTAGTGACCGAGGACATGTAGGCTTGTTCTAGAGTTACTACACCATTTGAGACTCATTGTCGATTGGACCATCTCTCTCTTTCCTTGTCGAAAAAGTTGTGTCCATAGTTTTCAAGTCTGTTGTCATTAGATTGTGAGTCTTGTCAATTTGTGAAGCATCATCTTCATTCTAGTCCTAGAGCCAATAAGCGACTGGTATCATTGAATTAGTCCATTTATGTTTGAGATTAACAATGTCGATTATATCTATTAGTTTATCTTATCACTTTTAGTGATGATTATTCAGAACCATTTGGATATATCTAATATGAAATCCGTTTTGAGTTATTTTCTCATTCCGTGTCTTTATCTTGAGGATACACCCTTTCGATTCATATCTCTGTTCCGAAATGCGGAGTGATGATGCTAGAATATGTTCAAGACGACTAAGTCGTTGTCATGAAAATGGCGTCGCCGTCGGACTCTTGTGTTGTCTCACTACCGGAATGGAGTAGCTGAGAGGAAAAATAGACACCTCCTTGAAACTACCAAAGCTCTATTATTTCAAATGCAGGTGCCTAAGCATTTTTGGGCCGATGTTGTTTCCATTGCTTGTTTTTTTATTAACCGGATGTCTTCCTTAGTCTTGAATTGGGATACTCCATATCACATCATTTTTCCAAATAAACCTCGGTTTCTCATTGAGCCTCGATGTTGGTTGTACTTGACTTGTTAAGGATATCCATCCATGTCTAAACAGTCCTAAGTCATTGAAGTGTATATTCATGGTTATTCGGGTTGGAAGGGGTATGAGTGTTGTGCCTAGTCTTGTGGGTACATAGTTTATCGATATTTAAAATGTCATGAAATATCGACTGATATGTCGTTGATATTATTTAGGGTGTCGATCCTCAACCGATGCTAATTGCGATGATAGTTAGTTAATGGAAAAATTGAAAAATATCGCAGACAATATCGACCGATCGGTGTGATATTGTCAATTGGATTCAACGCATGGAGCGACAACGTGTGTTCTTTGCTTTCGATTTTGAGCATTATCGGCGATATATCCAGCGTAAATATCAACGATACAACTAGAGAAAAAATCGGCAGCATCGGGAGATATATCGGTGACACATGGATGCTCGATCTTTCATCCAGCGGTTGAGGATTCTATTGGCTTTTGAAAGAAACCAGTGGCTGCTGTGGGATCTACAACACCCGAAATTGATTTTGTGTTTGTCCAATGACCAGATTCAATCGACAATTTTAACAAGTTAAATGATCGAATTTTTTTACAGCGATTGGTTTGAATATGGACTTGACCAACAATCATAAATGATTTCTAATTATTAGATCAAGTCAGATTTGATCCAAAATCAAATCTAACGACAAGAATTCATTTTTAATGGCTTTTTGACAAAAAAAAAAAAAAAATAATTAGTTTATTTCCAAAATTTACTCTGTCTTATAAATCATTAGTTTTTATATCAAACTCATCAATTCTTGTTGATATCTCTCGAAACAATTCTTGATTTGTAAAGTCTTGGACTCTTAATTTAAAATTTTTTTATATCCAATTCTTAATATTATTCAAGTCTTATTTAATACAACATTTATTGCAATTTAATTATATTTCCATGTTAATTAATTTATTTTTACATTTGTGAAATTTAGTAATTAATTTAAGTTTATATTTAGATTAAGATTATAGATACAAATGTAAAAATATGAACATATTAAATTTAATTTGCTATATGTTAAATAGTTTACATTTTATTTATTTTTAGATCCATTGAATATGAAATATAAAAAATTGGTAATTAATGTATGAACTCATTTTTATATAACTTATGATAATTAATATAACATATTTAGATCACGATTATGAATATAAATCTCTAAAGAATTGTTAATGTGTGAAATATGAACATATATTTTCTATTTAATTTACTACTTTATAAATAGCTTACATTTATTTATTTTAGATATTTAATATAACTTTATATTTAGATTCCCAGATTATGAATATGAAATATAACAAATTGTTAGTGTAATGTATGAACACATAATATGTCAAAATATATATGTTACATTTTATGTAACTTATGATATTTAATATCTTTATATTTATATTAATTAAATATAAAATTAATTATAACCTATTGAAGTTTATAGAATGGGTGGTGGAAAGTGGAGCTATGCCCATTGGATGTTGTGATCTGCTTGGAAATGTTGTGCATGCATGAGGGAAACATAAATGACTAATATGCAATTATTGTGACATGATTAAAGTGTGAGATCTGCTCGGTTTAATTTCCTTGTGCAACACAAATCCTCGCTCAAATAACAGAAAGTGTCTGTGTGCCTCAGAAGTGAAAAGTGAGACAACTTTGATTCAAAGGAATAAACCAAGCTAAGAAAGGCTGCGGATATTGAAGAAATCTGACACGAGGTGGGGAGCCTGATGGGTGTTGCCATAGACATCACGTTGAGTGATGATGTTGAGATGAGGAGGAGGAGGAGGAGGATGATGATATCTATGTATCAGTGACATGGACACGACCAATGAGGCGATATCAGTAGCATGATGCATCCAAAGCTAGTGAATGGAATCAATAACAAGAAGAAGGGTTTACGAGAGGCAAAAGAAAAATTGATAAATCTTTTAACTTAAATTCGTTTTTATAGTATAAACGGATTCACAAACATTTCTAATATATATATAATTGTAATAAGTGAGTCTTCACAATCATAACTAATTGATCCAGTAAGGCGCATGCAAAGATCTCAAAGTGTGAGAAAATCATATCCATCACCACCTCTTGCTCCATCATTATAAATCTTGACAATGAGAGACAAGCATTAAAATCTTTTTTTTTAAAGTGCGATCAAAGCGATGGGCCGACTAATCAGTAAATTCTTCATATAGCAGAGTGGGCAAGCCTCTGAAGCGGATATACAACTTCAGAACATGATTGTTGGTGCACAACAAGCGGGTATCTAAAATCGATTTTCAATTTAATAACATTGTATCTTTCATTCTAGTTGCCAGGCCATATAATTGGTACTTTGAATTCACTTGTGGTTGGGGAGATAAAATATATCTCTATGAAAATCAAAAAGCAAATATTTGGATATAAAGTGTATAAGAAACGTGGAAGATTATGTGAATGCCAAAAGGGAGAAATGGAGAAGACCTATGAGTGCACGATTATATGTGATGGGCCAGGATGGTCATGCGAATTAAACATCATTAATTTCTGTAGTATATTATAAAAGCATAATTTTCCTTAAATCTGTGATGCATCATAGAATATCAAAACGTAATACGACCTATGGTTTGTTGAAGAGACGTGTCAAAAAGGAAGTTGGTGAAGCAAAATGTTGTGCAAATTGTTACAAGCGTGGATCGGCATTTGTAAGGTTAGAAATTGTTAATGAAAGTACAATTTATAGTAGACTCCGCCCATGCACCCATATTGTATCGTTTATGTTTTGGGAATGTTAGTAAAGAAAGTGTTTTGGACTTGATTGCAATGCACGGAAGATCACTAACTTCATCTACAATCATGGTTGGTTGGTTGCGAAAATGAGAAAGGTTTGTGGTGGAGATATTGTACATCGAGGCGGCAAGTTTGTGACAATTACATCTTTGAAAGTCTTACGAAAAAGGTTAATTTGAAGATCTTTATTAGTGATGAATGAGCTTCTCCTGACTTAGTTGGATGACTATTAGACATGAGGTTGAAGGACTCATGTTTAATCATATATATTGGGAGAAGGTCTCTAACCTAATGTCAATCTATGAGGCACTATATATAATTATTCGCATTGTTGATTCCGAAGTCGTCCCAACAATGTCATTTGTGTATGAGTTGATTCGAGTAATGAAGGAAAATTTACATGAACTCAAAGCTAAAGATTTGGTCAAAAAAATTATCGCTTATCATTGAGATACGCTCCTTTATCCCTCTCATCTAGCAAATAACTAAGCAATATCATAATCACATTTTAATGCATATTATTTTCCTTTTATCATATCACCAATTCTAAATCACTTTTGTAGCATATTATCTGAATCGAAGATTTCCAATATAGGCTTGGAGTTAGTAGTGACTACCGATCTATAAGCTATTCTGAGTATTTACAAAATTATCTTCTACTACTCTGAGCCTTATTAATTTTGGAGTAAATACATCGATAGGTTATATTTCTAATTAATTTGATTGATTTATTTGGTTACACTCATATATTGATTTGACAAGTCATTTGAATTCATTTATAATGTTCCGAATGCGAAGGGATCAATGATCGATGACAATAACATCTAGGATTTGTGGTTCTAAAGTGAGTGTTATTGCTCATTAAAACTTTAAAGTAAGAGTCTGTACATAATTATTATGATTTTGAATGTTAGTAATTTTTAGCCCCAGCTGAATGGTGGTTTGTAATACGAAAGCCTCCTATGAGGAATTTGGCTTAAGATTCTTTCCAGTGTCTTATTGAGAAATTGTGGAGCACATTTGCTCGATCCATTACAAAACAAAGAAATCAACTTACTTTACCCTCGAAACAATGACTAGTTTTTGTTACTATAACATGACTAAGATATATGATAATATGTGAATCGATAAAGTTGCTGAAAATGATTACTTTGATTTACTTGACATTTCAACCGAGATTGGCGAAGAAGAGGATAATCAATTATTCCAATGGATTAGACCTCTTCATTTAGATGACGAAAATGGAAATCCCAATCCACGAATCACTGCACATGTTCGAGAAGCAAGTGTTGATGTTGAGCTAGTTTTATTTGAAGAAGTTCATAATGAAAGTTTCAATCAAGACACGAAGTCCATTCATTGATGTCACTTCTCGACCCTCTTGATTCAGTGACGAGCATAGTAATAGATCTAGTTTGGGTGCCACCCTGACTATGATGACTCGAGAGAGGACTAATGATGGTAGTGATGAAATGATGGTGGGGATAATGCGGTTGACAACAAAGTGAATGTCCCTTGGGTCGTTCACTGGTGAAGATTATTTCACACATGCTACACAAGATGAAGACCACGGTGGGAGGGGTTGGTCTTGGTGTTGGGGCAGTTGGAGGCTAAATATAGGAGTTGACAAAGATGACCACAACCTGATGAGGATTCATTTAAATGATTTTGAGTCCATGAGCATGGCACTTGAATCGAGTGATTCGTCAAATGGCCTTGATGTTTCTCGCTACGCGTGAGTTATGGTCAGCTAACCAAATCATGACACATTGATGAAGAATATTAAGGAATGATAAACTATCCTCATCTTTTAAACAAATTTCATTCCACGTTCCATATCACATGCAATGAGGATTTCAAAAGCAGGCATATTGGTGACCTTAGATTTCTATGTGGAAGTTGTAGGTAGAATTCGAGAGGCGTTTATCGTGGCGTGTTGATCTTTATAGTAGTATTATGAGCAAGTATCTTGAAGCCCATGAAATATTATCATACGCAAGATGGGGATCTCGTCAAATGTTGCAATGGAGCCATATTGATCTTAGGTGTTTTGGTTTTAAAGATCAATTTCTGATGTAATGTGATATGTATATTTGATTAATGTAATGTAATTTATAACTTTTACAAAGTATTTAAATGAATTTAGTATTTTTGTTAATTTCGATATATGATATTCGTATAAAAATAATAGCGGAAATATATCAAATATATTTGTATCCAGTATCGATATATCCATCGAAAGCGATATTTTTAACGCCCAGGACCACAGTAATATCCACCACAAATCGCCTTTTCAGGAAACCAAAATCTAGATTAAAGAAAGACAGCGATTTGCTCGTTTATACTATTACTTTGTCAGCTCCTCTTTTTGTGCCTCTTCTAACAAGCCTCTGTAACCAGTGCGCGGCGCGACACCTGATCTGGCCTTAAGCAAATTTCTTTTGGCGTCGAGTGTGTTCCACTAATTTCCTCCTCATTTGTTCTTAACCATTTGTCATCACATTCTTTGTTCTTTTTGTGCACCTGGATTCTATCTCTTTGCCTAACATGTGTGAGTTTATCTCACCACCCAGTTTGGCGTAATGCTATGAGTGAAGAAATGCGGGTTTTTGAATGACAATGGTATGAACTGGTATAGTTACTCATTGGGAAGAAAGCCATTGGATACCCTTTGAGTTTTGTAGTTAAAGTTAATGTCACGGATGGTTCAGTTGCTCCGTTTGATAACTGACTTGCGGCTCAAGAAAGTACACCCGGACCTATGGCGTGGACTATTATGACACTTTTTCCTATTGCTAAGATGACATATCTTTGGCTTTTTATTTCACAGTTTGCCACTTATAATTGGGATCTCAACCAACTTGATATTAAGATGTCTTTCTTTGTAAGACCGAGAGGTGTATATGGGCAGCCTCAGGGGTTTGTTGCTCTATGGGACTTAGGGAAGGTTAGTCATCTTTGGAAGACTTTGTATGGTTTGAAACAGAGTTCCCGTGTGTGGTTGGTAGATTGTGACGGTTGAAATTTAGGAATCACCAGAAAGTAAAAATTTGACTACTCCGTCTTCTATAGGAACTGTAGTTTATGTATCATTCTGTTGGTAGTGTATGTGAATGATATCGTTATCACTGGGAGCGACTCTAAAGGTATCTCATCTCTTAAGTTTTTTCTTTATAGTCAATTCCATACAAAGGACTTAGGGATCAACGGAACTTGCCAGACACATTCAAGAGTTATGCGGCGACGCAAATCTTCTTGTCTCGAAGGAAATATGTGCGATGCATTGTGGGAATTTGGAGAGTTGGGGGTAGAGCCATGCGGTTCCCTGAAATCGAGGCTTATGTATTAGAGGCAGGATTTGGGATCCGGGGATGTGAGAGGCTGATTGGGAGGCATCCCCATGCGTAACATATCGATAGTACTCGCTCATTCAGTGTTATGAAATCGAGTATGTCTCCAGCTCCAACCTGACCATTGGGTAGTTGTAAAGCAAATTCTATATTGTGAAGCCTTTAGAAAGGAAGCCTTTAGAAACGAGAGTATTATAAATGATCATGGAGGCATAACCACAATTGGAGTGTTTTATAGATATATTATCTAAACACCTTTCTTAAAGGAAGAAATAGTGAAAATAAGTAATATAGAAATGAGAAGTATTATGAAAATTTCTTTCAAATGAAATTCAATAAGGGCGTACTAAGGAAGCGAAGGGAGGATTTTCTTTCTTTGCTAGACCTTTCATATCTATCCTTAGAAGTAGAATGAGTAAGAAGCTCCGATTTGGATCGAAATGGACTATGGATCTTGATCGATTAGAGTGAGTCGAAGGAAGATAGAGATCTACTTCGAGTTCTTATGTAATTTGGTGGAAAACTAGCATCATGGAAAAGTAAGAAGCAAGGGGTTGTTTCCCGTTCGAGTGCAGAGTCTAAATATAGAGCAATGGTACGATTAGGTATGTGAGATCATGTGACTTCATCAAGCTCTTGATCGGGAAGTCGGCATTAAGACACCGGTCAGTAAACTGGGTGTGATAATAGAGTTAGCAGCCGTATTCTTACAATCAGGTGTTAGTAAAGGCAGTAGCATGAGATAGATTGTCATTTTGTTGAAGTGAGAAAAATACAACTCGGCATGATTTACGGGATATATAGCTTGGAGAAGCAAATTGGTGATATCTTATGTAAAGAGCACAATGGGGCTGAGTGATTATCTATCATAACAGAGTTGGACATGATTAATATCTATGCTTGACTTGAGGAGAATGTTATATAAATACACTTTATATTGAAAATTCTTTGAAAAATTCATTGATTTATCTCGAGGGTATAAATATAAGAATACATTATTATTTATTTTTTGGACAGTCGATTAATCGATTAAATCCAATATAACTAATAAAAGGAAATAACCACTAGCTAATAAAAGGAAAGATAATCAATCAAATATTTATTGATTTATGTGCCAGTCTCACCTGAGTTGGTGCGTATATAGCGAGCTCATCTTTTAACTTGAAAATGAAAGCAATAAAATGGTCGCTTAAGCAACGAAACATGGGTCATTATATCTCACTTGTTGTTAGCTCTCTTGATGTAGGAATTGTTATATGACGAATCTAAGTTGTCCTTGATGTAAGTTCCTATGAAGCTCGATAGTACTTGGTTATCATGTTATACTAGATTGTTTGCAATTTCAATAGTTGTTGAGTTATCACAAAAAAGCACCATTGGTTTCTTAGGACCAAATCAAAGCTCACTTAATAGAATTCTTAGCTTAAATGCGCTCTGTGAATTTGCATGATAGAAGAACATGATATTCATTTTGCCTTTGCTCAGTGAGACTACACTTTGTTTCTTACTCCTCAAGTCACACCCAAATTACACGAATGATATATATCTACGTGTACTTGAGCAATTTTGGATCCCTCTGAGTCAAAATGCAGTATATCCCTCGATGTCTAGATGTCCGTGTTTAGAGAACAAAATTCCTTTGCACAGAAGAGTTCAAATAAGCTAGGAGACGATTGACAACACTCATGTGTTGATTGCTTGGGTTATGCATGAATCGACTCACCACGCTAACTGCATAAGATATATCAGGTTTGGTGTGTGTTAGATATATCAAATTTCCTACTAGTCTCTAATACCTTTCTATTTGTTGGAATCTGATTAGGATAGATTGACATGTCGTGATTCACTTCAATAGGAGTATTTATAGGCTCACATGCAGAGTTACAAGTCTCAGTTAAAAGATCTAGTGTATACTTTCATTGTGAGAGGAAAAGTTTGTGATTAAGGAGACGAGAAACCTTAGGTATAAGTATTTTAGAGTTCTAAGTCCTTCATTTCAAATTCCTTGGCAATGACTTTGGAGCTTCTCTGCCTTTAGAGATGCTACACCGTAACAATCATGTCATCAACATAAACAATAAACAAAGTAATATCATTACAAATCATCTTAAAAAGAAGCGTGATGTATTTACTTATTTATAACCAAAACCCTTAATTATAGCTCGACCTACCAAACCATGCATGATGACTACTTGGTCGTATAAGGATTTCTTTAGTCTACACTTCCATCTTTTAGTTGTAAAATCTAGAGGAGGATCCATGTATGAGCCTCTTCTAACAAATCACCATGAAGAAAGACATTTTTTATGTTATTTGTTTTAATATTGAATCAAATTTATTCAGAGAGAGAGTGGCTATGGCGAGTGTGACTCTGTCTTGGCTGGGAGGCAGAGGAGATCTCTTGATAGTCAGTCCATAGGATTTGTGCATATCCGCCCCCAACAAGCAACTAACTTGGTATCACACATCCGATTGTCCCATCGACTTGCCTTCAGAAAACCCCACCACATCCCTGTCTTCTTTCCATGGGAAGCTCGGCCATCTCAATCTGATTTTAAGGAGAACCTTCATTTCTTCTACCATGAGATTTCCATGGGTCTCGAGGAAGCTTCTTGAAAATGACTAGGGAATGAACATAGAAGATAATGAAAATGAAGCAGATAAGCCTTAGATATAATGATGATAAGAGACAAGGGTCGAAATAGTATAGACAACATTGGAGGATGGTTTAGAAATAGAAATCATGCAGTTCCTTATGATCTGAAGGGGATATGCCTCGTTGATGAAGCAGGATTCAAAGCAGTGGACTCATATGTTAAAGTTGAAGAATTTTGTACCTCATAATCAATCCTAGAAGAGTCATTCAATGGCATGGTAATATCAAAGAGAGGAGCATCCGAACTTGGGGAGGGTACACCAGTGGTATCTTTGTTCTTTCTTGAATAGTGTTGTTGAAACAATCGATCTAGTATTTCTGTTGTTTCTTCGCATTCAGACTTCGGCTTTCGTGAATCATCTAATTCCAAGTCCTTCCCTTGCCAGAAATCCACCCTGCTTTTTTCTTGACACAAATTTTCCCTGTTCCTTGCTATTAATCTCCCACGAGAAGAGGAACCGTATACATCCTTAGAAAAATAAGACTCGAAGCTCATTAGATTGAACATCCATAGAGACATAGTATTTCCTGTGAAGGAGGGGGTGGAAACATTTACTTAGCCCTTATGGAGATTCTGATAACCTAGAAAGACATTTAAGAGCACGAGGATCAAGTTTATCCCTTAAATGAGAATGAACATTAACAGATGCAGCCAAAAATCCTTGGATAGAGATTCAAAAAACTTTTTGGAATAGAGTGAAATGAGATGCTGATGGAGGGTGGCGTGATGCTGAGCGGGTTGGTTTGTTCAGTGGATCATGACTGGCGTGCTGACTCAGTTTGGGAGTGGCATATGTGGGCAGCAACGTGACTACTTCTAGACTCTTCAGCGGGTTTTTCATCATTTATACTAATAGTAGCTGGTGTAAGTGTTTGATGAGATTTAATTTCTTGGACAAAGGAGCTGGGACAGTTTTGTTTCACATGACATTTTGTGAATGACTTTTTTGACGTGGGTTGTATTATGTGAGGTGGAGATATGTTAGTGTGTTTAGTTTGAATGAACATATGATTATTATGATATCAGAGTATCAGCATGTAGTATTGAGATGATAAGACTCGACATCTCATGACTGTTTCGTAGCATGACTCCTGTGAGTCTCTGACTGATCTTGACTCACTCATTCTGCAAATCAGACATGACTCAACTAGCTCAAATCAAATGATCTTTATCATTGACTCTTGACATTGACATATAAATGTTGCTCTTTGTTTGACCACTACCATGTTGAAGCTTGTTTGACGAGCGAATCAATCATCTTGTTGTGATGCTTCAGTATGAACTTAGTAAGTGTGTTATAAATACCTCTATGGTATGACGTTTAATAAATATCATCCATTTGAAACCGCCCTTAAATTTTGCCTTAAATTTTGCTTTAAATTTTGCATTCAAGTTTGCCTTAAAATTTTCCTTGATGTAGTAAATATATATATTTTTTATCTACCAAACTTTAATAATATCTGAAATATATTTTTGATATATGAATTATCTTTATATTTTTATAAATTTAAAAAAATTGTTATATTTTTATATATCTTTTTATTATTGACAATTATGTATAAGATATGAATATTAAAATAAATTGTTCATGTACATTGTTGAATGCATTTTAATTAAATAATTTGTGATTTTAGGGTTTAATATATCTCATTTATCCTATCATAAAAATTATTATAATTTCCCTTTATTTTTTTATATTTATCCATTTACTTTTGTATGCTTAAATATATAATAATAATACTAATATATATATATATATATATGTGTGTGTGTGTGTGTGTGTGTATACTATATACTATATTATAGTATAATTAAATATATCTAAATAAAATAAATAGAATTTTAAATACATTTAAATAAAATAAATAATTTATATTTATAGAATGATCAATTATTCATTATATTTATATATTTAAAATCGAAATATTAATATATACATTTAAAATAACATATACTTATTTATCAAATTTTAAATTATAAACCATTTTTAATGAATTTTAAATAATTTATATTTTATTGATATTTATGTAAAAATATCATCGATATCATAGTTGGCAGATATTTTAATCCTTGGCAGTTCTAGAAGTAAGGAAAAAATGGATGAGCCGTGTAATCTATAATATAATCTTTTCTCTATCGGACGTCTCCACTTGTTACTTACGAATGTGATCGGACTTTAGTTTGTAATTCCCTTGTCCACTTCAGTAATAAGACCCACATCTCTTTGCAATGCGTCGTTGTCTTCGTAAGATTGTCTTGAAACAATTTATAGAATGAAAGGTTATAGAGCAGTTTAGATTTTTGGTAATCTTGCTAGTGAAAGGAGATTATTAGAGGTTAGGTCTGAAGTAGGACAAGAATGACAAAGTGTAGAAGAAAATGAGGCATTTAGGATACTGAATTGAGCAGAGGGTCCAAGGCAACAACTTTGAACAACTTAATAGGTGAAGAATTGAAGAAATAGTAATGGAGGATTACTAGTCATATGATCATTAGCTCCTGAATCAATAACCCAAGTGTTAGTGGTAGCAGAAATGAAAAACAAACTAGAATTACCTTATTCAAGAGATACCCGAGTCACATGAGAGCGGGAAAGATTGGAGGATTATCTATGACAGCAACTTGTGGAGATATTTTATTCTTATTTTCAGCTTGCTTGAGTTTGAACCACTTTGGATAGCCATGCTTTTTCTAACAGACATCTTCGGTAGCTCTTGTGTTGTTACAGTGAGTGAAAAAAGGAGAAAAATTGTTGGAAGGACGAATAGGAGGTGTTGACTGAGAGTTGTTCTTTTGGACGATGGGCGGAGTCTTAGTCGTTGATACCATGGTGAATTGTCACGCTCTTCCACGACAAACTTGTGGAGGTAGCGGGTCGACCGCTAACTTGATCTAGATTGTGATCAAGGCGAAATGAGGAATATATATAGAATTCTATCCTCGACAATGCGTTTCCTCGGTTTCACCATTATCATTTGTACACTTCATATCATTGGAGCTCGATAATCAAGTTCCAAAAATATGAGTTCAATTCATTGTAATATTCGAAGAGGATGGCCTCCTTGGCGTGATTGGAATGATTTGCTATCAGTTCATATACTTAAGAAGAATATGAGACATCAGGATAGCTGCCTTCGGCAACATCTCATTTTGACATTCACACTACCTGAAAATGTACCCATCAGGTTGTTGGTGATGGAATTGATAGCCAACTTGACAGCGCGTATGACCTCCTTCATCATGAAAGCTTGAGTTTTGTTTTTCAGCGGGTGTAGCCTTATTCCTTCCTATAGTATATCCCTTATTCCTTACACCAAACAATGTGCATATCCATAATTTGAGACCCAAACACAATAATTTGCACCATCAACTTGATAGAAATTGTTGGAAAGGAGTCTCATGAACAATCCTTTGTGATGGCTTCTTGCTATCGAGAAAATTCACCTCGATTTTTTAGGACATGATTAGGGCGAGAGCAAGTGGAAAAAAAGAAGAAAGAAGAAAGAAGAAGGAAAGAGGCTAGGGTTCGACGAAAAACATGGAGTGGAAGGATTTCTTCCCATTAGCTACGATACCCAATTTAAAATTGGCTGATTAATTCATTTCATTTATCTAAGGGCATAAATAAGAGTACGTATTGTGACTATTTTGGATAGTCAATCAGTCAATTAAATCAATCTCGCTAATAAAGGAAATAACCATTAGCTAATAAAAGGAAAGATAATCGACAAATATATCTTTGATTTATATGTCAATTAGTTTAGCAACTTTATTAAAGGAAACTTGTCTTATGATTTGTAATCTATTAGGAAGGTTAAAATTATTCATATATATATGTCCTGATTGGATCAATGAAATTCACAAGGAATTTTTCTCCCGATTCTCTCTTTGATTTATCTTTAGCCATTCTTCAAAAATGAGAAAAGAGTACATAGCATCGACTTTTCATCATTTTGAAGACTATCCTTCATCGAAAACATAAGATAGAAACATTTTAAGGCATTTGATTGTTTCTTTAGGGTATCGGAAAGACAACTCCCAAGCATCACAGGAAGTTAGTGAATGTCTTTATTGAAATTGAAACGGTGAGTCAAGGCACGGCATAACACCTTATAGGCGTTAACCTTAACAGTCCACAGTATCATGCAGTGTGTTACTGCCGACTGCAGCTTGGGGTGAAATTGTGCGACCTTTGGGTATTTGTGGGATAGCACGGTGGGTGATGCCTCGTTCGAGGTGTGGACGGCCACTTTGGTCTAATAAGTATTAACCTGAGCGATGAATAATGGCATGGGGTGAGTAACAATCTTTAAAGCGCTTTATTTTGTTCGATGGGGGTGCTGCCTTTGCGAGCGCGTAAAGTTAATGAGTAGAGGAGAGTGTCGAACTAATTGTCTTCACTTTATGATCGTAGTCCAAAGAGTCTAATGAAGGTCAAAATGCTAGCAAGTTTAAGCGGAATGTGGTGAGAACACTCCAAAAGGTGTAGTTGGCTCATTGGTGAAACTTTTTCAAAGTTCAAGTTTTGAGTTTAAGTAGATCAACTTGATTATCTTTAAGGAGATTGTCCTTGATCTTGAATGTAACTACGAGGAAGGGTTTTGGCCAGACCCTACACAAACTAGTTTAGAGCTAGAGTCCTTTCTGAAAGGTCAGTGTGTAAAACCAATCCCAATATAAGCTTTGACTTGTGATGTAGATAGGTAGGTCTCTGACAAATATGTTGATGGAGACCGCCACCTGAGCCATCTTCACCCTTTAAATAATCAGCTAATGACAATAAGCTCTCATTTGGTAGCACCTCTATGCTACTATTGAACCACATTTGGTATCCATCTCTGTCTGAATGCCAAAACTTATAATTACAATCCCTTTATAACTCCAAATACAACTAAGAAAAACAGGGTTTCTCCCTTCTGAAATTTTAAAATTTCCTATTCTTCACAACAGCAAAATCATTCCACGAGTTCAAAGATAAGCTTAAGAAGCTGCCTCCTACATGCAAATATGGATGATATCTTTGAATCCCCCTCTAATTTCACTATATAAAGATGGATTGTTACTTGTTAACATCACCCTACCCTCTGACATTTGTTGTAGCCATGAGAGTTGCTATCTAAGCAGCTAACTAGGGCCATGGTCTTCATGCACCTAACCACTGATTTAAGAATGAGGAGGTTAAAGGCGGAGTTATCATGATATAGAAGAGGAAGCAAACCTATGTTTTTCTTTTGATCAGAAACAAGAGATTTATTAAAAAGAACAGCGAGGCCTATGTTCTTTCCAAACCCTGATTGATGAAGCATACTTGGCGAGTCACCTCTGATTCTTCACTTGTTTTTTACTTGGCCCCATCCATACCCCACCAAATATTTCATACTGAAAAGCTATTAGTTTAAGGTGTGTTTAAAATGGAATATCAAAAACTAGAAAAGAAATATCATCAGTTTGTCAGAACCTTATCAAGTAAACCTCAAAAATAATATAATAAATACTCTTAACAAACAAATAATTATACAGAAAATATAGACATCATTTCTATGCATCATACAAAACCCAGGAATAAGAAGGGTATGAGCTGAAAGATGGTTGAAGGAGGGAAGCAATAGAAGTCCACTTTTAGTTTTCTAGGTAGGAAATATCCGTAGCATATGAAAACAATTAATGAATGCTTGAGCAAAGCGGCAGCCAAAGCCACAAATGGGACCGAGAAAGAAAAGTATTTTCACAAAATCAATATGCAACTCCCAATCCAAGAGACCATCTCTGTCTGATTATAAAGCAACTTGTACAAATCTCATAGACAAATTTATACTTATTTACTTATTAATCTACTAAAATCCCAAAGACAGGATTTTTCACTAACCAAACCCTGTTGATCGAAAGGAAAGTGAAGGGAAAAATGGACAAATTATTAAATTGAAACCTCAGTAGCCCAGGGATATGAGTCAAACAACTATAATAGGTTTGTTTCTTAAGATAAAGTATTATCCTATTAATGTCCATAATCTAAACCACCTTTCTTATGGAACAAGAAGCCATGAGCTTTGAGGAGAGACAAATTGATATCCTTTATATTAAAGAAGAGCACACCAATGCATAAGCCCAAAATCATGTTAGTCAACAAAAGAAATGAAAAGAGTTTGAAGCTGTGTAACCTTATACTTTATATACAGAAGCATGCTTATACATGAAATAGAGATGGATTGAACAAGAAATGGAAAATTGTTGCATCATCCCATATATTTGGACCAAGAACAAGAAGATACTGGGTTATTCAACTAGAACAATTACTTTTGAAACTCCAGCTATATGGACTGCTCATTCACCAGTTCATATCGCCCTAACCTATTAAAGTATTCTGCCCCTTAGTAAATATGTGAATAATGCTCTGTGAGTGCCTCAAGATCATTTCTACTGAAGGGTGGAAGTGAAAATAATCCTGATCTCAATAACGAGTAAGAAATGAAACTACTCTGAGAAATAAATAATAGAATTAAAAGCAAATGAATATATAATAATAGTTTGGCAGGGATAATTTTTTAAATCTCTCTAGGAAAAACATGTGAATAATCATCACAAAGAGGGTGTCAAAAAATTATTTCAAGCGCGAGAGTTGAATGTGAGGGCCAGTACAATCTTAAATAATAGAGATCTGTAAACTTATTAAGAAAAGAAGAAAGATCACAGTAAAAACGACCAAGCTCTGCCCAACTCAGCTTTGTAGTATTTGAATTTAATATGAATATAAGTAATAACTATTTTGTGCCTTCTCTAAATGGCTTCATTGCACACGTGAAGGAGTCAAAAATAAATCAAGCAAGGTCACTCATGTGGACTTAAAATCAACAAATGAGGAATAGGTACAAAAGGTCTTAGACTGAGGACTCCTTGCATGTTAGCTCTGTCTGTGTTAAGCGACCAGCTCTTAAGAAACAAGCATAAGATTTGAGTTTAATATGAATATAAATACCATTTAACAAGATCAAAGTAACAACAGAGCCAAAACCCAAGCCCATTTTATTCTTCTGGTGAGCTGAGAAGATCTAGAAAATCTGAACCTAAATGCCCTTCTTTTATAGAACAGATAGTTATAAAATGTTAACTGTCTAAGGATGAGGCAAAGATATCTCAAGAAAAAGCTTTCATACAGCAGAAGAAAATATACTATTTGAGGGAAAGAAAGAGAAAAGACCAAGGAAAAACAAACTCTCATTGTTATGAGCTCATTCTTCTCATGTGGCACTCCTTATCAAATCCAATTTACACTCAAAATAATCATGTGTCATTACAAATGCTTATCTAAACTCTTTGAAAATGGTAGACAGAACCACAGACATTGATCCCAAAATCACTGATGAAGAATATGACAACGTTCAAACGGATTATAAATGGAGAAAATAATATAATAATTATTATAGAAACAAAGAAATGAAATGAAAGCATGCACCTATTTACAGTAAATATTCATATCCTACATACTGCATTTCTAAACTCTTTGAGTAGTTGGAAATATAGTATTAATACCTAATCACTGATGACTAAGACATTGCAAGGCAGGAATCTCAATGGAAACAATATACAGGACTCTCATTTAGGTTATCTGGCAACCTTGCAAGCCTCATAATAATAAACTCTGGTAGAAACCACAAAAATTATCAGCACAAATCCCACTAGCCATCATTTTACTTTCTGGTCTTTTAACAACCTTAGTGATGCAACAAGGCTTAGAAGCAAGGATGGTTGGAAGGAGAGACAAATCATTGCTAAAGTGAATCGAGCAAATGCCTACAGCAGAAAACATATAAAATTGTACCCCAAAACCAAATAACTGGAAGTTTTACCTTAACATGTGTGGAAGAAATGGATAATAAAATCAAGGACATAAGGAGAACAAAGACCACTCATTGAAGAAATGTATATTTACCAATACCATAACACTAAACAAAAAGGAAAATGAAAGCTTGTTTATTAGGTACCAAAGAATACTTACACTAATTTTAATGTTAAATAATAAAATGAAACATTAATAGTACAGCATTGTCACATTATCAAATTAGATAATATTTAGGAAATCTAAATGTATCTTGAGGCCAGGCAGTGATACTGGAGAAATATCCTGAAAGGAACCAAAGGATTCAAGAAAATCATCAAAAGAAAAATGAAGAAAATAGATATAAAACATGAG
The DNA here is from genome assembly GCA_016808115.1 of Tetrastigma voinierianum. NCBI lineage: Eukaryota > Viridiplantae > Streptophyta > Magnoliopsida > Vitales > Vitaceae > Tetrastigma > Tetrastigma voinierianum. The sequence continues at coordinate 369,545 of JAEQBH010004678.1, forward strand.
CAATAATTAAATTTAATTCAAAGCTCCAAACTAAAGCAAAAACACCATTCATTACATATGTACCACAGTATTAACATACTAACAAACTCTAGATTTATTCTAGTGCCATATGTGCTAAATCTGAAAAACCTGAAGCTAACAATATAATAAGAAATCATTTTCTAATAAGTAAAGAACTGAATATATTCATAGAAAGAGCCTGAGTAGCAACTCAAGGTGTACAAAGAAATAAGTACTGAACCTCAAGAAAAAAAGAATACAGCAATCAAAAATACAATTGCCACCTCTAGACACCTCAAAAATAATATAAAATGGGGCTCTCAAGGCGCCCCAACGCACCTCAAAACCACCAAACTACAAAGAGCCTGACGACAAACCTATTTCACCATAGGCACACCATCAATGAAACCAACTGCCATCAAGGACCATCTTAAACCAACTGGCATCAAAGAGACCATCTTTAACACACACAGTATAATTAAAGCAAGGAAATATGCAAAAAGGAACTCTTCTAGTTCTGATGAACGATTCTTCAATAACTAAAAGTAGATTTTATTTCTTGCCTTCAAACAGTCCAAAAAGGCATAAAGGTCAACATTGAAGCCTCCTTCCTCTTTTTACACACAAAGGCCATAAAAAAAAGAAGAAAGCTCCCATAAACAATGTAATAATCAATGACATCAACTTCTTTAAGACAAAAATGGAACTCAAACATTAACTCCAAATAAAGAATGGGAAAAATGTAAAATTCTATACAGTGGAGCTTGCTAATTGACAGAAGTCATTATCAATATAAGAAAGTAGGACACTTGTCCAACTATGGAAGAATGGAAAAGTAAGCATACCTGTGAACTACCAAACTAATTATTTACAACATAATAACTATACTGTGTAACAATTTCTGGAAACTATTAAACATACTATTTGAATATAATATATTCAGTAAACAACGATTTTCCAAACACTAAATCAGATGTGTCAGTCACTCAATTAAAAGAATGATTGTCTATATCTTTCTCTCAGAGTATCTGAGGACTTTAAAATTTGAAGATGGTTGAAGCGAGGAATAAATGGGCTAGCATACAATGAGTTGAGAACCTGAAACAGAAGCTTTTATAGAACATTAAGTCTCATATAGAGCACTAAAATCTCTGAATGAAGAAGCAAAGCCACAGTTCATAATTTGGGCCTCTAACCTGAAGCACCAGGACAGGATACGGCCACGGAGATACGACACGGCGGGACACGGGGACACGGCAAATTCAAGAGAGCAGGATCAGTTCTGGCAGGACACACAAACTAGCAAGACTAAAATAAAAATAATTATTCTTACAGAAATATTGTCCTTAAAAGCAATTTAGATAAATAAAAAACAAGTGCTCAAACAAACATTGTTCTTACAAATATTAAAAGAAACATACATAAAGTAATACTAAAACTAAATACTATAGCATTTCCTTACAGACTCGAATAAAATGAAGCAGTTCAAGTTCATCAAGAAAGATTCGCAATCAAAGGAATTCGGCATTCTCTATATCCATTGAGTCAAACCATATATCGATGGCTCACATTTTAGATTCACCTTCTATTATAGTTTGGAGATCTCATGGCGAGAAGTGAAGATTGTTATGGATATAAACCAAGTCACCAGCTCTTTGGGTGCATCCAACATTTACTCTTCGTAGGTGGATGGTGTAGTATTAACTGGAGTTTGACTTGTGACACATGACGAGTTGAGACAGGGTTGTGTGCGATTTCAGTCGCATGGTTGGCGGGCGTTGGTGCGGGTTCCATGGACAATCCCATAATTAATAGGACTAAATGTACCACACATCATTGATGGAATCGCTGCTAGAAAATCTTGCAGGATGTGAAAAGAAAGTAGCATACTCTTCATTTGCTCGCCTCGCTTTCAACTAACTGAAAAATATCTCTCTGAAAGCGTTTTTTTTAACATAACTACCACTACATTATGTATCTCGTGTGTGGTGCGGAACACGATCATGAGACTCATCAATATTGTGACTACTAACCACACCTTAAAGTTGAAGATGAAAAATAAATTTATAAAGATAATTTCATAGAATATCATTTTTATATTTAAATTATCAGCCCTATGATTTAAACTCTTAGGTGCCTTAGTTTAGGAATGACTGAGGAATGTAAAGGTGTGTGGCTTTTTGGTCCATCTTTCCACCAGGTCCATTCACAATAATAAAAAAACCTACAAGTATAATTAACAGTTCATACTCAGTTCAAATATAATTAAAACTTTCAATCAAAACTCGAATATTTAAGCTAATGAATCTGATTATACCTTGAATTTACGTAAGCTTTATGTTGCTTTATAAATGGCTTCCTTCACTTTTATAATCATCGAATCCCTTGTATTCTATCTAAATATTGTGGCCAATTGCTCGGTGTCGACTAATCGAAGCATCTCTCATACATGGAATTTGTAAAAATTTGAGGATATAATGCATCAATCCAAGTCTTGTTGGTTTATCCTTTACTTCTTTAGCTTTCACTACATCATCTTCTTTATATCTCATTCATCACTTATGCCTAATTGCTCAAGCCTCTTTTTATTATCTACCATCGTTTAAGCATAACAATGGTTAAACCCAAGCGTGTATGTCGTAAGCTGAAATAACCGACTGCAGTGATTATTATCGACAGCCAATCTCGTTCATGGTCGCCAATGAAATTAGCGTGGCGTCAGCGGCGAGATCCAGCCTGCATTGTTCCATTACATATCCATATCTTGGGTGTGTTGATGGTGCACATATGTTAACTGGCAAAGGGTGAGTATGAACGCTTTTACGAGGAGTCGAAAGATATCTGGCTTTGCTACAGTGTGTCTCTTTGCTGCAGGCTGCGAGCACCATCAGTTCTCCAACCCGAACTACTTTTTGAGGACGATCTCTTGTATAGTGTTAATCGACAAATCCCGGTTATAAAGTGCTTGTCCTTAGTCGTAACCACAGTTATTGCTTTAAAACATTGGCCGCCTACTGAAACCGCCCGTGATGTTAATAAGTGTGGTCTTCTTTGAGCATTTGACCATCCATCACTTTGCAAATGCTCACTTTCCTTTCTCATTCAGAGTCTTCTTGATTGGTTCAAATAAATTCTCAATAATATAACTCATACGCGAAATATGGTTCTTAATACGTATAGCGCGGTGGGACATGCGCGGAAGTTGACTTACACTTTTTAAAGGCACGAGCATAATAGGATTTCATGAAAGTGAAGAAAAACCCGAGCTCTACAGTGTAAAACATCCTAGCTATCCTTTGTCGGCTGTTTCCGTGCACCCGTATTGAATGTCTTCTCAATTGATCCATTAAACCATTATTTTTTGGATGTTCGATAAGCGTTTACTTTGTAACCTTTAGAAGAAGAAATTCTCGAAATTAGATTTTGCAGCGCTTGATGTGGATAAGGAACTTCAACGAGATTATATTGTTTCACCCTTTGTTCGGCTTCCTCCACGTCACCATATCTCGACTAAATTTTCATTTGTTACTTTAGTACAAAATCTGACCTTAGTCCTTTAATTTTCAACGGGTGAATAGGCTCTATAATGACCACTTTGTATATTTAATAAAGAATTGCATTGAAAAGCAACACTTTTCTCCCCGCTACCTAATTTATTCTCTCGTGAGCATCATAATGGAGCATTGTGTCTTGATTGTCTGTTGATCGGCAGAGGCTTAGAATTACTACTCATTGTATAGTCTGCATCATAAAAAAATAATAATAATCATGCATTTAACTTAATCTAAATTGTTCAAAGCCCGATCAATCGGTACATCCATCCATAAACCTGGTGAATTAGGCTAATTCCATAAATTTGCATGTTTGCATTCATTTGAAATTAAAATAAATTATAAAAGCAATCTAATCTGGTGATTCTCCACTAATCCACTTTCCTTAATAAAATACAGTAAAGCAATTATACATAAAAGCGAATGAAACCAGTGAAAAATAAATAAAATAAATAAATTGCATTGTAATAAATTTCAACTTCCAACTTCATTGTTTATCAACTTTCCGAAACCTATTTTTTGTTCTGAAATCTCGAAATCACGACAAAATATGCAAAAAATCGATATGAGACTAAGCGATGTAGCCTGGCGGAGTCAGTAGTAGCCTGACATAAATAAAAGGCTTATTTTGGGCTTTTTATTTTAGGTCTTTTATTTAAACTATTTTAAGCCTTTTATTTAAAGTGATTTGGGCCTTTTATTTAAAATATTTAAAGTGTTTTGGGTCTTTTATTTTAAGTGTGTTGGGCCTTTTATTTTAAGTGTGTTGGGCCTTTTCTTAGGAAGAATCAAGAAAAAACATTGAAAATGAAAAAGTAAAACAAAAAACAGGGGAGAAAGGGGTCGTCGGGTGGGGGGTCGAGGCGGCGTCCCGTTATTCATTTGCGTCTGTCGCCGTCTTTGAAGGAGCTCCTCCCAGTTCCTACAGGTTGCAACCCTCAGTCCCTCACCTCTCTTTCCCTTTCCAAATTCCTGAGAATGAAATTTTTTCTCTCAGTCCAAACCCTTAGTCCTCGCTCTCTTCATTCCAAGAATCAAGGCTATGGCTAATGGCTATAGTGCTGCGGCCACGCCCCCAGCTGGCCATGGATCCGCGACATTTTCCACCTTTTAAGGTCCACGGAACCCTCTTGGCTCCCCGCTTCCTCTTTTTATTCCCTTCTTCCTCTCTTCTTTTTCTTTCTTAACATCTTAGATTCAGTAGCCCTGTTTCAATATTTTCCATTTATTTTTCCATTTTTTTGGGTGGTAAGTAGAGGCGATTCCCTTTGGGTGATGACAGTGAGTTCATGAAATCTTCTTTTTGTGTTTTAAACAGATCATGAGAAAAAAATGCAATCTAGTGAAAAAAAAAAAACCCCAAATTGATCGATCGATTCGATCCTTGTCTGAAAAAAAAAAGAAAAATGTTCGATTAGCACGGTGCACACCTTTTCTCCGGTGTTACCAGTGTCAATCTCGTCGTCGGACTCAGTCGTCACTCACTCTCAGTCTCTCACTTCCCAGTCGAAGTCGGCCAATCCAATTTCCTTCGTGTGGTTTTTGTGTATTTGACTCATTGAGGAAGAGGAGCAAGTCGAATTAAGGTTTTAATGAAAGAAGGAAAAGGCCATAAAATCTGCTCGTAGTGTCAGCGGTGTCTCGCCGTGTTGATAGTATCAAATCCTTTGACCTCTTTGTTTGGTCAACGTCATACGTGGCGTATCGGACCGCATCCGATGCGTGTTCATGTCGAACTACGGACACTCCTGGTAGTCGTATCAGTGTTGAGCCTGCAACAACCCTCAATTAAAAGTTCCTGTGCCTTATTAGAGCGCAGAAGGATAAAAAGAATTGGAGAGGAATGGAATTCTGCTGTAGAATTTTCATTGTTGATCTAAACATGTATAAATACAGAGCTAATGTCTGATTGGTAAGTTAATGTAACATTCTGAATTATTTTCATAACCTCTGAAAGGTATATATTTACGTTACATATACCTCGATTGGAAACCTGAGATATTAATCATGCAAACTTATTTTACATGAACTCTTAGAACTTGAAAATATCCACTTGACTATTAAATGCTCACATGTCAGTAGTCAATCCGAGTTGTATTTTTCCATGGCTTGATAATGATATATATGATAAGTTTAGTCCGTTAAGTAAAAAATCTGGTTGATCTTTATGTGCATGGTGGCCAGTTTATCACACCCAGCTTTGTTGGTACTAAGGTTTTCGATGCCCCTTCCATCGATAACTTACTCACACATATGGGTGTGTCATGGCTCATGCTCTAACTCCACGATGACCCTTGAAACAATCTTTAGCCTTACTCTTTCATGAGTCAGTACCTCAGCAATACACAATATCATGAGGCGGATCTCCTGTCTTCCTTAGATCTGCCCAGTTTGAATCCAAAAAAACACTCAATTCTAGTATGCCCATGCTTCTTATACAGTATTCCACGTCCAAGAGCTTCTTTCAAGTAAGCATGGATATCTTCTGCAAGCTCTCCCGATAGTTGATTTGTAGAAGGGTGACATATGTTGACTCGAAACCTTATTGAATAAACGATAATTCGGACGAGTTCTTTATAAGATAATTGATTTAAATTAGTCTTTCTGGCGTATCTAAGATTGAATAATTCTCGTACGTGAGTGAGTTGTACATTAGGTGTCATAGGAGTACTATATGATTTGGCCTTGATTACATCTAAATAACATATCAAGTACATATTTTCGTTAAGATAGCGAAATTTTCTTACTTCTGTGACTTCAACACCCCGAAAGATACTTCAACATTCCTAAATCCTTTATTGTGGCCAGTGAAGAAAGTTTGAGATAATATACGCTGGAATTCGAGCAGTAGTAATGATATCATCAGCATCACATTTCTTAGTAGAATAATACCATAACTAGAATTTTATGACAGTGGTTAAACTTGCTCTTCTGTGAATCATCTCAATTGTCTTAGATTTATGCCAAACCGAAGCACATGAATTTGTTTAATATATAAGATTTCAGCCAGTCTACACATACTGCATCCTGACGCGAGCTGGAGTTAACATTATGTCTTCGAGGAAAATCTCCATGTGAAATGCATTCACGATGTCGCTAAATGCGAGTCTAATCATAAGCCTGACAAGGAGATGAGCAAGCGGACCGAATATAGAACTTTCTCACATGTCGTATCAAATGATGTTTCATGCTTCTGGCATGGCTTGTATGAGACAAACCTTCAATCTATGACAGGACCCATTGGGATTAAACTTTATGTGAGCCCCTTGTGTGACCAATGTGACTGTGGAGTGGGTGAGGCACTTAGGTCTAGTAATGTGGGTTTATCGTACAGCCTATATTCTTCCACCATAACTTCACGACCAAGTAGATAAGCCTCACAGGTACGGTGTAGCTAAGGAAGAAAGTGAATCAGGATGAAATAAATGAACAAGAAAGGCGACAAAATGGTTATAGGAAACAAACAAAAAAAGATTAGGTGAATGTGGCTGGCGATTTACCCTTCCTGAGAAGCGTCAGGAAGAATCATCGGCTGGATCTTGGATCTATCGAGAAAGGGCGTTTGTTGGACTCGGATGGATGGGAGGCAGTAGAGGTAAACATGTGGAGGGTGTGAGGAGGTTTAACGAGAAGGGAGTTGGAATAGGAATAGTGAGAGTATAATAAACCAATAAATCATTATCCTCCCATCGGTTTATGTGATGAGTGAGACGAAAGGAAACGGAGTAGTTTCAAGATGCGATATGGTAGACCTGAGTAACATCAGAAGTGGGAGGCAACACACATATACCTTTTGGACACAAAATTATCCTATAAATATACACTTTAGGACTTCGGATAAGTTTGAGAGACTTGAGGATGGACATTGAACAAATGTGCATCAGGAAATCTGTGGGCTGATAGGGAACAACATATTATTTGGAAAACGAAATTTGGGTGGTAGTGTTAGCCCGGTGGGGTGAGTAGGGCATCACTGCTTAATACAAAAAACAAGTTGTAGAGACTATATAAACTAGAAAATCTTAGAACATTCATACACACGGAACAAGGATGCAGGCGATCTCTAAGAAGATGTCTATTACTCTCCGACTACTCGAGGTCCACAGAGGAGTATCAATAAGATACGATGGGGAGAATCTTATCTCTTACCATGAAAAGATTGAAAAGTTAGACAAATGCTCCTTATTATCGCTATAAATCATCAAATAGGAAGAAGTAAATTGTGTTTGAATTTCGGCACAAAAGGCCTTAAAATGAGAAAAGTTGAGAAAGACTTTTCATTAGATAAAGCGAGAATGACACTAAATCATCCTGAGGTAGAAATATTTAAACTCTGATGGGACAACAGATAATTGAAACATGAATGAACTAAGCTGAAAGGAGCGGAAGCTCGTTTATTGACTCTAGGACTCGAATGCACGTGTGAGTAAAGTATCGACATGATTCATAGTTGATAGAATAGAGTAGAAAATGAAGATATAACCTATTATGAGAGAAAGAAGGATATTAAGCGATAATGTAATTCGAGATAGGGTAACAATTCAAGAAACAAACAGCTAAGTGTTATGCCTCTTATTGGTCATGAGACCTCCAGACTCATATCCTCTACCAATAACCCGCTTAGTCGAAAGATCTTGAATCAGACAATAATCAAGAAAAAATGAGATACTCAGGTCAAATGCAGTGAGAACATAAATGAATTCAAATTAAAGGAATTGTGGTAAACCTAGAATAGAGGTAAAAAAGATTAGAGTAGGATGAATTATCCTTGACCCAAGGTCACAAAATGTTGACCCCTCTACAAGGGTAACAATAGGGGTAGAGTGTGGCTGAAATATAGTAAATCATTGGAATTGTCATATGGTACTGACTCTTAGAGTCAATGATCCATTTGGAGGAAGAGAAAATAAGACGTCAATTAGGTTTAACTAACTTTGGCAAGCATAGTCTTTAGGGTAAGCATATGATTAAGACACATGAACACATTGAACATATAGTTTATATTCTGTGACTTTCTATAATCAGGCATACATGCCTTGATTATGTAATAATGACAACTCCACTTGAGGATTTTGTAACCAGGTCATAAGGCGGATCTAACTCAAGCAAGCCTCGGAAAAATCTGAAAAATACATGAAAAAATACAAGATCTTACAAGAAAGGACCACCTTTTCCATGAAAACACCACACACAAGTAGATTTGGTCCATGAGCCTGTATGAAAACACAGTGAGAGCTCAGGATCTCTGACGAGTCATGAAAAATAAGAAACCTAGAAACAAGGGAAGTTGAGACACAAGAGGAGGAAAAAAGAGCGCTGCTGGGGACCTTGGAAACGGAGAAAGTAGGTAGCTTGAGAGTCTTGTTGGTGATTGGCAATGTCGGAAAAGAAGCATGTTGGAGGATGGCCACGCATTGACACGTGAAACAGGTGTGATGCATAGTTGATGCATGTGACCATAGTGTGCATTTCGGCCACAGGACTTGGTGGCTAGAGGATGTGACCCGACTCACCTTGCAGCCTCACATGTGGGAGATGTCATCCGCTCTGTTCAAAAACACACACCTTAGCCTAAGTTCCAGAGATTCCTTTAAGGTACTCTCTCATAAATTGAGGGCGCAATGTCTTTGATCACAGTATGCACAGAAAAGAAGGACCAAGAAAGGGTGGGGAATGAATTCACTTCAGCAATTTTCCTTGTTCTAATGTATAAATATAAGAAATTTAGATATACTATACAGTGGTAAAATTGATCAACATTCTAATTAGTTTCACAACCTCTTAGAAAGGTATATAATTACATTATGATGGAACATTTATTAATCATGAAGTGTTTAAAAAGACATGAAAACAAGTTAAATAAGAGATTCAAAAATCACTTCTAGTTCTACTAGGTATTAATTAGGAAATAGAAATAACATAAGAAAATGATCGATGAAGTGCCCAGACGAGGTACCAAAAATACAAATGGCACGTGAGAAAAGGCATATTAGAAACAACAGTCAATATAAGATTCATGGAACTGAATAAAGCACCATTTCATATAAACCATGAAGCGAAAGCTCATGAACCATGAGAGCAAAGCTCATAGGCGATTTTTTATTATTTGTTTGTAGAAAACGAAATGAAAAGAAATTGGACAAGATATAATTCTTGTATTTTACATTGATCAAATTGTGAAAATATATATATATATATATATATATATATATATATATATATATATCTGAAAACCAATAACCTTTACAATAGATTCACGACCTTTCTATAAGGCAAGGTTTACAATAGATTCTGATTACATGTATAGAAAGTAGATATATGATATAACACTCCCACCGAGTTGGAGCGTAGATGTGTCATACTTGACTTGTTATCGATCTTCTTAGATGCAAGGCAGGGCGCTTTGTGAAGATGTATGAAATTAGTCTCGGTCTTGTATCTTGTGAAAATCAAGTGGTTGAGATTTTCTACTAAGCGAAATGTGATCCCAACATCTAGAATATGTGGATTCGTTCATGGAATGCAGATTATAAGCGATATGATGGGCGTACGGTTGTCTTGCCTAGGTTTTGTTAGGAATTTGGTGTGCCGATGTCGGGCTTTCGTGGGAGTTGATGAGTTACGTGATCTGTGCGGTACGTACTGTTTACTCTATGTGACTGCACTTGGCAGATCGAGAGACAACACTCTGTTACTAACTCTTCATGAGGTAGATTACTCAGAAAGCCTGACATAGCTCTTATCGAGTGGACCTCTTGTCTTCCTTAGATCATGTAATCCCCTACATCAACACTTTCAATTCAAAGTGCCCGTGATTTACTATATAAAATCTGCGTCCTGGGGGTACAGTTTTTTAAGTAGCATGTAGAATTTGTTGTGACTACCCCGATGGTGTGATTGGAATGGACGTATGGCAACTTCTGACAGCGATTAGGTGGCGATATCGTAACGAGTTGTTGTAGGTAATTAGGGCTTCCGACTAGTCTTCTATATCTCTCGGGATCCGCCGAATGTTTAGCCTTGCAGTGGGTGTGCGCACGGAACCATGGGGAACTTCATGGTTTTACTGACTTTTACGTGTAAATGATAAGTCGAGAACATATTTCCTTTGAGATAAGAGAGATTTCATGTTTTGTAACATGTGATGTCTAAAGTATCTTAGCATCTATGTCCTTTGTATGGAATTGGCTGCGAAGAAAGAACAAGAGATGAATCACCTGGCCAGTCATCTTCTTGTGATATGTCTCGTCGCATACTACCCCGACATAATGATGCTTGAGCTGAGTTCCTATGGAAGATGGAGTGGTCGGTTACTCTTTTCGTACGAATTCACTCAGTGACTTGGATAGATTTATAAACCATACGGGGACTGTTTCAAACCATACAAAAAACTTAAGAAATGATAAGCCTTTATCCATGAGCAACAAGCGCAGAGGTTGCAACATATACACCTTTTTCTGAAGATCGCCATGAAGAAAGGCATTAACTAATATGGTAGTGGGATCCCGAGCGATAAGTAGCAACAGGAAATAAAAGCTAAACATATATCATCATAGCAACAATGGGAAAGTGTCGGAATAGTGTAGGTTTGAGCGTGCCCCTTAGCCTGAGTCGCTTTGATCGATATTTGAACCATCGAGTCAACTTTAATTGCAAACGCCTGTAGCCCAGTGGCTTTCTTCCCGATAGGTAATTGTACCAAGTTTCGAAATTGCTCATTATAAGTAAAGCTGCGTTTAACCCTGCTGTGTATTTCTGTACGTAGGGGATGAGATAAAGTCATAGGCAGGTTTCGAGAAGAGATAGAATCGGATCTGATAAAAGAATATGAATGAATGACAAAAGCGGTTATAAGAACAAAATGAAATTCAGGTGAACCTGATAGCGTTTACCTTCTGACAATAGGAAAATCATCAGCGAGAGCGAATGCGATGTCGAGCGGTTGGTAGGGCAGAGACTAGGGGTGTTAGCGCCGAGTGTAGACCTGAGTGATAGGAGGTTTTACCTGAGCAAGGACAGGAGCGGGTTCGAAAGAGACAATGGGTGATGCAAGAGTATAAACAAGTAAGTCTTCTTCACTCCCACGACTGTGTAATGGAAATAGCGGAAAATGGGGTAGTCTCGAAGGATCTGCGATATCGGTAGACACAGAGTAACGTCGAAGAGTGGGACAATAACATATACCCTTACCCCAGACACGAGAAAATCCCACAAAGATACACTTTAAGGACTTCGGATCAAGTTTAGAGACTTGAGAACAGACATCCCGAACAAAGCATGTGCATCCAAATACCTTAGGATCAATAAGGAACAACATATTATTTGGAAACAACTGGTGGTAAGGGGCAGTCTAATTAAGAACCGATGAGGGCATCCTGTTAATCAAAAAACAAGCTATTGAGACTACGTTGACCCAAAAATGATTAGGGACATTCATTTGGAATAAAAGGGTCCGAGCAATCTCAAGAAGATGTCTATTCTTTCTCTCGGCCCCGATACGAGAAGATTAGTATCAACACACGAGGTCGATGGAGAATCCCATTTGTAACGAAGCAACGAAAGGTTTAGACAAATATTCTTTGGTATTATCGGTATATGATGTTTGGGCGAGGCGTGAAATTGTGTTTGAATTTCAACCTGAAAGGCACTAAAGTAAGGAAAAAAAAGCTCGGAACGACTTTTCGTTAGATGAGTCAAGTGACCGCAGGAGAAATCATCCACGAGGAGTAAGCGAAAAGAATATTTAAGCCCGATTCGGAGACAAAGCGAACAAGAACCCCCGAGCATCGCAATGAACTAATTCAAAAGAAACGGAAGTTCGTTTATTGACTCTAGGGTTCAAATGCACTCCATGAAGCTTAGCCTATTGACACGACTGACAGTTCAATGAGGATAGTCTAAAAAATTGAGGATATAGCTTCTTCAATAAAGGAAGAGAAGGATGACCCAAGCGACAATGTAATTCGAATGACCTAACAATCCCAGAATAAGCAACAAACTTTGGCACCTCTATTTAAACAAAAGCAGGAAGAGTCGAATTTTTGAAGGAGTAAAATGGTAATTTCGGCCAAAACACGGGAATTTTCCACCAGATCTGAATGGCCAGAAGCGGACTTAGCGGGTTGGTCGTCTCATGAAATCGATCTGGCTACCCGTCGAATTTCGTCGGGTCGGGACGGTCGGAATTTCACGTTTGGTATTTTGAGTGTCGAGGTCTGATAAAAACGACCTGCCCAGAAAGACATGTGATGCTTGACAAAGTGCTACATGTCTTTCATGTGACACATGTTGCATGATTAGAGAGATGATGGAAATGAATGGCTTAGATTAAGCCAAGTGTCAAAAGTCACTTAAAAGGGACACATTGGGAATTAATGAAATGTTTAAATGAATAAGACAAAATTTAAATAGTCTTCTTCATTTTGAGAGACAAATCGGCAGTGAGCAGCAGAAGAGTGGCTGGTTTAGTTTTTAGAGAGAGAGAGAGCTCCTTCTCTCTAGATTTCCGTCGTTCGGTCGTCGGTTAAAGCCGGGCGAAGTAAAGTTGTTCTGCGTGGTAGCTCGCAAGCGTGGACATCGATTTAGTGGAGTTAAACTGACTTGAGAGGTAGGGATATTTCCTACTTGGTTTATTCTTTGGTAAGAGCCGTTTTATGGATAAAGGTTGTTGAGGTTACAAGGGTGCGTGATATCGGTCTCGAAGCTTTAGGCCCAGAAGTGGAGAATTTCTAATTGTGTGGCTAGTGAGCAGTGCGACCAGGGATTTCCTTTGTTCACGTGAATAGATAAATGTGATTTTTTGGTGTAGTTTTTTGTGTTGTTAGGTGATTCGAAATGAATTCTTTGTATTTGTTAATTAGCCATATGACTAATTTTGGTGTTATTGATATAGATTTAATAACATGAATTGTAATGAATTAATTATGTTAATATATCACATGTTTTATATAATAGCATAGATATTTTGGAATTGACATGTGCATTCCGTATACCTTTGAGCGCTAGAATATTAGGAGTGGGTGCATGACCACGAAAATGAATGAAAGGAAAATGTTTGTGAAGGAATTTCGACGGAAGATTTTCGGGAGAATTGTATTGGGAGATTAGTCCGACAATTCACGTCGGAGGGCGTAGATTATTTGGCGGAAGGTTATCAACAGTTAGCCTCGAAGGTAATCGATATGTTTTGCACGAGATCTCGGTAGTAAGTTTTCGAGAACAAAAGCTTTTGTTTTAAAAGATTTCTTCGCATTTAAGCAGACATGTGAAGTCGGTTAGGACTCGAGGCGTGGGATTGGGCGTGTAGGCGTTCCAGTGGGATCGTGTATTTCTTGGGTGTGATTGTTGCCATGACGTGTGCGACTTAGTGGGATGGCAAGCGTGGAAGGTGCTCATTTCTTGAGGCTTTGCTCATGCTGTCACAGGAATCCTTGTTTGGTCTGAGGTGTACGGAGGAATGAGGCGCCCATTGGGGTCGCATTTTAGAAGAGGATTGGGTTGTGGCTTTGGTATTCATTTTGTATAACATGTATTAAGGTGTAAATCTTAATATATGTTTGAATTCAGAATGATTATTAACTCTTGAACCATGTAATATAGTTAGTTTGGGATATATTAGTGAGTATTGATGTAGCTGGGCTCACGTGAGCGTTTACTCATTTAAATTGTATATGGACCAGGTGGTCTGTGGTGTTGAGTCGGGTTTTATGCCTTAGGTGGGAGCTCCGTCTGAAGGAGACTGCGGATTTTCAAGAGTGGTGTCGGTTGCAGGCATCCACGAAAATTCAGAGGTTGTGGGTTGTCAGCGGTGCAGAGGTTGGGGCGTCGCGGCTTGGTATCGGAGGCAGGTGGCGATTACCTAAGGGCTCGGGTTGGGTATCAATAAGTTTAGTCCCGATATCGAACTGCGACGGTATCAAAACTTAGGTTTATAAATACCTAGAGCTAGATGTTGGATACTAGAGTTATAGTTTAGTATCAATAAGTTAGGTATACGATTTACCTAGGACTTGATGGGCACGGGTTAGATCATGCATCCATTGTGCATTTTGATGAATTAATTGTGTTGTATGTTGTGCTTGATTTGTATGCTAATTGAATAGCATATGAAATGTTGAACACTAGGGTTGAGAAAAATAAAACCTTTAGGAGTTTGAGGATTTTTGAGCGGAATGGTCAGGAATAAACGAAAAAAAAAAGGAGTTAAATTTAACTCTTAAAATTTTTGAGTGGTATGGATAATGGTGTGAGCTCTTGCATCTTAGGAGTAGTAGGGAGACTCTTATTGGAATAAAAAAATGTGTGTTGAGAAAATTTTTTTGGGGTTTTCTGATGTGTAAACGGGGAAAAAAAAAAATTTATAATAAATATTTTTTGTTCTCTTGGAAAATGAAAAAAAAAAAAAAAAAAAATATATATATATATATATATATATATATATATATATATATATATATATATATATATATATATTTCTTTTTCTTTTTGTAGTCTTCCAGTAAGAGTGGAACAAAGAAAAAAAAATGGATGAATGAAAAAATAAAAAAAAAATGAAAAGAAATAAAATAAAATAAAAATTTTGTTGCGTATGATTTAATATATGGAATTATTGTCTTGCATTACTATGAATGCATGGACATGAATGTATAAAATTTTTCGTATGTAGATAGTGTCTAGAAGTACATGTTTACACCTTAAAGATGTTGCATCGGTGCTTGATAGAGTTAGGCTTAGAAGTTGAGGCCTTGGAAGGCCATGTGTATAGGTTCTCCTAGGAATTAAGGCGAGGATAGGGATGATATGTCGTGGTTGCAGAGTTAGAGTCTAGGATTCTACTGGTGGGCGCGAGTCGTGGGCGTATCGAGTTCGGCGTCATCATGGGGATGGATTAGTGATAGCTTCTGAGTCATCGCCGATTGTGGCGTAGGAGATTCACCTTTACACACGGGGATGGTACTCGTGTTGTATTTCGGGGGAATGGCGTGATATTTTGCCTCGGGCGGTGTACGAGTCCGGTGTCTCATGGAGCCCGGTTGGCGAGGTTGGCTATGAAGCCTTTACTGAAGGGCGGGGTGGGGCGGACTTAGATCTACCTCGAGTGGTCTAGCGAGGTATGAGGATGTTTTTCCCAGATGAGCTCACAAGAAGTTACTCCGTAGGAGGTTGTAGACCGGTCTCCAGGTTACACCACGATGCCGTGTCTCTATGACTCCGTAGGATGGCGCGATTGAGTTCTGCGGGAACTCGGAGTCCGACTCACGGGGGTTCTTGGACAAAGGGGTTCATTAGGCAGAGCACTTCACCGTTGGGCGCTCCGGTTTATTTGCAAGAAGAAGGACAGACCCTTATTTGTGCATTGATTACGGGCGGTTGAACGGGTTACGATGAGAATCGGGTACATTAGGATTGATGATTTGTTTAATCCCGTTGGGAGGAGCGAGTGCACTCCAGAGATGAACCTTATTCAGATTCTGGCGTCGGAGGTGAGGTTAGGAATATGATTATCCACAAGGCGGCGTTTGGGACTCGTTATGGGCACTTTGAGTTTCACGGTGATGCCCTTTGAATTGTGAATGCGCGGCGGCTGTTCATGGACCTCGTCATGCGGAGTATTCGGGTTCCTATCTAGATCGGTTTGTCGTAGTCTTCGTGGATGACATTTTGATCCTGCTCCCCGGTCGAGTGGGAGCATGAGTATCACTTGAGGATTGTTTCTGATTCTTGAGAGACCATGGGTTATGCGCTAAGTTAGGTAAGTGCGAGTTTTGGCTTGCGAGATAAGATTTTGGGACACGTGGTGTCAGGCATCGGCGTGTCGATGGGCAGGAGAAGGTTGAGCCGTGATGAGTTGGGAGGACCGGGTCGATCTTGAGATACGTAGTTTCTTGGGATTAGTTTGGGTACTGCGGGAGATTCATTGAGGATTTCTCTGGGTCGCGGCACTGTATGGCGAGATTGACCGGAAGGGAGTCGAGTTTGATTGGGATGATCGATGCGAGAGGCATTCCGGAGTTGAAGAGGAGACCTCTGCTCCTATCTTGATAGTCGGACGAGAAGACGGGTACCTGATGTATTGTGATGCCTCGGCGGGGCCCAGGATGTGTTTTAATACGGTCGGGAGGGTAGTGGCTTATGGTTCTCGTCGGTTGAAGAATCATGGCTTGAGTACCACACGACATGGAGTTGGCGGCGTAGTCTTAGCCTTGAAGATTTGGCGCCACTGTTTATATAGTGACGATTCGAGATGTACTCGGACCATAAAAATCTGAAGTATATTTTCACAGCGGCAGGACCTCGGCTTGCTAGAAACGACGCGAGATGGATGGGAGTTCTGAGGACTATGGCTTCACTTTGCATTGCCACCTGGTAGAGCGAGTGTGGTGGGCGATGCACTCGGTCGGAGTCACGGGGCATTAGCTAGTATAGCAAAAAGCTCGGGAGTGGCGGATGCTCGAGAATGTGGGACGGTTTGGGCTACAGATCCGCGAGCGGGCTCAGGTTACGTTGGGGAGTTTGAGCTGTGCAGCTGTAGTCTGCGGTGAGGCGAGTGGTTGGAGTCAGGGACGGGACCTTGAGAGATAGTGTCCATCGGGAGCGGAGTGCAGGTCGGATATGGGTGACGAGGGAGTTGGACCATCCACCGCGGATGGTAGTCTTGATATAGAGGACGGGTAGTGGTTCCCCCCGATTGACCCGATTTGAGAGAGGAGATTCTCGGGGAGTTTAACTGCTCTTGATTTATTTGTACATCAGTGTACGAATGTACTCCCGAGGATCTTAAGTCGTCGGTAATGCTGGAGCGGAATCGAAAGAGAGACACGTAAAGGGACTTTGTTCGAAGCCGATGTCTCTCACGTTTACGTGAGTTAAGTGAGCAGGAAGCTAAGCGGCTGCTTGGAGTCATTGGAGGTGGGCCCAGTGGAAGTGGGAGCGCGTCACGATGGATTTTGTAACCCACTTGCCACGGACACTGCAAGGGCATGATGCGTATGGGTGATAGTGGGTGCTCCTGAAGTCGACATTTTCTAGCCATGTGGGATGACCTTCACATTGGAGATTTAGTAGGTTGTATATCAGAGATGGTCATTTACATGGAATCACAGGTATCCATAGTGTCGGATAGAGACCAGGGTTACGGCCTTTTGGAAGGCTTCGAGGCTATGGAGCCTGGTGACCATGAGTACGACACTCCACCCGCAGAGACGGATGGTTAGTCGGGAAGGATTATCTGAGGTGTTGGGGGCGTCGCACAACGAGCATAAATCTTGGATCGTAAGGGGCGGTGGGAAGAGCATTTTTCCTTAGTGGAATTGCCTACAGCAGCGGTTATCGGACAGTATACAAATGGCACTTATGAGGCGTTGTATGGGGTAATCTGTGATCCTTAGATATGTTGGTGAGGTGGGAGAGGCTCCGTCAGTGCGATCGATTAGAACACCTCAGGAAGGTAGGCTTGATGGCAGCGTCTTCGGGGCTCGAGGCGCGAAGAGCTATCGCGATGTCTGTCGACCACCCAGAGTTCGAGGAGTTGGAAGTCACGTCTTCTTAAAGGTGATACTAAGAGAGGAGTGGTCAAGTTCGCGACGCAGAACCTATCAGCGAGGTTTCATTGGGCCCCTTGAATGCTCGAGAGGTAGACGCGCCCAGGCGTGCGGTTAACTGCGCCCGGCGTATCGGGGTGTCACACGAGGTATTTCACGTCTCCATGCTCCGGAGGTACACTCGAGACCCAGCTCATGTAGTGGATTGGGGAGAGACCAGGGTTGACCTGGTCAGGACGCCCCGAAGAGGGACCGGTGTGCGATATGGATAGCGGGATCGGGTTTGCGACCTTGAGACCGTGAGGCTAGTGAGTCTTTATAGCAGCAGAGTGGAGTGAAGAAGTCGGCGTGGGAGCAGCGAGGAATGAGATCTGGGCCACCTATGCTTCTTGTTTAGGAAATGAGCGTCTCGTGGTTTTAGTCGTTTAATACTTAAATGGCTAGTTTACATGGAATTGTAGTCTGTGTTACGTATGCGTGTGAGTTGTTGTGATTGTTCAGAATTTTGGGACAAAATTCCTTTTAAAGGAGGGGAGAATGTAAACCCAGAGAAAATTAAGATTTTACGAAAAATGAGTAAAATAATTTACATTAAGGCAGAAATTTTCTAGATTGAGATAATGAAGCAGACTTCACACATTGGAATCGTCTCCCTTGAAATCTAGCTACCCAATCGGCTCGTCGAATTAGAGACCGGTCGAATTTCACGTTTCCAGTCACGAGTGCAGTGCGGTAAAACCACTTTCGTGAAGAAGACATGTGATGTGAATGAAAGTCACTTGCTTACATGTCTTCATTATGACACGTATTGTATGATTAGAGATGATGAAATGAATAAAAGCATATTAAGCAAAGTGTCAAAAGTCACTTAAAAGGGACACATTAGGAATTAATGAAATGTTTAAATGAATAAGACAAAATTTAAATAGTCATGTTCTTCATTTTAGAGACAAATGTCGTGGTGGGCGGGAGAGTGTTTGGTTCGGTTTTAGAGAGAGAGAGCTTCTTCTCTCTAGATTTCAGCCAGATTGAATTTGTCGGTTCTTTGGGCAAAGAAGTAAGGTTGTTACCTTGTGAGGGCTGCAGCGTGGACCTTAGATTTGGTGGTCAAATGATTTAGAGGTAGAGATATTTTAACTATTTGGTTTATTAACAATTTAAGAGCCATTTTATGAATAGGAATTTGTTGAGGCCTAAAGGGCCGTGATATCAGTCTCAAAAGTTTTGAACCGAGTGGAGAAATTTCTAATTGTGTGTGGCGTGAACGGGAGCCCGACCCAGAGGTTTCAGCATTCCGTAGAATAGTTCATGTGATTTTGGTGTGATTTTTGTGTTTATTGAGTGATTCAAGATGAATTGTTTGTGTTTGTTAATTAGCCCATGTAGGCTAATTTTGGTGTGTGATATGAGATTTAATAACATGAATTGTGTGAATTAATTATGTTAATAGATACATGTTTTTATATTAGCATGAATATTTTAGGATTGGCATAATGCATTCGTATCTTATTTTGGGGCATCTTAGAATATTATTAGGAGTGAGTCGTGACACGAAATATAGAAAGAAAAGGAAAATGTTTGGCAGAAAGAATTTTGACTGGAGTTTTGGAGGGTGTGTTAAAGGATTGTCAATGATTCACGTCGGGAGGGACCCATGAGTTGTGCGGAAGGGTTATCCTTGATTCGCCTCGGAGGGTAGTCGATATGTTTGCAGGGTCTCGGTAGTAAGTTTTGAACAAAAGCTTTTTGTTTGAAAGCGTGATTTACTCGCGTTTGGGCAGGCATGTGTAGGGGAGTTAGTTGGACTAGGACGTGGGATTAGGCGTGACGATTCAGGTAAGATCGATGTATTTACTTGAGTGTGATTGTTTGCCATGACATGTGCACTTAAGCGAGAGTAACCCACGTAAGGAAAGTATCCTTTACTAGGCTTTGCTCATCCACAGCCGAAGGATCACTATTTTAGGTGCAGGGGGGTACCAGGAGGAATGAGGAGTACACTAGAGGCCAGCATTTAGAAGAAAGCGGGTTTGGTTGAAGTATTCATTTTGTATAACATGTATGGAATTATGATATTAATATATATTTGAATTTAAAGGAGTGATTTATTAACTCTTGAACCATATAATATAGTTGGATTGAGGATATTAGATGTGGGTGCATGGATCCACAGTGGCATTTTTCAGTTGTTCATGAATGATGAGTGTATTGATTGTGGATGGTTTTAAGCAGGTGATGAAGACTGTTTTAGGGACATTGGTTGTTGAGAAGTCTCAGTTCAGTATAGTTAGCGTTATCAGCGGTTACAGTTGTCAATTTTAAATTTAAGAGACCTTTTACAGTGATGTTGGTAAATAATCTGTTGAGTGAAGAGATGAATCAGAGCAGATGGAAGATAAGATCTTTTTATTGAGACATTTGGTGTGAGTTCTCCTCACAGTGATAAGGACTATGGTAAGAATTGGAGCAGGATCTAGTGAGCTGGAGATGGATGGATGTCTTTGGAGCTGGGACATGAGATAATGACAATGTGCAGAGACAGATGAAAGTAGAAAGATCTCAGCGAATGTAGTAAATATCTTTGGAATTACTGTCATGTGGTCGATGGCTCAATCGATGACCCGTATGGAGGAAGAGAAAAATAAAACATATTGGTTTTACGACTCAGCGAGTATCATGATAGAAGCGGATGTATATTGAAGTGATTTCGATGATAGAGCAAGAAAGTGAAATTACGATTTTTATTACGAGCACCTCTGATCCCAGCGTATATATGCCAGATTATGTAATAATGACACCGACTCCTCTGGGGATTTCGGTGTTAGTCATGGAAGCAAATCTAGCTCTGATATCATGTAGAAAGCAAGACAAAAGAATAAAATGAATGGATTTCTTGTGTTTTTCATTGATCCATTGTGAATATATATATATATATATATATATATATATATATATATATATACACACAAAAGTCAATCTAACCTTCCTAATAGATTATAACTCTATAAGACAAGTTTCCTAATAGGTTACAACTCTCTATGTAAACTAGATAAATGCTATAACATTGTTTAACTACTTTTGAAAAGATTTTTACAAGACAAAACAAGGCAATTCATAAGAGAGCGAAAGAAAAAATATAAGTTATTTGTAGATGGTATAGTATAATAGAATTAGAAACTAGTTCGGAAAAGGAAACAAGTATTTACATAGAGTTAGGAAACTTCATATTCTTTCCTATATGATTTAGAATTGTCTTATACATAAATAGGTAGTTTGTGATAAATAATAATATAATATATACAATTTTTCATTCAATTATCTATGATTACTTGGTATATGACTTAGGGTTTTAGATTTGCTGCGAAAAGAATAGCTTTTTTTGAGGAATTTTAAAGCAGAAAGAAACACTTGCAGGTTATTTTCTGGATTCTACCCTTCAGAGTGGAATTGATTGTAGATCTATGCATCGGACCACTGTCGTCCTATGAGGCATGCTATAGTGATTTTCAAAGAGATTTGTGTCCGACAGCCCTAGTTTTCTAGGTTTTTTCTCCTTTTTCCTTGATTTCTTTAAGATTCAGTGACATGAAGAGGTGATTTATGGTTTTGGGACCAAAATTCATTCAGGTGTGGTGTTTTTGTTGAAAGTGATCCTTTCCCTTGAAAGATCCTATTTTCTAGCATTTTTTGAATTTTCAGGGGTTTGTTTGAGTTAGATATGCTTCTATGACTAACAAGAAACCCTCACGAGGAGTTGTATGTCATTATTGCCAAAATCTAGGACATGTAAGCCAGAATTATAGGAAGATGCAAAATAAAAATCAAAGATTTAATTCTCTTTATTATCAAAAATTACTTAAGTGTGCATCTATTTCTATCACTACACTCGTCGAGTCAGGTAAAACCAACACATGTCTTATTTCCTCTTCCTCCATATAGGTCATTCACTCTGGAGCCACATATCATATGACAGATAATTTCAACTTATTTACTACGTTTTAAGTCACACCCTTCTACCTCTACTGTTACCCTTGTAGATGGGTAAACATCTTGTCTAGTTATGTCTCCCATTGGGTTTAAGTATTTCGTTACTTTTGTTGATGATTTCTCTTGTGTCACTTAGCTTTATCTAATGAAAAGTCATTTTGAGCTTTCATTTAGTACCTTTTGTGCACAAAAATTGAGCACAATTCCATGTTTCTGTTCAAACATTGAGAAGTGACGCCAAGGAATATTTATCATAACCTTTTCAATTCTTCATGTCACAACATAGGATTCTTCATCAGACCTCGTATGTTGATACACCCTCTTAGAATGGGGTAACTAAGAGAAAGAATAGACATCTTTTTGATAATGTCCGAGCCCTTTTGTTCCAGATTAATGTCCTTAAACATTTTTTTGGGCCCGCTTGCTTGATCTCCACAACTTGTTTTTTCTTAATAGGATGCCCATCGGTTCTTAATTGTGTTACTCCTGACCACCAATTGTTTCCAAATAATCCATTGTTCCTTATTAATCCCAAGGTATTTGGATGCATATGCTTTGTTTGAGATGTATGTCCTCAAGTCTCTAAACTTGATCCGAAGTCCTTTAAGTGTATTTTTATGGGATATTCTCATGTTCAAAAAGGGTATAGAGGTGTTATTGTCCCACTCTTCGACGTTATTTTATGTCTATTGATGTTGCATTCTTTGAGACTACCCCGGTTTCTCCTTCTTCTCTTTGTTATTAATTCGAGGGAGAATGACCAGGATTTATTAGATACATATTGTTTCCTCACCAATTCCTACTCCGGCTCCATTCGCTCTTGTGCAACCTCCCATTACCGAGGTATACTCTCGGCGCCAAAACCATCCGGAGTCTCGATCGACACTAGCTCTTGATCATCGGATCCGATCCAGTGATGATCTCAGTTGCTCTTCATAAAGGTGGCGTCGGTTTGCTCCTTGATCTCTTCATTTGTTTCCTATAACCATTGGTCGTTTTCCTCCTATTCCTTTATTGCATCCTTGGATTCTCTCTTCCTAACAGTGTTCGTGAGGCGTTATCTCACCTTGGTTGGCGTAGTGCTATGGTGGAAGAAATGCAAGCTTTAGTTGACAATGGTACATGGAACTTAGTGTCTTCACCTACTGGAAAGAAGGCTATTGATTCGTGTTGGGTGTTTAAAAGTTTAATCTTGATGGGTTTATTGCTAGATTCCTACCTTTCACAGATTCCTACCTACCATCCAACCACAACATCCGAAAAGTTAGCTGAATTGAGATTAAAGCAGTTTGGGACCAAGGCACCGGGAAAGCATAACACCTTCAAATGTGAGGCCTAATAATAGCTACTCTTGTGGGCCACTGCATTTGAAACATCATCTCTGATTAATAAAAAAATTGTAATCATTACTCACTTTTTTTTTGGTAATCGTGGTTGTCCAAGACAGTTTGTGCATACCTCAACAAATCTCATAGGCCCTAAAGTTAACAGTCGGATAAACCTCCAATGGTTTTAAAGGTACTTGAACAAATCCGTTACACCAACTAAGCAACCCCACAGGGTTCACTTTCATAATTTAAATAGAACAAAACGAGCAATTCTTTCTACAAAAACTGACAAATTTCCTATTCTCACAATAGCATAGTTATTCCACAAGTTCAAAGATTGCCTTAAAAAACTGCCTCAAATATGGATAGTATTTTAAGATCGTATACAATGAAAAGGACTGCAGTAGCTTATCAGAATAATGTAGCAGTGGATAATCTAGATGACAAAAAAATTTAGTGTTCCAAAATCGTATCTTGAAGAGAGCCTTAAGTACTTAATTAAACATGCAACTTCAGGCAAATAATACTAATAATAAATTAGAATGGAAGTCTAATGCAAGCTTTTGGAGTCTTTTGATAAAAGGATTTGTAAGAAGAAATCTGGCTTTGTTCCTAAATATAAAAAATAGGAAGAACAATGCAAAAGATGAGATATTCAGCATCTACTCGGATTTCAAACATATAAACTAAAAAAGTAAAAATCGAGTAACTGGTAGAAAATGGGATGGACAGAAGGAAAGAATGACAGTCTCAAGTGGAATTATTTGATGCAAGAGAATGCCCTGCTAGTCCTTACAGAAGGAGAAAGGTAAGATAACGGGCTTTTTATCTCTTAGTCGTCAGGATATGGGCAAATATACACTTGCTGAAACTGGAATGAGATGAGGACTTGGTTTGTCTTATAGGAAACTAAAATTCAAGACTGGGGTGGTGTGAAGTCTCAAAATTAATAGAAATAAGTGCTAGGGGTGCAGCTAGAAGGGTGGGTTTGTATTCAGGGATACTGAAGTGGTGGAATTGGTTGGGATGCAGGTAGGCCAGTTCTCCATTTCTTATTATTTTAAATTTTGAAATAATTTTTTTTGTGGATTCTTACGTTATCTATAATCCTACCACTTGAAAGCAGTAGTAAATTTTTCTAGGAGTTAGAGGCCATTTGTGGATTATTGAATGATCCTTGGTGAAGTAGAAGAGATTTTAATGTGACAAGCATAATCGGGAAAGAGGGTGTCTTTATCTATAAAAAGGTTCTTGGAGGTCATTGATGATTTACATTTGCAAACTTCCCTTCACAATACCAAACATCTCAAACATATTATCAGATATGTGTGCACCAAGGCGAATGCAATCAACTAAAATAATAGGAAAAGGAAAAATAAGAGAAAAGATGGTGGTCAAGATAAGAGTTGATTCAGAGCCTTAATCCAACAGCTTAATCCCACCACCACCTGTTTACACTCAAAAGCATCATGTCCTACCATGCTTATTAAACTCTTTCAGAGTAATAAACTGAATTACAAATGTTAATACCTAAATCACTGATAACAAAGACATTTACAGCATATCTCAATGAAAACAAAATATAGAACTCTCGTTTAAGACTGTCAACAATCTTACTGAACCAGGCCTCATAATGTAACAAACTTTGGTAGAAAACACATGTCTAGCAAGTAGCAACCTCACCGATGCAAAAAGGCTCGCCAAGGGCAGATAGATAGTTGAAGGTAAGACAAATCCACTATTTATATGAAAGTCAATCAGAAATAAATGCAGAAAATGCGGAGAGTACCAGCAAAATCAAATTATTAAAACTTACACTCAACTCATCGTAGAAAAATGGATAAAATCAGAAGAAATGAAGACAATAAGACTTAACCAGTTGAAGAATACACGTCAGTGAACAGACACTTAAATTAGCAAATTATGAAGAATTCTTACACCTCAGCTCACAAAGTAACTATTAACAAATTAGGTAAACATTTTGGAACTCATATCAACATGTATACAGGCCCAATAAGGATCACAAGAGCTCTCCAGGATAATAAAGAATTCAAGAAAATCCTCAAAGAAAAAATATAGAAAATAGCAGAAAAACATTGAGCAGGACTTATCGTAGGAACACCTTCCATGTGCTTACCTCATATTTTTGCCAGTCCAACACTTAGCACCATGACTACTCAACATAGGTGAGTTCCCTAACACCACATGTGTAAAATCTAAAAACACCAGAAGGTACAATCTATGACATCAACTTCTTTAAACAAAAATAAAACTTAAAACCTTAATTCTAAAATATAGCATGGAATGGACGGACCGCAAAAAATAGGAATTTGGATAAATAAATATCTATTATCCACATGAAAAGGTTGGACACTTCCAACCATGGAAGAGCAGAAAAATAAGTATACCTGTGAACCCGGTAAAATGTAAGATTACAAGGTAACCATCTTAGAAACCAGTGAACATATAAAAAAATGAAGGTAGACAAAGATCCCTAAATTTACTAAAATCTCATACTAAGTAAACTAACACTCATAACAAAAAAATAATAATAATAATAATAATGATAATGATAATATCTATATCAACCTCTCTGGAATTATACAAAATTTCAGGTATACAAGAAGGATTTTAGGTATACAAAATTTCAGGTATATCAACCTCGCTGCAAGATGGTTGAAGGGGAGACAAATGGGCTAGTATGCAATCAAAGTTACCAAAGCCTGGAAACCCAAAGCACATAGAACATAGATTCTCATATAGAACTTAGGAATCTGAATGAGAGAAGCACAACCACAATTCATAAAATTCACCTTTGTCATGCAACTAATGATTCAAAAGAACAATGGATGGAAGAGGATTGCCTTTACCTACGCATTTCTAATTCCATTGACAATGAGGTAATCAGTTTAATTAATCATTTTGAATTTGTTAAAGAATTAATGGATTACTTAGAGTTTCTTTATTTTGGGAAAAGGAATGTCTCAACGAATAGTTGAGGTGTGTAAGGCTTTTCATCGACCTGAAAAACAGGACCGATCTCTTACTGCCCACTACATGGAATTCAAGAAAACTTATGAAGAGTTGAATATGTTGTTGCCTTTTAGTGCCCATGTCAAAGTTCAGCAAACTCAGAGAGAATATATGGTTGTTATGAGTTTTCTAGCTAGTCTTTCCTTCAAAATTTGATATCATTCTCTCTGATCCTAAGATTTCCTCGCTCAATCAAACGAATTTCGTCTGCTCACATTAAATACATGATAATACCTTAAATAGATTAGTTGTGCTTTCGGCAAATAAGTATGCCAAGTTGTTGAAGTCTGTTTCTACTCCCACCACTACACTTGCCAAGTCAAGTGAACTCGACACATGTCTTATGTCCTCTTCCTCCAAATGGGTCATTAACTCTAGAGTCACCGATCATGTCTTATTCAGTAAGTGTTTTAAGTGTTTTAAGTGTTTTGAGTGTTTTGAGTGTTTTGAGTGTTTTGAGTCAGTATTTGTCATCTCCCACAGTCAGTTATTGGGCAACTGTAGAGCATCCTATACTACTTAAAAGAAGCTCCTGGACGTTGAATATCGTATAAGTATGGGTATACCAGAATTAAGTGTTTTTTGGTATGAGACTAGGTAGGATCCCAAGGAAGATAGAGGATCCCACCTCGAGATGTGTATCTTTGTTGAAGGAAATTTGATTTTGTCGAAGAGTAAGAAATGAGTGTTATGCCATGATCTAGTACGAAGTCAAAATATTGAGCCATATGCAGTCACATAATACAAGATCTTATGGATACGTCAATTATTAATGGAAATGGGCATCGAAACCGATTACCCAGTAGAGCTTTGGTGTGATAACCAAGCTACTATGCATATAGCATCTAACTCGGTATTTCATAAATGGACCAAACATATTGAGACAGATTATTATTTTGTGTGTGAGAAGATCCAGTTGAGGTTGATCTTTATAGGATATATAAAGACTGGAGAACAGTTAATAGATATTTTCACAAAACCTTTGAGTGAGGATCGAGTTAGTTATTTTTTGCTTAACGAGTTGGAGCCTTGATCGGCGTATCTTTCGGCTTGAGGGAAGTGTCGTAGTATTGTAAATTAGAAGCTAGTTGGAAAAAGAAAATTTGTATATAGAGTAGAATTAAGAAACTTACATTATTCTTTCCCTATTTAGTTTAGGATTGTCTTGTTCTAACTTGGATTAAATTATATATGATTTTTAAGGTTTGCGTTGGTGGGTTTTACAGCGTTAGCTCCCTTTTTAGTTGTTCCCCTTTAGTACCTCGATTGTACTCTTAGCGACTATTTGTATTCTTTTTGTAGTTAATACATCTGATTTTGCAATAAAAAAATAAAATAAAGTTTGGGATTGTCTTGTATTTAAATAGGTTATTTGTGATCAATGGAAAATACAATTTTCCTCAATCCATCTCTCGCTACACACAACAAAGGGTTGAATTGATTCACATATTAAGGCAAGAAAAGATTAAAAGAAAAAAAATAATAATTAGTAGATATTCAAGTTTCAAACACACTCATATCAGCATGCATGCACGCCCAAAGATGATCCCAGAGCTCTTCCTCGAGAAGGACTCAAAAAATTCGTCAAAAAAAAAAAAAAAAAAAGAAGAGCGATAAAAAAAGATAAAAACAATAATTATTATTCTTCTTTAACCAGAGCCTCAATGGTACTTACCTTCCAGTGATGCCTCATATCTTTCTGGTCAAATATAGCACACCATGACTGAAATCAGTGATTCCCTCTTTGCCATTATTTAAGATCTTTGAA
The DNA here is from genome assembly GCA_016808115.1 of Tetrastigma voinierianum. Lineage (NCBI taxonomy): Eukaryota > Viridiplantae > Streptophyta > Magnoliopsida > Vitales > Vitaceae > Tetrastigma > Tetrastigma voinierianum. Next base: position 397,752 of record JAEQBH010004678.1, read on the forward strand.
GTTGCCAATGAGTTATCTTGATTCAGACATCTTCTGATCCGACTACTGAGTATATATGAATTGTAAGTATGGCTTGGATTAAAGTTTTGTACTGGTTCAAGCGCAGAATTAATACTAGTATAGCATTAGGGATTAAAGAATTTCATATTAGGTATATAGTTATTTGAATGAAAAATATAAAGTTCCCTACCCTGATGATTAGAAATTAAGTGTTTGAGTAACCTCAAATCAAAGGAATAATTTTTAGAATATAAAATGATAATACAGCAACCTTTACCCACCGTCGAACCCGTCAGGCCAAATTGAGGTGATGAATTTGTGGATGATCCCATCCGCCTGCAAAATATTCTATTTAAAAAATAGAATCTGACAAGTTCAAACCATCAATTAAAAAAAACATAATATGAATTGATTGCGCAAAGAGGAAACAAAAGGCTTAGTTTAAAACTCTAATCTAACAAGTTCAAACCATAAATTCTAAACTCCACCATACCCTTTATTGATCATCACTTATGATCACCTGCTCTAACGTCAATTACTAAACCCCATCACTTGCCATCATACTCATATCGGAGCCTTAAAAACACCTATCACTTCCTCAGACATCCATTAAGAACCAAGACATGAAATAACACCCTGCGCCTGCATCTATAATTTACCAAGACAACAAAAGGCTTGGACTGATTCACATATTATGGCAGAGGAAGAATAAATAGAACAAACATTACACTTCATCATCTATCATCCTCAGAGCCTTAACACTATCACTTCATCCAACATCCATTAAGAACCAAGACATGAAATAACCCCCTGCGCCTGCATCTATAATTTACCAAGACAACAAAAGGCTTGGACTGATTCACATATAATGGCAGAGGAAGAATAAATAGAAAAACAAACATTAATTGTTGGATATTCAAGTAAATATTCGGAGTTACAAACACACAAACTTAAATCAAGATGCATGCATGTCCAAAGATGATCCCAAGAACCTTCCTTCATGTAAGGACTCAAGAGAATTGTTCAAAACAAAAAGATAAAGAGACAGCAGTAAGAAAGATCAGGAAACAAAACTTATTTTGTTCCTTCAACAAAACTTCAAGCAGCTAAAACCTTCCATGAATTACCTAATAACTGCATCCAGTCCAATATAGCATGACCTCATTAAGGAGGTTCCCTACTGCCATTATTTAAATTCTTTTGAAATCATAACAGCTCTACTAATTCAAAGGTCTTCCAATCCAACACCAGAATTTATACGGAGTGCATCAAGGTACAACTTACAAATTGGATTAAACCCAGGTTAATATATATTAGAGTATAACAACTAGATTAAAATTCACCGATGGTACATAGTTATTTGAATTGAGAATATAAAAAATTATCATCCCAATAATTGATTAGAAATTGAGTGTTTGCAGAAAACAACCTCCAAAATCAAAGATATATTTAGAATATAAAATGATGACCACTCACAAATTTAAACTTTTCTACCAATCAAACCCGACAGACCCAATTCACACTCGTGGATTTTTGGATGATCCACTTGCAAAAGATTCTATTTAAAATTCTAATATGATAAGTTCAAATCATCAATTAAGAAAATATATATTATGAATAGAAAACGCAAAGAGAGAAGCCACAGAGTTCCCTTTCCAAGTTTAAAGCTTTTTCATATCCTTTGATCGTCGCTTATGATCAGCATACCTTCTATAGACCCCACCATGCCATCATATATCATACTACGGAACCTTTAAAAAACCCTCATCCTCTTGATCCAACATCCATTAAGATCCAAGACTTCTAAACATCATCGCCTACATTTTAATTCTCAAAATCAACAAAGGCTTGATTGATTCATAGCCAAGAGAAGAAGAATAAATAGAAAAAACAAACATCAATCGGTAGATATTCATGTAAATTATATGTTTTCAAACATGAAACTAGTATGCATGAATACCCCAAGGTGATCCATAGCTCTTTCTGGAATAGGAGTCCATTTAAATATTCATGTAAATTCTCAAGTTTCAAACACAAAACTTGCATTATGCATGAAAGCCCAAAGGTGATCACAGCTCTTTCTGAGTAAGAATCGTAGGATTCGTCAAAGGAAAAAATAAAGAGGAGGGAGGCAGTAAAATCTGAAAACAATTATTATATTCCTCTAACAAAACTTCAAGCAGCTAACACCTTCCATGCAATACCTCATATTTGCACCATAATCCAATATAGCACCATGACCTCATCAAGGGGGTGTGTTCCCTACAGCCATCAGTTAACATCTTTTGAAGTCGTCCACAGCTCTACTAATTGAAAGGTTTTCCAATCCAACCCTAGAATTTATATGGATTGCATCAAAGTACAACTTGGATTAAACCCAGGTTACTACTGTATCAGCGTTAACAACAAGAAACTGAGATTAAAAATTCCATCCAATGGGAATATAGTTATTTGAATTGAGGATATAAAACATTATAATCTCAAATAATAGAAATCAAACAATCAATTACAAGACTTCTTTAAAATATAAAATGACGACAACTCACAAACTTAACCTTTTCCGTCAATGAACCCGTCGAGACCTAATTCATACTCATAAATTCTTTGTGAGTCACCTACAAAGATTTTATTTGAAAGTCAATCTTACAAGTACAAATCATCCATTAAAAAGATATATAATATGAATTGAAAGTGCAAAGAGAAACCACAAAGTTCCCTTTCCCAGGATTTCAAAACTCTGCCATACCCTTTGATCATCCCTTATGATCCCACTGTACATCTACCCATCAACACCTTAATCTATCATCCTTAGAACCAGCAAATCATCTTCATCCAACACCCATTAAGATCCAAAACATGAAATAAACCCCAATGTGTGCACCTATAATTCTCCAAAAGACGACAAAAGGCTTGAATTGATTGGAATATTAAAGGCAGAAGAATAAATAGAAAAACAAACTTCAGTCGGTAGATATTCAGGTAAATATTGTAAAAAAAAATTGCAAACTTGCATCAGCATGCATGCCCAAATGTGATCCCATAGCTCTTCCTGAAGGAGGACTCAAGAAATTCATAAAAAGAAAAAATAAAGAAAAAGCAATAAAAAAATTCAGAAAACAATAATTATTCTGTTACTCTTAACAAAACTTTAAGCAGTTAACACCTTCCATGCAGTACCTCACATCTGTACTACAGTCCACTATACCACCATGACCTCATCCAAGCCCAGGTCCCTACCAACAGTTAAATCTTTTCAAGTCATCAGAGATCTACCAATTCAAGTGTTCAATCAACCTAAATTTATACGAGATTGCATCAAATTACTACTTGGATTAAACCCAGGTGAATGTATCAGAGTATGCAACTGAGATTAAGAATTCCAACTGATAGGGTATATAGTTATTTGAATTAAGAATATATCAGAAATTATCATCTCAATTCTTGATTAGAAATTAGTGTTCAGAAATCAACCTCCAAAATCAGTATATCTAGAACATGAATGATGAACAAACGTCATCTTTTCCATCAATCAAACCCTGTCATACTCGATTCAAACCCTTGGATTTTTGGATGATCCACCTGCTGATTCTATTTAAAAGTCCAATCTGACAAGTTCAAATAATCAATTAGAAAAATATATAATATGAATTGAAAGCACAAAGTGGGAAACCACATAGTTCCTTTTACTAAGTTCCAAAACTGAGCCATATCCTTTGATCGTCACTTATGATGCATACCTTCTCGAACCCCATCATCTATCATCCACTCTAGGGCCCTTAAAAATTGCCGGTCCTCTTCACCCAACATCTATTAGATTTAAAGATGAAGAATAAATGAAAAACAAACTGTTGATAGGTAGATATTCAGGTTTCAAACAGACAAACTTGCATCAGCGTATGCACAAATCCCAGAGCTCTTCCTGAAGAAAGAACTCAAGAAATTATCAAGAAAAAATAAAGCATTAAAAAACTCAAGTAATAATTATTACTGTTCTATAACAAAACTTTAAGCAACTAAACACCTTCCATGCAAGTACCTCATATCTACACCAGTCCGATATAGCACCATGACCTCGTCAAGGAGGGTTCCTCCTACTGCCATTAGTTAAAATCTTTTGAAGTCGTCAACAGGTCTACTAATTCAAACTTCTTCCAATCCCACTGAATTTACTTCAGTTTACATTAAGTATGGCAACTGATTAAGAATTCCACCATTGGATATATATTATTTTGATTAAAACGCTCAGAAATTATTATCCAAATCATTGATTAGAAATTGAGAGTTCCAGAAATCAACCTCCAAAATCAAAGATGTTTTTAGAATATAAATTGACGAACACTCACAAACTTAATCTTTTCCACGAATCCAACCCGTCGGACCCAATTTACACCCGTGGATTTCTGGATGATCCACAAGCAAAATATCCTATCCAATCTGACAAGTTCAAATCATCAATTGAAAAAAATTTATGTGGACTGAAAGCGCAAAGAAGGAAACCCCAAAGTTTCTATTCCTAGTTTCAAATCTCCCACATATCCTTCGATCATCCCTTATGATCACCATACACCGCATCCGTTCTACGAATTCACCACCGCCATCATCAATCATCCTCAAAAACCATTAAGAAACACATAAATGAAGATCCAAGACGTGAAATAAACCACATCGCCTTATCTATAATTCCATAAAACCCCTAACACACCTGTCATGCTCATCCAACATCCACCGCCTTCATCTAGAAACCTCAAACCCCTCCCTATAGCACCGCCCTACCTGGTACAGCCAAGTATTTATACTATTCTACGCCGTATTCGACGCGGGAGGCCACCGACATGATTCGACGCGGGGAGCCACCAACATGAGCCGTGGTTCACGCGATGAAAATTGGCGGACCTTTCCCTTTACATACTGGATTAACAGGCGCCGGCTTAGGATTTAACTGAAAGAGTAATTACATTCTGGCGTGTTAAATGCATCGTCATTAAAAACAAATTTATAGATGAAAGGCCAGAATTCTTGGCCCCAAAGCGTATACTATATCACGCGTGCCGTCTCTGCTTTTCTTACTCCGTTTTAACTTGCAACGGCGTGTTCTTGTCAGAAGTGTGTTCGTTTAAGCGAATAGTCGGGAATGAGGCGAGAATGGCGTTGAAAAATAGTGAGAATGGGCGTCGGGAAATGTTTTGAAACGGTGGATAAGGAAGAAGGCAGAAGTTCGAGGACTGTGATATCAGGTATAATGTTTTGTCTAGGCCGGTTGTGATGTCCGTTATAATGTTTAAAATGCGGTTGTGATGTCAGGTAATTTTGAAATTTAATCGGTTGCTGATATCAGTGTAATGTTAAAAATCGGTTGTGATGCTCCGATTATGGGTCAAAAATCGGTTGTGATATCGATATTTGAAGCATATCCGGTTTGTGATCTCATTGACTCAGGTTGTGATATCGTGGTCCGGTATATTCGAATTATTATATCGGTGAATTAGATGCCACGGTTGCCGTCGAGATAAATTGGTGTTCGGTTGATAATCCCGGATTGTGGTTTACCGGTTTACAAATCAGATGAAACATGCTCGATGAGATTCAAATTGAGTGTATCTTATAGAAGTTAATAAAAATCCATATCGAGAGAGAGGGTTTTCTTAGCCAATCCAATTAATAATCGAATGGCTAATAATGCTTAAATAACAATTTCATAAAAACATATACGATTTCTTGGAATCTTCTTTCATATAAAACATGCGAAAGAACGTTAAAGGTCTCTGTTGTTTGCGATTTTTAAGCTGAGCGTTATTTGATATTTAATCGCATTTTATTTTTGCGGATGGTTGGATCGTAATCATTTATTCGCAGTGATTAGTTGATGCTCGATTGATGCATTTAGTAGTAATGAGAGTAATTTTAATACTTTAAAGTTAGAGTAATTTGTTTTAAGACATCAAAATTAATAAATTGTTATTATCCGGATATTTTTGTAATTGGATTAACTTTGATTGAATGGAGGCTCGAATGTATAGGAAAACCCAGACGGTTGTTATTGTGATAAAGATCGGATAAAGGGAGATAGTGAAAATCTAAGAGTTACCCTTGCATGTGAAGTGGTGGAGCGTATAGGCATGCAAAGAGAATAAGTCGAATGTGGAACTTGAGATCGAAAAGGCAGACGAAAAATGTGATTGTCGATTTAAGATAATCGATTGTGATTGCCCAGTAGTGATGATTGGAGTGTTAAAGTTGTTTGTGGATTTCATAATCATGTCGGCCGATAAACAGTGGAGGGTCACTCCTTATCTTTGATCGATTATCGGATGGGGAAAAGCTATGTTATGTCAGATATAATGAACTTGAGTGAAGCCAAGGAATATTCTATTTGTCTATAAAAAATCATGGCCAGTATAATGTTATGTATAGAACCAATATACAATGCTGCGTCATAAACATCGACTATAATAAATCTTAGGTAGATCGAAATCTGACAACTAATGAAACAGGCGAATGAATGTAAATATATCGAATGGCGTAGGAAGGATGAGTCGAGCGATTGTATGTGAGACTTGTTTTGGCACATCCTGCTTCTATTCGGTTGTTGAATGCATTTGCGATGTTACAATTATGGATTGCGAGCATAAAACCCAGCCAGGATATAGCATGACACGGAGATTGTAGGTGTGACATCGACAAATTTGACTTTTACATGGCATTTATACTTGGCAGCGACCTTAGACCATACATGGGCAATGGATTCCTGAAGTTTAATGTTCTTCGTCGATTACCCTAATGTCATTATTCTTGATAGGGAGTTATGGCCTTAATGAGCAGCTGTGCAGTTAGTATTCCTCTGCAAACAAATCTTACGTACGAGATGGCATATATGAAAATCTGCTTGAAACTATAAGAAGTTGTTTGAGCGAAAGAGAGTGGGAGGCATTCATGTCGGCTTGGAGTGTCCTTGTGTTTTCTTGAAGAGGGCCGACCCCTACGAGAGAAATTTAAGATCGTTGACAATGATTCTTATCTTCTGCAGATAGAGTAAAATATGTGAGTCATGGTGTTTCCTTATAGGAAAGATTGTCCTTGAACTGGACCAGGATAAAGTATTGCATTTTAATGATGTCGCGCGAATAGAGTCGTTAATTCGTATGATTTTATTTACATATCATACATAAAAATGATTTTTATGTATGTTCTGTTTTTTAAAAGGGCCGAGTGCATGCAGGATTTGAAGGGCATCTTGGTTCATCTCAAGGGGATTTCGAGGATTCTTGGAATGTAAATAAATGCTCTTATTGAGTTGCAACATAAGGAAATAAAAGTTTCATTTGAGAGAGTATTTACGTTGTTAGACATCGATTGACAATGCTATGTTAAAGAATTGCGGGGTATCGTATCTGGGGCTTCACTCGATATGATGTTAGTGGAGTTTAAAGAAGCGAAGTCGAGTTAGATCTGACAGGGAATATGATTGCGTTAAGCGGGCCTCATATGGGTTGCCTTGTGCGCACGAACTTCTGGAAGCATCAAGAAGGCCGCTTGTTCCCTTGATGGTATTGTTCGCATTGGAGGAAGTTGGATCCTTGGCCAGGCAATGTCTTGTCTGAGTTGACAATTAGTCTTGAGATTGATAGTATTTTGGGACCGGTTGCGATTGTGACAAGACGGGTAAAATAGCATTAAAAGGAAGTTGAGAGAGTTAGCTTGCCTGCACTTGGCATCTATCATGTCCACCACTTGAGAAAGGTTAAGGAAAGGGTCGTCGAGTCGTTGAAAATCAATTTATACACCAAGCGAGCTCCTTCTTTATTTGATATTGAAATTAGCCCACGATGATGCTTCTCCATTACTTTGCATGTTAAAGTGAAATGCAGGAAGGAAAAAAATTGAGTACATTGATGTTTCCACATCAAATACGTGACATATAGTGAACATCGTGGATCGGCCAAGGCGGATGGTCATTGTGGATATCGCTCGATTCTTTGAGTTCGCAGGGAATGGGAAGGCCGGATGGGGAGCCGGTTCGACACGATTTGGTTCGTGAGCTTCACTTTCATGATGGTGACCAGCTTTAGCTGGATCAATTGATCGTGTTCTTGAGTTGGTTATTCCATTATCATGGTTTGACTCACTTTTGCTCCATATGATAGATGGATGACTTTACGACATGGGTCATTTGATAGCCTCGGTACAATATTGTGTTGATCCATTTGCTCCGATTAGACAATGCCTAACATATCACCATTGAGATCACGTATCACTTTTTGCACCACTTCTGGCCCGAGATTGCACTTGGGTTGTTGAGGATTGTCATTTTAAATGCAGGTATGTTAAATTTTATTCTATACCGATATTCAAATTCAATGTTTTTCATATTTTTGTTTTTGACATAGTACGATCTTTATTGTAAAATTCACGGTTCGACATCACATTACTCCCAAATTGCATCTGTGGCGTAATTCACAGATGCAGTGTGCTCGAGGATGGGAGATCCCTTATGTACCTCGGCTTGAGGCTTTAGATCATCACTAGGGACGGAGCTTCGAATGTAGCGACTGAGAACATTGTCTTAGATGAAACATGATGTATTTACAACGGACGGATGATATCTAATTGAGTGTAATATACTTTTTAAAATCCATGCCTTGTTTTTATATTGGTTTGCTATTTTTTGTGAAGTTTTCTTAATTATTGATTTATTTATTGTGAAGAGTGAGGTCCTTCATCCTTATTTATTCCAACACTTATAGTGTGCTTTTGATTAAAACTATAAATTAATCTAGTAGTGTTTAGATTATTTAATCCATTTTATGAAACGAGAATAAATCTCGATCATTATTACTTAGGTTCTTTGAAAAGGAAGTAATGTAATGTAACAACTAATAAAATACAATACAATTAATCCACATTATCTATTTTAACATGATGACATTAAGGATCTAACAAGTAATACATAAACATAAAACTGAGTCTTTTTTTTCCTCTTGACAGACATAAACGTTAGTAAGATGCAATTAGAATCGATGGTGCAGTCTTTGAAGGATCAGATGTAGGTCTTTGGAGGAGCAAAATGAAGGCTGGTGGAGGAGGAGTACCGGTCAATTTGGAGGATCATCCCCGATGATGGTGGAGGATCAGGCGATCTTTGGTGGAGGATAGACAAAGTGGGAGGCTAAAGGGATGTAGCGGTGATGGTGTCTTTATGACATCTTGGGCTGGTGATGGAGTCTTGTGATATCTTGTCAGTCTCTTGGCCCCGGAAAAGTATGTCATGCGCCTGGATTCAGTGCACCCGAAATGTCGGCACTGCAGTCTCTTCCCCGGATATCACGTACCTCGATGAGTCAGTAACAAACGTACGCTGCATAAAATAATATGTGAACTTAATATTAGTAATATATTAAAATGTTAAGTATCAAATTATGTCTGATTTGGATTACTAGGTCGACAGAAGTCCATGTTAAAACACAGTATCCTTTTGGTAGATCTGACATGAGCATAGAGGATTGTGCATGTCGTAGGAACGATCTAAGGTATGGGGAGGTTGGGCGGTGGTCAGATATGATCATGCCGGGCCATTATACTGCAGGTACACTCTCTTTGAGCACGGAGTATGGGGCATCGTCGACTCTCGACTACGATCGGTCGATGGGTGATCGTGCATCTCTCCCAATCTTTGAACCAATAGTGCTCACGGTCAGGTCGTGGGGTGTGAAGGCCCGCGGAGGAATGAGTACGAGATACTGACGGCGGCGTAAGACCGCTCGGATGATATGGCTCCACAGCATCGCACTTTATGCATCAGTCTCTGTGCAATATCGGGAAAGGGGTGCTCGGCTCTCGATGATCCTCATATGGCTCCCGACGAGGACCTGCGAAATCTGCGTCGTCGAGTCTCTCCCGAGAGCCAGGCGCAAACTATGCGGAATCCGTGGGGCCTCCGGCGCGGTGCGTGGAGCGTGACTCGGTGTCACGACATATAGGAGAAAACATCTCGGAGAAGTGCTGCGTAAATCGAGAGCCTACATATCAAGTAAGATAATTAATATCAATATCATCGATAAACATTGAAAATTAATACAAGCGGTTCGAAAATTGTCATGTCATTACTGTAAAAGTCACGTAGCCACTGCTTTGTGCTTTTACTCAGGCACAGTGCGGTAGTGAGTTATATATGGTATGCTAAACCATTGCCACTGAGCATAGCTACGGCCATGCGGGATCAGGAATGGCTCCAAATTGCACTCTTTGCGACCTTTGGTTGCGCTCTTATCGACCAAATGGGGTGACCAGCGATAGACAAGAGAAAGCTCAGTAGCCATTACTGCATCATCATCGGATGGCGCGCATCAGTAATAGTCGAAATGATCCTCATTCCGCAGTGAGTCGAGCCCGAAGGAGAGCGACCTTTGCTTTCGATCTCTACAGATGCGTCTACGTCGGTAGTGCCAACAACTCCGCCCAATAAAGCATTGGCGTAGTCACGTGGCGTTTTGTGAGAGCGATATCATCGATCAATTAACAGGTATATATATGTAAGATGGATCGGCACGTCGTCCTAGTGTGATGGTCATCTCACCAAATGGCATATGAAATGTAGTGGATCTAAGGTGCCACGCTCCTGGCCAGAGCAACGTAGATTACCCTTTCATAGCTTCGATGATTCATGACTAGTCAGCGATGCCGAAGAAGCGGATCGATGTACGGAGTCTCATAAATCTGAGGACCTCTCCATATCTAGCTCCATAATTGCGACTTTGCACCATGATTACAGTACGATTTCAATGGTGCTCGATCCTCTGATAAAGTAGCGAATAAATTGCAATTCGAGTTACGTAGCTAAAATTAACATATATATATATATATATATAGCTTTGAATGATGATTGTTTACCTCTCCCTGACCATATCTTTCTTGCAATATGTTTTGTCAAAACTCATAATATATATCGATGAGTCCTCCAGAGCACCCTCGAATACCTCCTCATGCTCATCCTTTATCATGCGCTGAGGATGCTCAGTGAATCTGAATTCTTTGGCTCCAACCTCTCTCAATTGAACCGTCGTCTACGCTCGGAGTCAGGTCGGTCGTAAAGGAGTGCACTAGATCTTATATCCTCCTCGAATACGTGGTGGCATATCTATTTCAAAGAAAATAAACATTGATAACTTAAATAAATATATCATTAAATAAAGAAATATGCGTGAGATGATCACTTTCGTGCTATATCTCTGGAAAAATATAGTGCAGATAGTATGCACTTTTTTATTTTTTGGAGTGGGCCGTTAAAATTTTGATATGATGGTTATCCCTAATCATTCAATAAGAAATACCAAGTGGGATGAGGCACTTTAAAATCAAACAATCACACTCCATATGTTTTCTAGGCACCTCCTGTGAATGATAAAAACAACTAGGCAAAGACCATATTTGGGGTTGGCAGAATTAAATTATATAGAAATACAGGATAGTTAGTGTGAAAGAATTAGATTGAAGAAAATGATATTATGTATGTGTTAGGTAAAATACAATCTTAAAATGACCTACTCGGCTTCCATTCAGCCCAGCCCTTAACTAGTTATTGTTCACCTATTATTTTCTCATATAAGTTACTAATTATTGTTCACTATTTTCTCATATAAGTTTATAAATTTCTGCTTTGCATTACTTGAAGAAATTATATGACTAATAATCATGTGGACTCAGATGCACTTAAAATCTTGAGCACATTAAGAATGAGGAATTCATATTGCACTCTACCTTTATATAATACCATCTAAATTACAATAGTATTTACTTGAAATCAAATCCAGGACATCATCAAATCAGGTTAAGTGCAATCAATCACAGGACATCATCAAATCCGGTAAATAAATTTAAATCAGGACATCCACAATCAAATGACTTGTAATTAAATCAGGACATCATTCAATCAGGAATGTTATTATAAATCAGGACATGTTAAATCAGGTCAAGCGCATTAGTCGGACATTGTATCCAAATCAGTTGAAGATAAAATTCCGGACATTGTGTCAAGATTATTCATGGATTAGGACATCTACTTTTATCGGGAGAGAATAATATCATCAGGACATGTAGGAATCAAAAATATTTATATCTCTGGATTCAATGAATCCCGGACGCTCATTTTCATGTTTAGAATCAGAACACGATTCAGTATTAAAAAAATCGGAAGGCAAGAAAAGCGAAACAGCTTACTTGATCTCGGTTTAGGAGTTCTGCGGTTTGGTCTGGGGAGGATCGTGGAGTTCTGCGGGTGCGGAGGTTGAGTCATTCTCTCTCCCGGATTTGGGGGTTTTGTTTTGGTAAGAAATGGGGAGGATGGGTTTGGGGGTTTGGGGGAACAAATTTGAGGGGTGTCGATAGGGTTAGGATGGAAATTTTTTTATGGAATGGGGTGTAAAAGAGATAATATTAAATTGTATTTAGTATTAAATTGGGTAGAATATCAATAAGGGTGTGAATAGAACTACTCTTAACTGAACTCAAAGAACTGAAATACTAGTTTTTTATTTTTTGACAACAACTGAACTACTTGTTAATACGATTTTGTCTATGCTAAAAAAAAAAAAAAGATATCCCTCTTGTTACGATTTTGTCTAAAATAAAAAATGAGAACTTAATGAAATAATTAGTAATACCTTAGAGCTGTGGTACACGAGGATTGAGAAAGGAGTTTATTATTATTTTATTTTTATTTTATTATCTATAAAATAAAAATAAAAAGAGAATATTATGTTTATCAATATTATTCTATTTAAAAAAGAGGATTTGAAGATTCCGAAACCAAGGGCTAGTTAACTGACTTGGCAAATAATTCTTAAATGATGTTGCACGTATAGAAGGAATATACTCTTCCTAAAATACCAATTTTCTCAACTAATTAAAAACAAAAAACAAAAAAAACAATGATTTTTAACCCTAAAAGCCTAAGATTGCAAATGAATTCCTATTCTTGTTGAACTTGTCAATGAGGAGAAAGGGCAATTAAGTGGTTGGACTCGACCCTATAGTGGTTGGAATCTACTGTAAAGACGTGTTCAAGTTTCATTGTGCATGTTTTCTCTAACCTCTCTTTGGTAAATGGGATATGGAGTTTTGGTTTAAAATAGTATTTTTTTTATTTTAAAAATTATAAAAATAGTTTGTATTTTAAACTATTATCCAATTTAATGTGTTTGAGTCATATATGCGATAATTAGGATGATGCCGTTGTCATGATCAAATTGGACAATAGTTTGAAATGTAAACCATTTTAGTAAAAATATTTTCAAAAAATATTATTTTAATCCAAAACTCTGGGATCTGCCCATTTCTCATGGCTAAACAAATCCTGGTTTCAAAATGTGAAACACAGAATGCTTATATTGTTTTCTTTATTTTCAAGCATCTTTCTTGGGCCATAGCTCATGTCATATGTTTATATTCTGATTATTTTTCTAATTAAAATCAGCTGCAATATTGTGCAGCCTTTTTGCCAATCAATAAGGTCCTAATTCTTCAACTGAAAAAACAAACTGAGAGAGAAAGTTCGACCTGGTTGATGCTAAACTATCATGAAATGGATTCTTTATTTACTATTAATTAACGTGACGGGTTCTTCATGTTATATCAGAGGTTTGTAGCTTATTAGAAAGTTCTTCATGCAAATTAAATATCCTTGTAAGATACAGCATCATAATGCATAAGAATTCATTCCATTTGTTGATAATGACATAGACATGACCATTTGGACATATTTGTAGGGGAAAGATGAAGTTTCTCAATACATTCATAAAATGAATTGCACATAGGTAATAAAGAAAAGGTTTTAAGGTGTTCAGTACACCCTATGAAAAAATATTTGATCTTTAGTTAAAAAGTCAAACAACAAAAATAAACCCTAAAATAGCCCTCATTAAACCCTTCCACGTCAGTCGTTTGGATCCTCCTCTTGTCCTTCTTATTTTTCTTGTTCTTCATCTTCTTCTTCTTCTTCATCCGCAAATCAAAAAAGAAAGGGAATTGTTAGAGCTCCAAACCTTTACATATGAACTCCCTCATCTTCTTCTCCTTTTGTTTTTCATTCTGTTTCGCTAGAGGACATTTGGTGCATTTCGATTTCGCCAGAAAATAGAGCATTCAACTCATCTTCTTTGTCAAACAACCAAACACTTCGTCTTCTCCATTCGTTTTTCATTCTATTTCGCTAGAGGACATTTTGTGCATTTTGATTTCGTCAGAAAGTAGGGCATTCAACTAATCTTCTTCATCGAACAGTCAAGCACTTTGTCTTCTCCGTTTGTTTTTCATTATATTTCGTCGAAGGACATTTGGTATATTTCAATTTCGCCATAAACTAGGCATTTGGCAAGTCAATAAGTTCAATCTTCAACATTGTAACCTCAATCTACAAAACAGATAACATGAAAGGAGGTACATGTAATACCCCAAATTATACCTTGACAGTTTTATAACATATTTAGGATATAATAAAAATAAATGTATATTTTGAATAAAATAATGCTAAAAATAAAATAAGAAAACCCATTAATCTAAGGGGTGAGGGTATATTAATAATTTACCAATCATGACTTAAAGGTCCTTAAGATGAAAAGATTGTATGCTAAGTTAGAAATTAGATAAGCTGATTTGAGAATAAAAGGAAAATGAAGGACTAAGTTGCAAAAGCAAAAAATGGGATAAGACCAAACATGGTCTTAGAATTCCCATTTGGCTTAGAAAAAGTTTAAGGCAATTACGGTGGAAGAAGAAGAAGGAAGAAGCAAGAAGGTAGAAGAGAAGTTCAAGAATTTAAAATTATGGATACTAATTAAAGGGAATTTTATAGAATATGTGTATGGAAATATCTTATAGAAACTATGTGTTTAAATGTGTAAGGAATTGTGTTTAGGTTGAGTTTTCCTTGTTGGTTAGGAATTCTCCTACCTTCAACAATGAAGTTGTTTGGTTTGGTTGTGGTCCTCAATGGAGGAAAAAATTGTATAGAGAAAATGTTGGGTTTTAGGGGAGATGTTGTCCGTTTTTTTTTAATCCATGTTTTTGTTTTGGCCATAACTTGGCCATCACTTATCCAAATTGAGTGATTTAAAATTATGGGTAAATTAGCCATCACTTATAGAAGAACAATTCTCCGTGAAATAAGTGTATCCAAATTTGTACCCCATTAGACCCATAAAATTCGTCAAAGTGAGGCTCTATTTTCGGGTCAATTACAGTTTCCAATTACGTCACGATTTTGGGTTTCGAACGATTTGGTATTTAGGCCATAAGTTGAGTTTCATTTATCCAAATTGAGTGATTCAACTTGTTGGGTAAACTAGACTTCTAGGAGAACAAATATTTTTGAAATAAGTATATCCAAATTTGGATCCCATTGGACCCAGAAAATTCGTCAAAGTAAGAGAATAATTCTATTCACGGAAATGCATCTCGGAAGCAGTCCACTGAGCGGAGTAATTCGAGTTATTTTAAATCAAAACTTGAGTTATCTTTAGTCAAATAGAGTGATTCAAATTTTTGTACAAACTAGACATATGTGAGAACAATTTTCATGAAGAAATTATGATCAAATTATGTCTCTATCATTCCTAGAAAATATTCAAATATATAACACAATTCCATGTGCATTTCACAGAAGCTGTTCGGGAGCGATTCGAATATTTAGACCATATCTCCCAAATTAAAAGTTCAAATGACATGATTTTTGAACCATAAGAAACTTAAGACATAAGAGTATACTGAGTTAGAAGATCACTTTCTCTAACAATCTCGTTTACAGGGTCAAAATTGTAATCAAAAATGGACTTGAGAGTTGCCTCGAATTGTTCAGGCATAATTGGTTATAGAGTGAAGTACAGCATAAAGGCTATATAAATGTATTGTTATATGAAATAATGCATCATAGTAAGTTGATCACGATAACATGTGTTATGAAAGCTAAAGAGAATACACGTATAATTTTATTATATGAAAAAGTGCAAAGTACAGTTAAATGTTTATAAGAGATTATTTGATAATGAATATCTCATAGAATGCATATGATATAGGTAAGTTATTCATGTATATGAGATATCTTTTCTAATACTGAAAGATTATTAAGAAAACATAATAAAATTGATTACTTTACTTATGGTAGGTAGTTGGATAGATAGGCATGTCTATAAGGATAACAATGCTGCAACATACGGTTTACGAGACAGTGGCCGTTTGGGTCGTGATATTGATCAGTTTGGATCATTCTGGAGTGACCAGTTTAGGTCATACAATATAGTACAATTTATAGATCACTGTCTCATACAATGATAGTACCTTCGGGTACATACAGTTCTTTCTTATACCCACTTCTTTGGAATATGCAGGCATAGCATAAGATGAGATGAAATTTCCCAGAATGTTATAAAATCGTGAAACTATAGAAAATGATGTGAAATGCAATATAATTTAATTATAATGATATAGGAAATGCTTATGTAAGTATGAATAAAATGTTATGAAGATATTGTGATAGTCGTTATAGTGGTCGTTCATATTTATGAATTCCATGGCTATAAACCGACAGTGTTTATCAGTGTAGATTAAAAGAAGGGCGTTCGTGATATTAGCATACGATAGGGCTAACACAATTATAGGAATCCATCACGAGGTAGAGTTTCAGATCGATTTTTGTAAGTGTAAATGTAAGATTTTGGAACAATGTGAACTAAAAATCTGAGTAAATAGGACTCGAGAATATATGTATAGAGGACTACTTTGTATATACGATGCAGTGTATGTATATGAAATATTTTTGTAGTTTATATTTCAAGATAATTTATTTTAGAATTATATAAGTTAACAGGTTTATAGTTCTCAGATTTGTGACACCTTTTCCCTAACACGAGTCTCTAGGGTTGAGTGATCCGATTTAGTAGTATCAAACGAGGTTTAGGCGGCTGGAATGGGTATATGATAGAAAAACATGTGTTTAGTAATGTGTTGGCCTGATGTGGATGTCCTTGTGTTTTGTATAGATGGATCGTCCTTTAAATTCAACTTAAGAAGCAGTTAAGAGTGTTAACCCAGGAGATCAAGGGTTGCAGAAGCCGGATCCTTCTAAATCTGTCGAGAAATGGAGTCATGCCTAGTAGAGGCTAAATGAAGCCTTCTTTGAGGATATCTCGAGGACATGGCTCGGGTATTGGAAAGATTGATAGCTCCTGGCCCAATAGACATGATAGGAATACATGGGTAGAATTTATGGGTTAAAATGGAAGAGTCAGATCGGCGATTTCTAGTTGGAAGGCTGCGAGAATAGTGGAGGAGGTGAGATGCCTCCCCAGCAGTGACATGTGCAGTTTTTCTATTGCAAGGCAATGCTTATGATTGGTGGAAGCTAGTGTTGAGGAGTCCAGATCCCATACCATGGGAGTTTTGTCGAGTTCGGGGCCAGATATGTCTTTGATAACATGCGGGGGAGACCAAGTGGAAGTAGTTCTGAATGCGAGCAAAGGAAATTATCGGTGGCGGAATATGAGAAGAATTCCAGCCATCTTAGCAAATGCCTTTGAATCGATCATCAAGGGGCATTTTGGTATGGCGGTTTGAGGATGGACTAAATGGGTCCATAAAAAAATATATGGCGCCTATGACAATACTCCAACAAGTAAATTTCTATCAGTTGGTTCAAGCAGCAGTGAAGTCAGAAATTTGAAACGACGATGAAAAGATTTCGAGAAGAGGCTTTAGAGGAGCTTCTTCCTCTAAGGTAAAGAGCTAGAGTCCCAAAGCGGAGTCGGTACATGGATTACCTTATAAAGGGAAGAAGACAAATACAGTAGTACCTAGTACTGGTAGAGGTGCTTTAGCGGGCCTTGATGCCCCCCAGGCCAAGGTGTCCATTTAATGACCGTCGGCCAGCGGAAAATCTATATGTCTCGTATTGCGAGACCCATACTTGAGTGAAAATGGCCACTTGGGCCCATACACCAATACTCATTAAAAATATCCAACCAACTATCTCACATGGTTCAAGAGTTATACATTGCTCTTAATACAAATACATATTAAAATTTACAATTATAATACATATTATCCCAAAAACATCAAAGCCACAACCCGGCTTTCTTCAAAATCGGCCTCTATGATGGCGATGTACCGAGAAGCATTCCCGCGATAATCGCGAAATAATATTCCCTCGGCGGGGTGAGCTATTGCCCGAGTAGTGGAATTACCTAAATGGGTTACTCCCTTAAGTGCATATGCAATGATCCAGGAAATAAACCTTTCGAGTAAATTCGTAGTCTACTTGAATGTCTGAAATGCCCCATTCCATGTCTTGAGTCCTCAGAAACTCCCTCACACTTACCTAAGCCATGTATGAAAATACCATTTTCAAAACAAAACTTGTTATTCTAGAAAATACACTCAGGAGCTTCGAGTAAAAATATGAGATTACCCTCAGGGGCGAATGTGTTGGAGAACTTTAAAAGCAGTCATGGTCCTCATACGAGAATGATACATTGGGCGATCTCCCAACCCCATTCTAGGAAAATCATCTTATTAGAAATTCCTTTGGTATGTTTGTTTTGAAAAAATTTATGTCATGCACTCACACTAATTTCTAGAGTTACCTGATGCATATGAAATGCATTATGCATTTCAACACAATCGACCCGATATATCAAATGCAAAACATATTATCAAATTTATGAAATCACACCACATGTTATTCAAATTTGATCGGCCAACTCGAATTGCTCATAGGCTAATCACTTTATTCATTTCCAGTGGCCTACACCTGATTATATTCTATATAATTGTAGCATCATGTTAACACATCGAGCATTATTTAATCAATTTCTTTGATCCAACTGACTCGAGCCATTCACATCAGACAATTTCATACACACAACATATGGATGTTTGATTCCAATTCACACAAACGGGACTATTTTTAACAGTCCCAAAATGAGAAGCGATGGGGTACATCCAGTGGCGACCCGCTCCTGTTCATTTCAACTGTGGAACCCAATTCCATGGCCATTTCTAGCCTCATACACACAAAAACACAATTTATTGTATAAATCATGACCCAAAGTACCCGAACAATCCATACTTTGTCATGGGTGTCCAAAGCGAGCTAAGAATTTTCACATTTCGGTTCCCGAGTTTTGGATCGATCGGCTTGACCTCGGCCCTCGTCGTACTTTAAGCCATCACAAAACACCATGAGAAGGTAAAGCAAGTAGGATAAAGCCCACACCTCATGTGGAGTTTAATGAAACTCCTAAAGCCCAGAATTGCCACGCGTAGTCCTCGCCAATCTGACAACTTTCCTTCTTGCTCAGAAGAAATGGCGGTCCGTCGCTAGGGGATCTTAGAGAGAGTCACTCATCTCTCTGCAAAAATAAAACCTAAACTCATTTATCGTTCGTCAGAAGTATTTGCATTTTTGTCTTGGAATTTGAGAAGATGGCAACAGTCGTATCTTTTTGTCCTTTTCTTATTTAACTTTCAAAAATGCCATCCAGTATCGCAAATCTTAGTTTTGACATGTATTATCTTAGCCGTCCATTCCGGCATCCTCTCTCTACTCATGCGACGTAGCCGGCAGTCACGTATCCTCGTTGACTTTTTATGCGCCATATCGTTTAAGGCACGATACTCGTTGCCTCGAAGCGATGCAAATTTCGGTATCACCGAGAAATTCGATGAGATTCGACGTGTTAGCTAGATTTCATGAGACAATTCCAACGGTGAAGTCCGTTTCGTCATCTGAGATCTAGAAAAATTCCAAATTTTTACCGAAATTACGATTTTGCCATTTTTCAAAAAATTGAAATTTTCTCGGGTCTTACAGGAACCAAGAGAAACCCTAGAGTGCCCTCATTAATATCGACAACATTTGGGAGTTTGCAGATTGTTGATAGGAGGGTGCTTAAGATGTGGAGGCACTGAACATTTTATGGAAAATGGTTCAAAAGAGTCAAGGGACAATAAGAATCCTCAGAGTAACAGCAGAGGGAGGTCCGCGGCACCACCGTCGACTCGAGATAGAGGTAGAGGTCAAGGGGGCTAGAGCTAGATAGAGGGACGAGGAGACATGTCGTGAGAGACAAGAGATTGCTCTATGCCTTTGGGGCCAGCATGAGTGATAGCTATGAAGGCTCGTGGGGACCACTACACACCAAGTAATTGTCGGTATAATTTCTCTTTATGGTATTGAAATGTGCTGATTAATAAAATTTAGATCTGGCCTATTCATATGTATGCATCAGCATGTGTTCGATAAGACATGGTTGGACCAAATTTATCATATGATATGCATGTAACCAGTCCTTTAGGGTACAATGTCAATGTGAATAGAGTGTATAAGAATTGCCCTATAATTATTCACATGATAGGAATTTTCATGATTTGATCGTTTACCATTTCTCGTGAATTTGATTTGATTTTGGGAATGAATTGGTTATCTAAACACCGGGCTATAATTGATTATGATAAAAAGACAATGGTGCTTAGATGTTTTGATTAGTCTGAAGTGATAGTACATGGTGTTCGTTCTGGCCCAATGTCCAATGTGATTTCAGTTATCCAAGCCCGACGATTGCTGAGAAAAGGATGTGAGGCCTTTTTGGCTTTAATGCTTGACTCTAAAAGAGGTCAAATAGAATTGGAAAATATTCTGGTTGAGAAATATTTTTCGGATGTATTCCAAGAGTTACCTGGCATTCCACTCTGAAAGAGTAGTTGATTTATTTACGAGATTTTACCTGAACAACTCCTACTTCTAGTGGCACCACAGATGGCTCCAATTTCGAAGCCAAAGAGCTAAAAGATTCAACTACAAGAGCTCGATAGTTATTATCCGACCCAAGAGCTTCTCCCCTGGGTGCACCTGCATCACTCCTAAATTATACATTGACGCTTTATATCATGTTTAGGATATAATGTAAAGTAAACGATATTTTTTCGTATCAAAATAACGTTAAAAAAATAAAATAAAGCTAAAACCTCGAATTAATACAAAAGTCAAGTGATAAATTAGTAATTTGTCAATTAAGAACCAAAGTGACATAAGTTAAAGCGTTTTATACGACAAAGCCTAAATACGTTAAACTGTAGTTGCATATAGAATGAAATAAACGACTTAAATGCAAGAATGGAAAAAGAATGCAGGGGTTTTCAAGCAAACATGGCCTTTAACTCCAAATGGGATAAGACCAAACAATTGGTCTTAGAATTGAAAAAAGTTGGCTGCTTCCGTGAGAAAAGAAGAGAAACAGAGAAGAGAAGAGAAGAAGTGTAAGAAGAGGAGAAGAGAAGAAGAAGTTAAGAAAAGAAAAGCAAGGTATGGAATTTGTATGGAACTTGTTGTGATTTGTAAGGATACTTATTCGAAGTTTAGAATAATTCTTTTTGTGTAGAATCCTTGTTTGAATAAATCTTAAGGCATGGATATTTGATGGAATGGTTGTTTACTGTCAAGGGTCTTCAATGGATGAAAAATTTGTATAGAGAAAATGTTGGGTTTTAGGGTAGATGCTGTCCATTTTTTTTAAACTCATGTTTTTGTTTTGGCCATAACTTAGCCATCACTCATCCAAATTGATCGATTCAAAATTCTTGGTAAACTAGACTTCACAAAAACAAATCTCCTCAAACACGTATCCAAATTTGAACCTATCGGGACCTTAAAATTGGCCAAAGTGAGGCTGGGTGTTTCTGGGCCAATTATGGTTATGTTTCGGATACACTTTTGGTTCCGGGAACGCTTTTGGTATTTAAGGTATAAGTTGAGTTTCACTCATCCAAATTGAGTGATTCAGATTTCTTGGTAAACTAGACCTCTAGGAGAAGAAAGCTTCCTGGAATAAGTGTATCCAAATTTGGACCCCATTGGACCCAGAAAATTCATCAAAATAAGGGACCAATTTTGTTCCTGAAATCTGTCTCAGAACAGTCCCCTGAATTAGAGTAATTTCAGTTGTTTAAATCATAACTTGAGTTATACTGGTCCAAATGAGGTGATTCAAATTTCTATACAAACTAGACATCTGGGAGAACAACTTTCATGAAGAAATTATGGTCAAATTACATCTCTAACATTCCCAAAAAAATTTCAAATATAGAACACAATTCCATATTCTCGTTCCCTGAAATGTCCAGAGCAATCAATGTTTGCATTCATATTTCCCAAATTAAAAGTTCAAATGACATGATGTTTGAACCATAAGAAACTTAAGACATAGGGGTGTATTGACTTAGAAGGTCACTTTATCTAACAATCCCGTTTATAAGGTCAAAATTGTAGTCGAAATGGACTCGGGGAACTACCGAACTATTCAGCAGCACTGGTTATGGAAACTCGAAATCAGATGTTATATAAATTGGGATTACTATATGAAATAATGCATCATAGTAATATAATCATGATAACATTTGTTATGAAAGCTAAAGAGAATACACATAATTTTTTTATATGAAAAAGTACAGTTAAATGTTTATAAGAGATTATTTGATAATGAATATTTCATAAGTATACATGATATCAGTAGTTATTCATGTATATGAGATATCTTTTTCTCGATACTGAAAAGATTTGGCTGGCAAAACATAATAATGCTTTATGACCGTAGTCGGGAAAAGTAGTATGCCTATAGGGATATAGTTGCTACAACATATAGTTTATAAATATCGAGGCCCCGTTTAGGTCGATGACATACATCCCGCTTGATCATTATAGGACCCCAAGCTTGGTCATACAGATAGAAATCACTATTTCAGATGATAAGCATCTTCGTACATACAGCTTCTTTCCTTATCCACTTCTAAGGTATATGCAGGCATGAAACATAAAAGCAAATGACAAGAATATGCAAATGATTTGAATATGATAAACGACATTATATGACATGATATGAGAAGCATAACACTGATATGTGATGACAAGTATACTGTGACAATAACAAGAAACGAAATGTATATGAACAATAATAAGTAAATCTGAAGTATGTATGAGCATGTGTAAATTACATGTATGAAATACGCATAAAGAATGGTATAAGCATACGATGTGTTAAATGTATATGCATGTGTCTAAAGTGTGATGATCCTTATTAGGGGTCGTCCACGAGTATTTATTCCCACTAAGCTATAACCTTAGCACTGTTTCCATTTTTGTAGTACGTACATGAACTAGAAGCCCTGGCTAATCATTTCAAGAATAAAGGTCAACACAATACTAGGTGCCTACTGAAGACCCTATGGTCTATTTTGTATATGTATTTGCTGTGAAACAATGTAAGTTTTTATATGTCGAACACTCCCATTTTGGCTGAGTTTGAATATATTGTAATTCATATAGAATATATTTCAAGTTAAATGTTTAACAATATATGAATGAACAAGTTTATAGTAAACAAGAATAAAATAAAAAAAGAAAAAGAAAGAGAAAGACACCCTAGCTTGACACCGGGTGCCGAGTTGGGGGCTTCACAAGTTGGTGGTATTAAAGCTTAGGTTTAGTCGTTTTTGGAAAAGCCAAGGTTTAGGTGGCTCTGGAATAGAGTATATGATAGAAAAGCATGTGCTTAGTAATATGTTGGCCTGATGTGGATGTCCTTGTGTTTTGTATAGATGGATTGTCCTCCGACCAAATGAGTGTTAACCTAGAGATCACGGTTACCCGCCTCGACACTTCCCCGAACTGGTCATATGAGAAAGATGTTCCGGGCCGAGCCTAAATGAAGCTTTATCGAGGATATCTTAGGACATGGCTCTGTGTTGGAAAGATTGATTACCTCCCAAAGCCCCGCTAGACATGATAAGAAGATATAATAATGAGACCTAAGGGTCAAATACGGTGAGTCCGACAAAGTTGATTTCTGGCTGAAAAGCCGCAAAGAATAAATGAGGAGGCGAGATGCCCTCCCGATCAAAGAGTGACATAAAAGGGGGCTTTCATTGCAAGGTATGTCAGATTAGTGGAAGCTATCATGAGAGTCCGAGGCTTCCAGATCCCATACCATCGAGTTTTTCATCCAAGAGTTCAGTGGCCAACATGTCTCCCGATATGTACAGGAGACCATGGGAAGCAGCTTCGAATTTGAAGGAAAGGAACTTATTGGGTCGAATATGAGAAAGAATTGTTATCTACAAGTATGCACTGATCCACCCTCACCGAGGCATTTCTGCAGGAAGTTCGAGGATGATAAATGAGTCCATAAAAAGATATCTCGCGTCAGGATAAGACTCCAACAAGCAAATTTTTACCGCTGGTTCAAGCGGCAGCCGAAAGTGGAGAAATCTAAGGCAAGCAAAGAAAGAAAGATTTAGAAGAGGAAGCTGAGATGAGCTTTTCTTCTCGAGTAAAAGAGAGCCAAAGAGTCCCAACCGAATCGCATAGTTTTGCCACAAGGGGAAGAAGACAAGGAAATACGTGAGTACCCTGGGAAAGATCGACAGAGGTGTTTCAAATGGGACTAAGAGAACTCAGAGTGCCCTCATCAAGCATCGACTTTACATTGGCTTGCAGATTGTTCATAAGAGGGTGCTTCAGATGTGGAAGCACTGAACATTTTATGGCAAATGGTTCAAAAGAGTCAAGGGGCAATAAGAATCCTCAGAGTAACAGCAGAGGGAGGTCCACTAAGACCACCGTCTACCGAGATGAGTGTAGAGGTCGCAGGGGGGTTAGAGCCAAAGATGAGGACGAGGAGACATAGTGTCGAGACAGAGATTGTTCCATGCCTTGCCAAAGACGAGCATATGCTATAGCGCCTACGGGGACTACCATCCACCGTGGCACTGGCTGCATAATTTCTCTTCTTTACGGTATTGAAACGCATGCATTATCAGACTAGATCTACTCATTCATATGTATGCATTGAAAGTATGTGTTCGACAGATGACAAGAATGGACCAAATATCATATGATATGCATGTAAACTACCTCAGTGGCACAAAGTATCACTGTGAATAATGTGTATAAGAATCGTCTTATAATTATTCATGATAAGGAATTTTCTTACTGATTTGATCGATTCACTACTGTGAATTTGATTTGATTTTTGAATGGATTGGTTGTCTAAACACTGGGCTATAATTGATTGTGATAAAAAGATAGTAGTGCTTAGATGTTCCGATCAGTTTGAAGTGATAGTACATGGTGTTCGTTCTGGCCCAATGTCCAATGTGATTTCAGCTATGCAAGCCTCGATTTATCACGAGAAAAGGATGCGTAATTGCTTTGGTGCTTGACTCTAAAAGAGGTCAAATAGAATTGGAAAATATTCTGGTTGTGAAAGATATTCGAATGTGTTCCCGAAGAGTTACTCCCATTCCACCCGAAAGAGAAGTTGATTTATATATCGAGATTTTGACGGAACAGCCTCCTACTTCTGGGGTGGCACCATACAGACGGCTCTAATCGAGTCAAGAGCTAAAGATTCAACTACAAGAGCTTTTGGATAAAGGGTTTATCCGACCTAGTGTTTCTCCCTGGGGTGCACCTGTTTTGTTCGTGAAAAAGAAAGATGACATTCTATGGATGTGCATTGATGATCAACAAATCAATAAGGTGACAATGAAGAACACACCATTGGTCGAGAATCAAGATCTTTAATCGCTAAAGGAGCTGTGTCTTTCAAAGATGGGACTGCTGGACAGGGTACTATAAACTAAGAGTGAAGATGTCGATGTAGTCAAGACAACATTCAAAACCCGATATGGCTATTATGAGTTCGTAATGTTGGTAATGCCATTTAGGTTGACGACAGCCTTAGTGGACTGATAAATAGATGTTTAGAACTACATTTAGATCAGTTTGTCGTGGTTTTATTGATGATATATTGGTATATTCCAGAGATGAGCAAGAGCATGAGCAACATTTGAAAATAGTTCTACAAACTTTGAGAGAGAAGAAGTTGTATGCTAAGCTTAGCAAATGTGATTTTTGGCTAAAGGAAGTTTCATTCCTAGGCTATATTGTGTTTGCTGAGGGTATAAGAGTTGACCCTGCTAAGATTGAAGCTGTGGTGGTGGAAACCAGCCAGAGTGTTCAGGATTGAAGTTTCTTAGGCTAGTAGGATGTTATAGAATATTTGTGAAGGGATTCTCTGTCATAAGCTTCTCCAGCTCCTTTAAATTACTCGAGAAAGGAGTAAAGTTTGAATTAGACGAGATAAATGTCAAGATAGTTTTGAGCAAATGCTGGTGGAAGCATTAGTATTGACGCAATCTACCCCGGGTAAAGAGTATACTTTGTATAGTGATGCTTCAAGAATTAGTATGGGTTGTGTGTTAATGCAAGATGGTAAAGTTATTAGCATATCATCTAGACAATTCCCAGAAATCCATATACAGAAATTATACACATGATTTGGAATTGATTGCGGTATTTGCTTTGAAAATATGGACACTACTTATATGGTGAAAAATGCAGAATTTATATAGATCATAAAAGTCTCAAATATTTGTTAACACAGAAAGAGCTTAATTTGAGACAACGGAAGTGGTTGGAGTTGATACAAGATTATGACTGTATAATAGACTACCACCCCGGAAAAGCTAATGTGGTAGCAGATGCCTTAAGTAGAAAGCGATGGCGGCTTTTGTTAACCTGACACAGGTGAATGGAGGTATGCGACCCCCGAGCCCTAGTCCAGGCCAGTTAGCGGATCCCGGCCCCGAAACAGGGCCTTCGTTCGATTCTTTTATTTACCGTTTTATTTAAATTTTCTTTTTCAAAAATGTCGCGACCCGAATCCCCGGCCATACCCGAATGGCGGATCCGAACCGGAGTTCGGTTTAGTCTGACCGTTTTTATTTATCTTATCAAAACATTTTATTTACGTCATTTCATTTTAAAGAAGTTCTCATTTCTACGAAGCATTTCAAATGGTAGGCATAAACATTTACATTTATCTGAACCACATTTACATTAAAAACGTCATCCCGCACAAAATGATATACAAAACATTAGTTCGAGTTCAACTCTTTTGTTTTACAAATTTCACATGTTCAAGAAATGATATGCATATGGCGGGGTATATACTTATATCTTATGGCTTTGTCTATGACCTTCTGCTTCTTGTTCTTGGCCTTCTTTCCTATTCACTCGATACCTACAGCGTGGTCAAAAAACTACACGCTAAGCATTTTCATGCTTAGTGGTTCTATACAGTTCTCTATCTAATACAACATGCTTTTATTCAATCATGCTTGTTACTCTAATTCAATGGTCAATGTATAAACAATACATATGCTTGTACATTTGTACATACTTTCATTTACAAACATGCATTTTAATGTCATTTCTTCTAATTCAGTGTGAGATTTAAACATATACTCTAAGGCGTGTTGGTTTACAATCTCATTTTCACTCGTCAGGTTGTAATACATGACTATTCAATTATTTTTAAAGTTCCCGCTTGGTGAATCGGAGTCTTGTGTTTCATTTGTAATGTGCTTACGTTTAGCGATTTGGTTCACCATCGCGATGGATGCAGATTGGCTGCATCCCGCCCGAAGTGGGTCATTAATCATTCACTTCGATTAAATTTATGTCACAATATGACAATATCATTTGCAATTCAAATAAATGCACACAAGCAAACATTTGACAATTCATCCACAATTTCTCATTTCAAACATCATCGATTTGGAATTTCCTTTCAGTGGCGTGTATGCATATTATACAATCATTTCTTTTATAGTAAACTATCAATACAATTGAAGTAAGAGATAGAGAATTCAATGAAAAAACAAAACAAAGAACAAAGAACAAACCAATTTATCGATCTTTGTCATTTAGATTCAAGCCTAGGTCGGTTGTGGAGTCTTCACGTACCCTGGTCAATTGATATCTCCACTCTTGGTAGTTAAACAAATAATCATACTAAGCGAATATCGAGGCGAGTCACGGTACATTTTCACTTGGTTTCATTCTTATTTGAACCCCATTAATCGTAGTTAGGGGTCCCCTAAACAATCGGTGTACATCTGAGGACTTAACGGTCGCAGTATACCAAAAATAGGGTTGCGAGGACGGTGGTCTTGGTACCACTTTGAGGCGTGCAGGTACCACTTCTCTCCTCTTGCATAGTGGAGTGCAGGTGCCACTCTTTGAATACCAATACCACTTGCGGGTTACTTGAAAATGTCGGGGTTTAGCATTTCTCACCCATTTTCTTCCATAAACCACCTCAACTCATCCGTGTCAAATCCACCATGGAATCCACCCAGAAACAACTCGAAAGTGGCTTAGAATCGTAAAAACCTCTTCTCTTAAGTTAGGCTTTTCCCCGAATCAAAATCATAAGATGAAGTTAGGGTTTTGTTTCTTACCTTGAATCTCTTCAAATCTTTCCCACTTCCATGTTGCTTGGTTTCTTAGAAGCAAGAAATGGGAACAATCCCTGAAAATCACTCATGCTTGCTACGAACCACTAGCTCTCTCCCTTTTCTCTTCTCTTCTCCCTAAAAGTGATTTGCTCAATTGGTACTCCTAGACCACTTTTGGTCTTCAGATCCCTTTAAGTGTAAGGCCTTGTTTGGCCTACACACCCATTTCTCATTTTCTCCTTTTTGGTCTTAAGTTACTTATTCTTCATAAGGCCTTGTTTGGCCACAAAAATGCATTCTTTGACTTAAGTTTCTCTTTAATTGCTATATAGCCCATAAATATCTCAAATTGCACTTCAATTTTCAGTATTTACACTTAGACATATAAACTTATTTACAATTGACCCTTAGGTCCTTATTTTACAAAATTCAAATTTGCCCTTTACACTTGGGTAAATTCAGGGCCAAATCAATTTCATTTAGCATATAATATTTGCATTTGGCTCTTAACCATATAATCATTATTCAATATTCATTTAACAATTCCGGAAAATACCCAAGTTAGCTCAATTTATACAGGAATATATAATAATTTTTTTATTATAAAATTCTAGGAGTATTTTGAAGCGTCTGAGAATAGTATTTGATGGGCTATATTAGCTTAATTAAAGGCGCAACCTTTAAAGCAAATGATTATAGATCACTTTCGAGAAAAGGTATAATTGGCGAGAAGATGAGTGATAAGAGTGATTTTTCGAGTAAAGAAGGTGGAAGTTTGTATTTAAAGAACTTATATTATGTGTCTTAGGATGATAAAGAGCTAAAAAAAAGTTGCTATTTGAAGCTCATAATACTTATTATTTCACCAGGTGCATCCTGAAGGTAATAAGATGGCACTAGGATTTGGCTTGTTATTATTGGTGGAAATGAATGAAAAAAGATGCTGTGACAAAGTCAGTAATCACAAATGTTTGGCGTGTCGACCAAGTCAAAGCTAAACACAGTTCCAGTTATGTTGAATCCCTTCAGATTATAATGAAAGTGGGATAACATTACCATGGATTTTTTGTGTCGAGTTTTCCCTCACGCAACAAAAAAAAAAAACATGTGCATGCAGGTGATTGTTGATAGGCACCTGGCGGCCCATTTATACAGTCGGGTCAAGCTATTCTATGGATGACTAAATGAGTTATATGTGGATGAGATTATGCGATTGCATGGTGTGTCGTTGTCTATTATGTCAGATAGAGATCCGTGATTTACATCGAGGTTCTGGAAGGAATTACAATTAGCCTTGGGAACTTAGCTTAATTTCAGTATAACATTCCATTCGCGGACAAATGGACAATCCGAGAGGTTGATTCAAGTGCTCGAAGTTATGTTTTGGGAATGTGTAATTGAATTTACTGGAAGTTGGGATAGGTATATTCCATTGATAGAATTTGCCTATAACAACAGTTATCAATCGAGCATTGGCATGGCACCATATGGGGCTTTGTATGGTTGGAGATGTAGAACTCCTGACCAATGGACATAGTGAATGCGCACTTAAAGTGATTGGTGGGACATGGTAAAGATCTGGCGGATTTAGGTTATTCGTGAAGGTTAAACGCTACTAGTGATCGCGACAAAGTCATATGCCGATTTGAAAAGGAAGGACATTGAATATGAAGTGGGTGATAAAGTGTTCTTAAAGGTATCTCCATGGAGGAAGGTGCTTAGATTTAGGAAGAAAAGGAAGCTGAGTTCAAGGTTCATTGGCCCATATGAGGTTTTGGAGAGAATCGGACCTGTGGTGTATCGGTCGGCACTCCTTCTAAAGTTAGCCAAGTTGCATAATGTGTCTCATGTGTCGATGCTTCAGAAATACCATTAAGATGAATCGCATATCGGCAGTATAAAGTACAAGTCTGTGAATTTCTCTATGATGAAGAGCCAAAGGCTATTATGGCTAGTGAAGTGAAGCAGTTGTGGAATAAACAAGTCCCTCTGGTAAAGGTGCTTTCGCAACACCATGGCAGGGAAGAAGCTACTTGGGAGCCAGAAGCAACTATGAGAGCGCAGTATCCGTAACTCTTCAATTCAGGTATGAATTTCGAGGACGAAATTATTTTAAGAGAGGGAGAGTTGTAATACCCTAAATTATACTTTGACAGTTTTACATTATGTTTAAGGTATAATAAAAGTAAATGTACATTTTTCCGGAATAAAATAATGCTAAAAAAATAAAATAAGCAAAACCCAAAATTAATACAAAAGCCATGGATAAATTAGTAATTTGTCAATTAAGGACCCAAGTGACATAAGTTAAGAAGCTTATATGATAAAGTGGAAATATGTTAACTTAGAGTTTCATATAGAATGAAATAAAATGACTTGAATGTAAGAATGGAAAAAGAATGCAAAAAGGGGTTTTGGCCAAACATGGACTTAACTCCAAAAATGGGATAAGACCAAACAATTGGTCTTAGAATTAGGGGAAAAATCTAGGGCTTCTGGTAGAGAAAAGAAGAGAAAGATATAAGAGAAGAGAAAGAGAAAGAAGAAAGAGAGAGGAGGAGAAAGAGAGAAAGAAGAAAGAAAAGAAAAGCAAGGTATGGAATTTTGTATGGATACTTGTTTGGAGGTTTAGAATACCTTTTTTTGTGTAGAATCCATGTTTGGAATAAATCTTTAAGGTATGGATATTTGATGGAATGGTTGTTTGGTTTGGTTGTGGTCATAATGGAGAAAAATTTGTATAGAAAATGTTGGGTTTTTAAGAATCTTTGTCTGTTTTTTAAACCCATGTTTTTCTTAGTAAATTGGCTATCTCTCATTGAAATTAATTAATTCAAAATTCACAGATGAAAACTATGCTTCAAGAGAACAAATCTCATTAAAATAAGTGTATCCAAATTTAGACCCCATTAGACCTAGAAAATTCGTTAAAGTAATGGAGTCTGATTATGTGTCCACGAAATTTGTCTCGAATAGTCCTCACGAGGCGGAGTAATTCCGGTTGTTTAAATCATAACTTGAGTTATACTGGTCCAAATGAGGTGATTCAAATTTTTGTACAAACTATACAATATGGGAGAACAACTTTCATGAAGAAATTATGGTCAAATTATGTCTTTAACATTCCCAGAAAATTTTCAAATATAGGACACAATTCCATATTCTGTTCCTGGAAATTGTCAAGGAGCAGTTCGGATTGTTTAAACCATATCTCCCAAATTAAAAGTCCAAATGACATGATGTTTGAACCATAAGAAACTTAAGACATAGGGGTATATTGAGTTAGAAGATCACTTTCTCTAACAATCCCGTTCTGAGTCAAAATTGTAGTCGAAAATAGACTTGAAGCCTCGAATTGTTCAAGCGAGGTGGTTATAGGCTGAAATTGTATAAAGGTTATATAAATGTATTGTTATATGAAATAATGCATCATAGTAATATGATCATGATAACATTTTTATGAAAGCTAAAGAGAATACTGCATTATAATTTTGTTATATGAAAAAGTACAGTTAAATGTTTATAAGAGATTATTTAATAATGAATATCTCATAAGTATACATGATATCATTAGTTATTCATGTACATGAGATATCTTTTAAAAATACCTGAAAGATTGTTGAGAAAACATAATAAAATTGATTGCTTACTTATGACCGGGTAGTTGGATAGGTAGGCATGCCTATAGGGATACAGTGGATGTAGCATACAATTTATAAATATCGAGGCCCCGTTTGGGTCGATGACATAGATCCCGTTTGGATCATTATAGCGGCCCCGTTTGGGTCATACATATAGAAATCATTGTCTCTTACGATTGATAGAGACAGCCAATTTTATCGTTCTTTCAGTATCCACTTCTAAGGTATATGTAGGTATGAAACATAAAGCAAAATATAAGAATATGAAAATGATTTGAATATGATAAATGACATTATATGACATGATGAGAAGCGCTCTCTTATTCTTATGTGATGTAGTATATTGTGACAAAACGAAACGAAATATATATGAACAATGATAAGTAAATATGAAGTATGTATAAGCATGTGTAATTACATGTATGAAATATGCATAAGCATGGGTATCGTATCGATGTGTTAAATGTATATGCATGTGTCTAAAGTATGATGATGCTTATTAGGAATTCGTCCGAGTATTTATTCCCACTAAACATAAGCTTAGCAAGGGGTGTTCATCAGGTGTGGAGTGCAGAAGAAGGAACTAGAAGCTCGGGCTGCTCCGCGTCAACAGCAAGGTCAACCTGATACCTAGATTCACCCACTAAAGACCTCTATGGTCTATTTTGTATATGTATTTATTTTTGTAAACAATGTAAAGTTTTTATATGTTAAATACTCCCATTTATGGAGTTTGAATATATTTTGTAATCCGCTGCTATAAAAGATATTTCAAGCTAAATGTTTAACAGTATATGAATGAACAAGTTTATTAAAAACAAGAATAAAAAATAAAAAAATAAATAAAAAAAGAAAAGAAAAGAAAGACACCCTAGCCTGACACCGGGTGTCGAGTAGGGGGGGTCACAAAACTTGTTTTGTTTGTGAAAAAGAAAGATGACACCCTACGGATGTGCATTGATTATTGGCAAATCAATAAGGTGACAGTGAAAAAAAAATACCCATTGCTGAGAATTGAAGATCTCTTTGATTAGTTAAAAGGAGAGGGTGTCTTCTCAAAGATAGACCTGAGATCAGGGTACTATCAACTAAGAGTGAAAGATGTTGATGTGACGAAGACAACATTCAGAACTCGATATGGCCATTATGAGTTCTTGGTAATGCCATTTGAGTTGACTAATGTACTAGCAACATTCATGGATTGGATGAATAGGGTGTTTCGACCTTATTTAGATCAGTTTTTCGTGGTCTTTATTAATAATATATTGGTATATTCTAGAGATGGCGGGGCATGACAACAGCCAGAAAATGATTCTCTGAACTTTCGAGAGAGAGAAGAAGTTGTATGCTAAGCTTAGCAAGGGTGATTTTTGGCTAAAGGAAGTTTCATTCCTAGGACATATTGTGTCTGCTGAGGGTATAAGAGTTGACCCTGCTAAGATTGAAGCTGTGGTGAATTGGAAACATCCCCGAAGTGTTACCAAAGTGAGAAGTTTCTTAGCCTTTAGGCTATTAGGATACTATGAAGATTTGTGAAGGGATTCTCTTTCATAGCTTCTCCGCTCCCTAAATTACTCAAGAAAGGAGTAAAGTTTGAGTGGACAGATAAATGTCAGAATAGTTTTGGCTTGATTGAAGGAAATGCTTGTGGAAGCACCAGTATTGACATAGTCTACCGGGAGTAAGAGTATACTGCGTATAGTGATGTAAAGTGGTTTGGGTTGTGTGTTAATGCTGAGATGGTAAGTTGTGGCATATGCATCCAGATGATTGAAGCCCACGTAGGCAGTTATCCTACACATGATTTGGATTTGGTTGCGGTAGTATTTGCTTTGAAGATATGGTGACACTACTTATATGGTGAAAAATGCAGAATTTATATAAAAAAAAAGAGCATAAAAGTCTCAAATATTTGTTAACGCAGAAGGAGCTTAATTTGAGACAATAGAGGTGGTTGGAGTTGTTCAAAGTTTATGACTACATAATAGACTACCACCCCGGAAAAGCTAATGCGCAAAATATGGATATAAAATGCGCATGGAAACATATATGAGTTTTGCACTCATAAAACACCCCTAAACTTGAAGTTTTGCTTGTCCTCAAGCAAAGAAAAGAAAGAAGTTGCTTGTCCCCAAGAAATGGAAGAGAAGAGTTCATTTCACCATTTTTATTTAACTAAAACCGAGTAATCAAGCTTTCTAAGGGGTATGTGATATGTGTCTCAAGAATTAACCTTATAAGGAGTATAGGGAATATGATCAAGATAATTTATTCATTTTAATAGTGAATTAATCTCATAATAGACAAATTTAGATCATGGTTCTCAATAGTGTGTGTGTGTGGTCTTCCCTTATCCAAACAATTGCAAGCTAGATGAATTTATTAGAATTGAGATAAGTATGCGGATCTCCTAAGATAATTTATTTAGGTTCCATAGGCTTGTTGTTCTTATCACTCTCCACTATTGTAGGCACACACAACTCTCAAGATCAAGTAGGTCTTTATAAGCTTGTAATGTAAGGCTTGGGTAGGGAGTAGTTGAGTAGTCATTTAGGCCTAAAACTTACCCAGAAACATACATATTTTTACTTGCATGACAACTCCTACTCCATTCGATTCTTACCATCAGCTGTGTTACTCTCAGCACCCACAAATACGTTTAGATTGCATCATTCCATACTCCTCATATCCTTTCTGAAAAAATTCTGTATTCTTTGAGCAAACACCCGAGAAGCCTTTTCTTTAAGACGGGGTTATTAGAGTGGTGCAATGTCAAAACCCTATATGGCTCTACCAGTATAGTGACTTTAAATCCCAATAGCTCGTTGATGGCATTAGGGTACTGGGTGTTGAGACACCCTTAGGGATTCTGCTCTAGAGAAGGAAGAATTTCTGAGGCTAGACTCACTCCTCCTTGACTTTTATTGTATTTTGCTTCTTTTACACTTGATATTTTTCTGTTTTTTTTTCTTTTTTTTTCTCCTTCCTTTTTACCAACCTCTTTTGATTTTCAACTTAACTCATTTCAACAAATTTGGAGTTATTTTTGAGTTATTTTTCCTATAAAAAAAATAACTCCCCCAAACTTGCTCCTCACCACATTTCTCAATTATGTTCAAATCCTCATGTTATGGGTGAGTTTGGTTCTTTACTAAAGGATACTGTTGTATAAGAAGGTTATTGACTTCAAACTTGGTTCTTATAAACAGAATTTTGGCTCTTGAAGGCTCGACGATGCAGTACTAGGGAATATGCATATGCATATTAATAGGAGTTAGCAGAAGAGCACAATCTTTCCAACAATGGCCTATATCATTTCTCAATTGTTGTGTTGCCTAGTATTTCACCTCAAGCGATAATAGAACAAGTTCTAGAACCTATAGAGATCAAAATTAGATGGATTCTCGTAAACCTTCTCTAGCAAACAAAAGCTATTTTCAAGGGTACTTAGTGACCAAGTGTATGGATTTTGAGAAACCAATGACTAAATAGCCTTTTAGAAAGATAACTCATTAAGCATCAAGTCCTATTATCTTGAATATTGTCCATATCCCAAGGGTTCATTTATGGTCCTTATTGACATCACAACAACTCCAAGCAAAACTCAATTAACTCAACTAGCTTACATTCAAAATATTATATATATATACCAAACTAAGATGTAAGTTGGGAAGCATCAAACAAAGTCATTATCCATAAAAGCACCAGAAAATTTCATCCTCAAAGTTGTCATGTGCAACATGTGGGGTGTGACATGATAAACTAACCAAAAATAAACACCCCAAACTTTGAGATGAACATTGTCCTAAATGTCTAGCAATGAGCAAAAGGAAGCAATAAATTAAAGGGTAATAAAAGAGAGTTAAGTGAACTCCCCATTGTAGTCTTGGCCACTTTGAATAGGAACCTTGAGGATTTTCAGACATTGACATTGGTGTACCACCCCTTGATACACTCTTTTGCTTCTTTGGAACCATTAAAGTGGCTTTGGAATTTTCTCAAACACTTGGTATGCACCAACTTCCTTCACCTCAAATGAGTGAGTTTTGATTCTTTAAAACCTCCTTCAATACATGCAAATCACTCCACAATCAACAATGATCCACAAAGAACCCAAAAAAACAAACAAGCACAAAATTTTCTTCCCATTGCTCCTCTTTGATGCTTTGAATAATGGATGGAAAATTGGGAGTTCAACAAAGGTAAAGTTTGTGGGTTTGTGATGGGTTTTTGAAGCTTGGAATGATGGAGATGGATTGAGGAGGATGTTATTTAGGATTTGGTGGATGGGAAATGAATTTGAAAGTGGTTAAGTTGCAAGGTTGGAGGAAAGAGTATAGCGGGGATAGAGTGTAAGTAGGAAGAAGAAAAATGGGTTTTTAAAGAGTTTAGAGCCTCACATTTTCGTGGCGTGGTCTTGGTCACGTCGGCAATTCTGCTCAACGCCTGTTCTTCTCCAACTTGTTATACTCATATCTCCTCATTTAACTTGGGGTGGATGTGTAAGGACTCGTTGGAAAGCTCTTTCAGTAATAGAGAATGTGCTCATGAGCTGGGGTGAACCATTTGGAGCCTCAATCAATACAGAAAAATCGGAATTTTCAATCTTCATCCCGGTGTGATGTTCTTGACTCCTTGGTTTCCTTGCTTTGTCTTGCCCATATCACTTGCTATCCTTCGCAAATCCTTCATGCTTCTATATTCTCTCAAAATTCCTCCAATAGCAACCCTTAATGCTT
Source organism: Tetrastigma voinierianum (assembly GCA_016808115.1). Classification (NCBI taxonomy): domain Eukaryota; kingdom Viridiplantae; phylum Streptophyta; class Magnoliopsida; order Vitales; family Vitaceae; genus Tetrastigma; species Tetrastigma voinierianum. The sequence goes on from JAEQBH010004678.1 coordinate 434,470, forward strand.
TCATTCATGCCAGCTCATCTCTTGTCTTCAATTCTCTTCAAGCATGATCATAAACCTTCCAACTTTATATTTCAGTTCAATTTGGTTCATTTCATCTCAAATACCTCAAATTTGCTCAACATCTCAACTCCATCATTTTCACACTTCAAGCACTATAAGTACATCATCCACTTTCCAACTCCTTGCCTTTGCTCTTGCAAACTAGTCATGACAACATGTTGAACTTGAAACCTACTTTATTATGAAAACACTAACAAATAAAGTTAAAACATTGCTGAAATTTTCATCACAACAGTAAAAAAAAAAAACAGAAACAAATAAAGTAACAAAAAAAAAAAACATAAAAAGAAAAAGAGAGTGGATAGAATCCTTATTACTTAAATTGGGTTGCCTCGGCATTTGCCGATTTTAGAGTCCAGTGACTCATTGGAAAAGTACTAGATGCACCATTTGACCAATCATTCATCTTGGAAATACTTCCTCTTTATAATATTCAGCTGAGAATGTTTTCTTTGGATTTTGAATAGGGAAATAAACTCCGTCCTTTAATTATGGCTGAGTGGTTCAGCGCCATTTCTTCAAACACATTCCTAAGTGATGTAGGTGTAAACACATTTATGCTTAAGGGGGACTCTTCAAACATGTGCCCTTTTGATTGAAGCAAGCTGCATAATTTTCTGCACGTGGCTCTTTCTTGCTCCGTCAATGGTAATGATGGGTGAAGATTGAACTTTGCTTTCTCTCATACACTGCCAGAAGCAAGGTGAGCTCCCCCTTGTTGATGTCAATTCATGCTTAGCTTGAGGAAAGAAGTGGTCTTCTTAGTATATGAGAATTTTGTAAATCCCCTTCAATGCCTCAAGTCACAAAATCCATGAGGAAGGTAAATGTGTCAATCTTCACCAAATGTTTTCAATAGCCATTACTTGACTTTCTTCTTCAAATTTCAGTTTATCCACTAATGGCTCTTCATCCTCTAAGTTGTTTAGGAGTGTCTTGTTCTCAATTTCCAGCTCATTTTCACCTTCTTCCACAGATTTCAGGATATGAAATTTCTGCACATTGCTCAAAGGAGCATCCATGCATTCAATGGGATTTTTCAAAGTATTACTAGGAGAGGTCCTAGAAAATTGATCCTTGAATGCTTGGACTAAGTGTCCAATTTGAGCTTCTATTTTTTTCAATCTAGCACCTATGTTGACTTGGAAGGTATCTAAATCTTGGAATTTCTGCTCATGAAGACTACTCAGCTTCTTGCTCTCATCCATGTCGGTAAAATTCTGCTCCTTAGTAAGAAACAACTCTTATTCTTTTGAAATGTGTTGGAACTCCTTGATAAGGCAATAATTTTATTCCATGAGTGAGTCATTATGAATTCTTTGATTCAAATAATGAATAAGGAAGTCAAGCTATTTATGGAGACAATTCCATCTTCACTTGAATATTCCTCCATGAATACCTACAAATAAGAAGAAAAACAAAAGAAAATAAAGTACAAAAATACTAATAGTAAAAATAAAATAAATAAATAAATAAAAATTACCTAAGAAACAACTCACAACCAAAAATAAAAATAAAAATTTCTAAATTAGCAAATCACCAGTTATTCAAAATGTCAACTTCCAATGAGAGAAAGTGAACCGCGCCAATCCCCGGCAACAGCGCCAAAAACTTGTAAAGACCGAATGATATATATGAAAATATGGCCAAGGGAGTGAATGTGGTAAATACTCAAAAACTGATTTGAAACAAAAGTAAATGTACTCAAAAACTGAAATGAAAAGTATTACCAACACTCAACCCCTTTCCGCAAGTGCACGGGTCATACAAGTGGATGTAGTTGATCTGATGAGTCCTGATATCATACCCACGAGGATCGGAGGTTCTTCTAATTGAATTTGATCACCTCGATTATGCGGCTCTTCACTATTTAGGCGATCAAATGTAGATGTGGAATAAAATCAATTTAATTGCAAATAAAAACTTATTTAAACTAATCCTAAAAATCTACCAAATAAAAACAACTACTTAAAGAGAGTCACTAGGATGAAGATAATTATTCACAAAACAAGCTTATGCATTTCCTTGAGCAAGAACAATTGTGAGTTGAATGTTAGATTTGTCCAAGAGCAATGTAGTATAGCCTGGATTTCTCGCACTAGGCATTTCAATTATCTAACACACCCATATTCCTTTTCAGACAAATGGGTCTAAATAGCTACTTGTGTAAATTTGGCACTCTTTAAGATTTGATTGTTTTTCTTTTCAATACTTCACAAACCATTTCTTAGGACTCGAAGAATTCTGCCCCAAGTAGACGTGACTATGCAAGTCTTCCAATCTAATTGGTATCTCGTCCTTCAAATCTACTAAATTCTATCTCCTTGATTAGGATCTGCTAATATGGGATCAAGATCCTTCTATCAATTTGATGTGAGACCTAAAATATTAAACTGATACATCATCTAATTAACTCGTGGCACCACAGTAAATTAGTGATCTATCAAAGTAATCTTTTAAAGTTCATTAGTTCCATAATATTAGTCTAACATACCCCCAAGTTACTACTTTACTTCTCGCACCTCGATCTTCGTGGTCACTCGGGAGGGTCTCTTGAAAATCAGAGTAAAGATACAACTCTTTTCTGGGTATAAGTTACTAATATTCTGAACAATTAATTATATGAACAATACCAATTATATAAATTCAGTTTTCAAACCCACAAAATAACTAAAAAACTGCAAATATGAATGTTCAACAATTAACTCTAATTCTGGGGAGGGTGTTTGTTTTGTTCACTACTGGATTCCAATCATCACCAATCAAACAAAAAGTAAGAAACAAGAAAGAAATTAAGAGGATAAGAAGAGAAAATCTAGATTCGAGCTTAAATCTCGCCTACCATGAAATAAATCTGAATATCCGAGCACAAAGACCGAAATCCTCTTCAATAAATAAAAATATGCTCTAAAACTACTCTAAGATCTATTAAAATACATCTGGAAAGAAAAACTAAGAAATGCAAAGTAGCTGTATTTAAAACCCATGAGAGAGAAAAATCCGCATTTTAGCTTCAATCTTTGTCCGAACATTAGTGAAATCTCGACCGTTATACAACACCGAAATCTCTTCAATAAAAAGAAAATCGCTAAAAAATTACTCTCTATGATCTACAAAAATCAAAATCTATAGAAACTCGAAAAAATGGGCAATGAGAGAGAAACCCCATGAGAGAGAGGTTCTCCACCTTCCTCCGCCTTTTACCTAAAACGAAGAGATATATATCCTGCAAGGAATGAAGCTCAAAATAGGTCAAAACATCAATTTTCTAATTTTTAGTTTTTCTCCAAATAAGCTTTTAATGTGACACGTTTTTGTCGCGACCAAGTTTCCTGGTCTCGACATAGTTTTTTTTTTTTGTGACAGCTTGCTTGGTCGCGATAATTTCTGGACAACAACTTGTTTTTCTTTTCCAACTTGTCGGGGCCATAACTTCTTCGTTTTAACTCGGATTTGGGCGTGTGAGTACTCGTTGGAAAGCTCTTTGAATGTAGAATGCAACCATGAGGGAATTTGAACCATTTAATGTTCCAGATGGTACAGAAAAATTTATCTTTCCAGTGGCACGCTGTGAGACTCCCAATTGACTCTTCTTTTGGAAATATATTGCTCATTTTTTGCCAAATCACTTGCTTTGCGTCAATAATCCTACAAAACCAAGTTTAGAGGAAATTTTATGAGTTTTACATGAATATGGATATAAAATGTGCAAAATAGCATGTGGAATGAACTCAAAACATAGATGAGTTTTGCACTCATCAATAGCAGATGCCTTAAGTAGAAAGGCAATGGCAACTTTGTTAATACAGTGCAGTGAATGGAGAATAGTATCTGTTGGAACCATATTAGCTCAATTAAAAGCATAGTCTGTTTTAAAGCAAATGATTATAGATGCTCAGAAAAATGATGAAGAGATGCAGAAAAAGGTACAATTGGTCAGAGATGATGATAAGATTGATTTTTCCATAAAAGAAGATGGAAGTTTGTATTTCCAGAATAGATTATGTGTGCCAGTTGATAATGAGTTGAAGAAAAGGTTACTAAATGAAGCTCATAATAACATATTACTTATGTTTCGAGGTAAATAAGACGTATTCAGATTTGAAACAATATTATTAGGAGAGGAATGAAAAAGGATGTGACAGAGTATGTCCAAATGCTCGATGTGTCGCAAGTCAAAGCTTAAATATCATACCATCCGGTCCGTTAAATCATTTCGCCTCCACAGCAAAGTGGGACAATATTGCGCGTGATTTTGTGTCTGGTCTTCCTCTTACGCAAAGGAAGCATGATTTTGTATGGGTGATAGTTGATAAGCTCACAAATTCGACCCTTTTTATACCAGTTAGGATTGACTATTCTATGGATCGACTAGCGGAGTTATATGTGGATGAGATTGTGCGATTGCATAGTGTGTCGTTGTCTATTGTGTCAGATAGAGATCCGCAATTTACACGAGGTTTTGAAGGAATTACGCTTAGCCTCGGGAACCCGACTTACCTCGCATAGCATTCCACCTACAAATGTATGGAAAATCCGAGAGGTTGATTTAAGTGTCAAGATATGCTTCGTGGATGTAATTGAATTTACTGGAAGTCAGGGATAGTATATTCCATTGATAGAATTTGCCTATTATCAGCTATCAATCAAGTATCGGGCATGGCACCATACGAGGCTTTTGTATGGCTCTGAGATGTAGAACTCCCCGTGGTGTTGGATGTAATTAAATGAGCAAAGTGATTGATCCGCATAGTAAAGATACGTAAACAAAAGTTTGTGGTTATTCTAAGAAAGGTTAAAGGCCGCCAGAGATCGACAAAAGTCATATGCCGATTTGAAAAGGAAGGACATTGAATATGAAGTGGGTGATAAAGTGATCTTAAAGGTATCTCCATGGAGGAAGGTGCTTAGATTTGGGAAGAAAAGGAAGCTGAGTCCGAGGTTCATTGGCCCATATGAGGTTTTAGAGAGAATCGGACCTCGTGGCGCATCTACCAAGACTTCTCTGTGAGTTAGCCAAGTTGCATAATGTGTTTCATGTGTCGATGCTTCAGAGATACCAAGCTGATGAATCACACATATTACTAGTACAAGATATACAAGTGCAACCAGACTTCACTTTTGATGAAGAGCCAAAAGCTATTCTCGATCGTGAAGTAGAGCAATTGCGGAACAAGCAAGTCCCTCTGGTAAAGGTGCTTTGGCAACATCACGATATGGAGGAAGCAACTTGGGAACCATAATCGACAATGAGGGCACAAGCACTTCAACTCTTTCACCTGTGCAATACTCTTTGCATCTAAATTTTTTAAGGGGGAAAGTTAGACACCCTAAATTATACCCCCGAGAATTTATAACACAAGCAGTGCAGATTAAAAGAAATGCATATTTTTCTGGAATAAAATAATGCTAAAAATAAAATAAGCAAAACCCGAAATTAATCTAAGGATCAACGGTAAATTAGTAATTTACCAATCCAGGACTTAAAGGTTATAAGATGAAAAGACTATATGCTAAGTTAGAAATTAGATAAGTTGATTTGAGAATAAAAGGAAAATGAAGGACTAAGTTCCAAGTTAAAATTAAGCCAAAATGGATAAGACCAAACATGGTCTTAGAATTCTATTTGCTTAGAAAAAGTTTAGGGCAATTACGGTGGAAGAAGAAGAAGAGAAGAAGAAGAGAAGAAGAGAAGAAGAAGAAGAAGGAAGAAGGAAGAAGAGAAGTTCAAGAATTTAAGGTATGGATACTAGTTATGAAATATGTGGCTGTAATTTGTGTAAGGGAGTCATCTTATATAAACTATGTGTTTAGAATGTGTAAGGAATTGTCTTTAGGTTGGGGTTTTTCCTATTTGTTGGTTAGGAATTCTCTTACCTTGAACAATGAAGTTGCCCTGTCCTGACCTGTCCCACTTAACAATCAACATGTTCATCTAATATCTTAAACCCATATTTTTGTTTTGGCCATAACTTGGTCATCACTCATCCAAATTGAGTGATTCAAAATTCTGGGTAAACTAGACTTTTAGAAGAACAAATATTTCTGAAATAAGTGTATCCAAATTTGGACCCCATTAGACCCAAAAAATTCATCAAACAGGCTCAAGCTGTCAATTATGCTCCAGCCTGATACACTTTAGGTTTCGTACGCTGTATTTAGGCCATAAGTTGAGTTTCATTCATCCAAATTGAGTGATTCAAATTTCTGAGTAAAATAGACTTCTAGGAGAACAAATCTTTATGAAATAAGTGTATCATAATTTGGACCTAGAAAATTCGTCAAAGTAAGGGAATAATTCTATCCCTGAAATTTGTCTCGCAATTGGGCCCCCGAACTCGAGTAATTCCGATTGTTTAAACTAAGGCACCCCGAGTTATACTGGTCAAAATAAGGTGATTCAAATTTTACAAACTAGACATCCGGGAGAACAACGCTCATGAAGAAATTATGATCAAATTATGTCTCTACCATTCCCTTAAAATTTTAAATATAGGACACACCTGCATTCTCGTTCCTCGGAAACTCCAAGAGTAGTCTTGTAATGTTTAAAAACCATATCTCCCAAAATAAATGTCCAAATGACATGATTTTTGAATCATAAGAAACTTAAGACATAGGGGTATATTGAGTTAGAAGATCACTTTCTTTAACAATCTCGTTTATAGGGTCAAAATTGTAATCGAAAATGGACTTGGGAGTTGCCTCGAATTGTTCAGGTAGAATTGGTTATGGAATTGAAATTGTATAAAGGCTATATAAATGTATTATTAAATGAAATAATGCATCATAGTAAGTTGATCATGATAATATGTGTTATGAAAGCTAAAGAGAATATACGTATAATTTTGTTATATGAAAAAGTGCAAAGTACAGTTAAATTTTTATAAGAGATTATTTGATAATGAATATCTTATAAGTATACATGACATCAGTAGTTATTCATGTATATGAGATGTCTTTTTCTGATACCTAAAAGATTGTTAAGAAAACATAATAAAACTGATTATCTGCTTATGACCTGCAGTTGACAGATAGGCATGCTTATGGGATAACAATGTCGCAAAGATACAATTTTATGCATGAGTGGCCCCGTTTGGGTCGATGACATGGATCCCGTTTGGATCATTACAGTGGCCCCGTTTGGGTCATATAATACAGTACAGTTTATAGATCATCGTCTCAGATAGCTGGATAATACCTTCTAGTATATACGCTTCTTTCATATCCACTTTTGGAATATGCAGGCATGACATAAGACGAGATGAGATTTTTTAATGTTATAAAGGCGCGAAACATGAAATGATGTGAAAATGCAATATGTAATTTAATTATAATGATATGAGAAGCAAATACGACATGACAAATACATGGAAGTCATTGCTTAATGATCGCTCTAATGCATTCACCATATTTATGAATTCCTACTAAGCTATAAACTTTAGTACGTGTTTATTCGTGGTATGTACCGAAAGAGGACATCCGTGATATTCGCATACAGCAGGCTAACACAACTCAGAGTCCATCATGTGTAGGTTTGAATCGATTTTCTAAGTGTAAATGTAAGATTTTGGAGATAGTGTGAACCTAAAAGTACAAGTAAATGGGACTAAGAATATATGTACAAGACACTGTAAAAACCACTACAGTGTATGTATATGAAATATTTTTGTAAGTTTATATTTCAAGATAATTGTTTAGAATTATATATGTTAATAGGTTTATAATTATCAGATTTGTGATACCCTTTCCTAACACAAGGTGTCAGGTTGGGGCATCACAATACATATATGTTTTTCCTAACCTTTGTATTTCTTTATCTATTCGTTTGATAAATGAGTTATAATCAATTTGTTTTTGGCGGGTTTGTTTAAAATAAATATTTCTACAAAATTGTTTCTTTGATCCTAAGTGTTTGTCTTCTTTTGTTTTGAATGGGTTTCATTTGAGCATTTTTTTTAAAAAAAAATTGTTTCTTTGATCCTAAGTGTTCGTCTCTTCTTTAGGCATTGGCCATTAAGGTTTTTTGTGAAGATACATGCATAAAAAATGTGAAAATAAAAAATTAAGAGAATTATGGAGCTATTACCATAATTGTTATATTTACTACGATAATATGTGAATCTACTACCATAACTGTATTAGTTACTAACATAACATATTGGATATACGATCATAATTGTAATATTTGCTACCATAATATATTGGATCTACAACCGTAATTGTTGCTACTATAATATGTTTGATCTACTATAGTAATTGTATTACTTACTACCATGGTATGTTTGATCTACTATCAAAATTGTATTATTTACTATCATAATATATTGGATGTATTAATGTAACTGACATTTCTACTTCCACAATTTAATTGGTTTGAGTGCTTGTTTTTTTACTAGACACTGCTCGTCTATGTTAAAAAATTTGTAATTTGCATAGAGTTATAAATATACTTGTCATGCCCCTACCCCCACCTAAGCGAAGAGTAGGGACGCGGTACGGGACTGGGACTCTTTAACCCATTTTTCTGTCATTGGTGGACCCAATTTATATATATTTTCATCAAGAAATAAAACTTATAACATATACATATAAAACAACCACCGTATTGGTGTTCATAATATTATGTACATATATCCGAGTCCCATTTACTTGTTCTTATACAATTTCACTATTACAAAACTCTACATTTACATATACAAAAAAGCAAATCCAAAACCTACTTAGGGTGAGCTTCTATTGTTGTGTTGGCCCTGGCGGATGCATGCCGTGAATGTCCTCTTTAGTACCTACACGGATGAAACACCCGTGCTAAGCTTATAGCTTAGTGGGAAACATATAACATATATGACCACTTGCAGTGATCCTTAATTTCAGTATACATATACAATAGCTTATAAACATATACTTCTTTTACATATCATATGCATCTTTCGTATAATCGCATATTTCATAATTTTTCATCACATGTTTCATATTATCTTATATAATTCAGATAATTTTTTTTTATGCATGTATATTTCAAAGACGGATACGGGAGATAATCGTATATACCGAAGGTATCATCATCACGGAACAAGACCTATGCTTATATCAGATATCCAAACGGGCCGAGTTTACCCGAATGTATCGTCATCGCATTTAATAAATTGACCTATGCCCGTATTATGACCTAAACGGGCCGCTTATAATGACCCAAACTGGCCGCTTTTAATAATCTAAACTGGTCGCTTAAGACCCAAACGAGGCAAAATTATAACTTGTAATCCCTCATAGGCAATGCCTACTTGTCCATCCACTTTGGAATATATGCAAGAAATAAGGCTTACTAGGTTTTTATCCGAGTTAGAGATATCATACTAGTCATTTACATGTTTGTATTAATGTGTTCATGTGTTCATATTTCATATAATAACTTCCTTCTTTATTTATTTAGCATCAAATACTTACACCGAAATATTTCCTACAAACAAAGGTTTTCACTTTAACGAATTTTGATGGATCCAACGGGGTCCAAATTAATACACTTATTTCATGAGATTTGTTCTCCTAGAAGTCTAGTTTACCCAAAATTTGAATAACTCAATTTGATGAGTGAAACTCAACTTATGGTCTAAATAATTCAAAATTGTACTAAAACACCAAACAAAAGATTTAAATCAATAAAATGTGGTTTCACTGACGGTAATTTTCTAGGTCCAATGGGGTCAAAATTTGAATACACTTATTTCAAGGATATTTGTTCTCCTAGAAGTTTAGTTTACCTTGAAATTTGTATCACTCAATTTGGATTAATGAAACTCAAATTATGGCATAAATACCCAAAACTCGCACTAAAAACAAATTAAAATCGTATCGTAAACTCCGCCTAAAACAAAGTTTCACTTAATGAATTCTTTCTAGGTCCAATGGGGTCCAAATTTGAATACACTTATTTCAAGGAGTTTTGTTCTCCTAGAAGTCTAGTTTACCCAGAAATTTGAATCATTCAATTTGGATGAGTGATGACCAAGACAAAAACGTGGGTTTTGGAAAAATTTTGATAGCATCTCTCCTAAAACCCCAACATTTCCTTTATACAAACATTCCTCAATTGAGGACCACAACCAACTCAAACAACTTCAAAAAAACCACAAACTGAACTAAAACAATTAAAATCACACTTATACAAGTTAGGGTTTGATGAAACCTAAACGAAATGCTCAAAGAAGTTAGGATGAGTTCCTAACCTTAATCTTTTCTTCAAACTTGCTTTTCCTTGTTTCTTTCCTTCCTACTCTTGCTTTAACAAATAAAACCCAAATATGGCTTCTCCCTTCAACAACCATGTCTCTCTCACTCTCTCTCTTTTCTTCTCCACATGAAAGAATGCTTCATTTAATGTACTCCATTTTGGTCTTATCCCTAATTTTGGTCTACAATCTTGCTCGCCTTGCATTTTTAGTTAGTTTTCCCATTTTTGCTCAAAAGCCCTTTCATCTCTCTTCTTCATTTGCACTTCAAATTATTCATTATTCTATTTTGGCATATAAACTCTTTGTTTTATACCCTTTTGATCCTTATTTTACAATTCTACCCTTTACCCTTTATTCTTGAATTTAATTTCCCCAAGTTGTTTTGATTACACTTAATAAAGATAATTTTTCGAAAATTTCAAATTTAACATATATTATACCATAAACTTGTTATTAAACGATTAAGGTATATTTTGGGGTATTACAATATCAAGAATATCTTTAAACATTTAACAATGTCAGATCTAATATCGAAGTGTCTTATCTAATACCATAATAGGTCGATATCAAGTGATAGATTAAGGAAAGATCTATTCATGATATAATAGTAACACACTTAAACTATAGGATTGATATGTTTATTTCATGTTTGAACGTAACTTAATGAAGTCTTTAAATTGAAAATTGGCAAGCAATTTATAGATTTGAAGAAGATGGCGAACGAAATGTATTGTTATGTCTGTGAAGGTGATGAATCGGTGCAGAATGAAAATGGGGTAGTTGTATATAAGTGCGGCTCATTGGTCATATCAGGCAGGAATGCACAAATTTCATATGCCAAATTTGTCTCAATAATTTGTCATAAGTTAAATGTTGACCCAAATTCGGTGAAAATGCACTACACATGTAAATTGGATCCATTAATGATGGCATTGTTAAACGAGAATTACCAACGGTTGGTGTAATTCCATTTGAAAATGAACCCACATCCGTTGTTGTTTCTAATTTAGAACAAATTAAAAGAAATGAAAATTGGAATGTGAATATGATGAATTTGTCTTTGGACGTATCTACAAATGCCCCAACATTTGAATTCGGCGGTTGTTTAATAAAACCGTGAAATAGACGTGTCTAATGTAATCACATATCTAGGTCAATATGTTACTACGTGGGCGCTGGACAAAACATTTCCAAATATGGTCTGAAACGCCAACACCAATCAGAGGGAGGTAGATTTCAATACTATTACAAAAAAAACACTTATAAGCACATATGTGTTGTCTATACAGTAAATGAATGCCAATGGAAGATAATTTATTGTGATATTGGTGCGTCAGATGTTGTCCAAGTGCATACATTCATAAATGAGCACAGTCATAGTGTTGATGATGTAGTAGCCTCTCAACTATTAGTGAAATTTAACCAAGATACCGTGGTGATTAATGAGGTGATTAGCTCAATTCCTGATTATCAACCACGACAAATTTGTAAGGACTTTATCTATGAACATAGGATGAGATCAAGTTATTGTCAAACTTGGCAAATTAAGGAGAAGGCTAAGGAGAGAGTATTCGACAACCCTGTGAATTACTATAAATCGTCGCCTCGACGTAGGGATCTAATTTGCCTAAAATAAATTCGGGGTTTAATTCGTCAAGTTACTTACTCATATGGCAGTCATTTTAAACAACTATTTATTGCATATCATGTGTCTATCCAAGGGTTTGTGATGGGTTGTCAACCAATGATTGTCATTGACTCATCGCACATGAGTGGTCCATACGGTGATGCCCTATTCTCCGTAACAACAAATGATGCCAATGATAACATGTTCCCACTAGCGTTTGGAGTGATGAGCTTGGAGAATTACAACAATTGATCATGGTTCTTACAAAATTTGAAGAACGTTATCGAGGATAAGGAGGTTGTCATTATATCAGATAGGCATCCAGGTCTTCTGCATAGTGTACTAGAGATATTTGGAGTTGATAACAACGCATATTGTTATCGCTATTCGGGAATCGAACTTTAAGAGCTTTTATAGTAAACAAAACACAAGGGGGAGCAAGGGGAAGGATAATGCACTTCAATGGCAGGATAAGATTGTCTATGCAAGGGTTGATACTGAATACAATGTTCACATGCATGAATTACGTAAGTTCAATGATGCGTTTCAACATGGATTGAGCAAAATAAACTTGAACATTGGGCGATGTCAAAATTTTCGAAGAAAATAGCTGGACAAAAATGACAACGGGAACCTCATACAATTTTTTAATGCTTGCTAAATGAAAGGCATCACTCTATACGTAACGCCTAAAATACCCTGCACTTTATAATAATTTTATTATATATTCCTGGTATGAATCGACAAACTCGGTTTTTCCCGAAATTCGATAAATCGACAAGTTTATGAAATGATAAATTTAAAGGAACCTGGAAAATTCACTGTAATATGATAAAATTGAAATTTACTACAAGGGGATATAAAATCATAAAAGGAGTAGAGATGGCCATAATAGAAATAAAGTTGGATTGAAATAAGAGAGAAATGAGGGGCTAAATTAGAATATGGCATAAGTTGCTTTGCAAAAAGAAAAGTTGTTCAAGGACCTAAATGCAAAAATGAAAACTTAAAACAAAAAATGGATTTTCTTGCTTTGGCCAAACATGGCCTTAACAAAACATGGATAAGAGCAAAATTTGGTCTCATTTGGAGTACCAAACCGTAGAGAGAGAGAGGGGAGGGAAAAGAGAGAAGAAGAGGGAGAGAAGAAGAGGAAGAAGAAGGAAGAGGAGAAGAAGAAGATCACAACAGCGATGCTTTCAACTCGGATCAAGTGTGGTTGTGATTCAAGGCCTGGTTTAGAGAATTGTTCCTTCCTGTCTAGGTTTTGTGGAAAGATCACACAAACCCTTAAATTGTTGAGGTTAAGAGGGTAAAACCCAAAATGGTAGAAAAACATGGAATCCCTCCTGAGGTTGGATTTACTGCTTAATCAGCAAGGGTTAAGCTAAACCAAACCCTAACAAATTCTTGTATTTGGTTTATGTATGGGTTATAGAATCATATTAGAATGGTATCGAGAAACGGAAAAGTTTGGAAGATACACTTGTAATGAAAGAGGAATTGAGAAAAGAAGTTACCAAGAGAAATATGAATGATTTTGATGTGTGTTTGAAGTATAGAGTTGAATTGGGTAGCAAGTATGGAAAAAATGTGAGAAAAACACACATTCTGGAATTTTGGGATATGTACCTAAGACACCTTGAATGTGTACCGGTACACCCTTCCAGAACCAAATGTGTACCGGTACACGTTAGGGGTGTACCGGTACACGTTAGGGGTGTACCGGTACACCCTGTTCTGCTTTCCTAGTTTCGACCAGTTTTCGTATTTTGGCCATAACTTCCTCATTTATTATCCGATTTGAGTGATTCAAGTGGCAAATTAAAATATACTTCAAGGAGAATCAAACATATAGAAATAGACATCGTCAAATTCTGAATTTGAGTGGCCTAAAAATTCACTCAAAGTGGGGCCATGTGCAAGCCAATTCCTGCATCAGTGTTGATCATCGAGTAGTCCGAGTTGTTTTGGACGACCTTGAGCCCACCAATTGGGTGATTCCAGTTGGAGGAGAACCCTTAACACCTTAGCTTTAAATGAGTACAAATAACCAGTGTCAAATATGGATACAAAGCACTGGAAAATGAATATTGCAAACTGTTCCTCGGGTAAAAATCGGTAAACCGACTAGTTGGCATGAAAATGCCATAACTTTAGTTTGGATAATCCGATTGGAATGATTCCAATTTCTAAGTAAAGTAGACTCATAGAGGAATAAGAATGAGACTAAGTCAAAAATGTACCGTACCTCACCGCCTCCACAAAGCGATTCGTTTAGTATGATTATTTGCTTAATCACTAAGAGTGAATAAATTGTATTTGACTAGGTGCGGGTGAAGACGATAACCTGACCTAGGATTGACATCGAGAAAGAAACGGAATCGATAATTGGTTTGTTCTATACTTGTTCTTTATTCTAGTTTGTTCTATACCCGTTCTTTATTCTTTGTTTGTTCTCTAAATGTTCTTTATTCCAATATTGTTCTATACTTGTTCCCGTTCTCTATTTGTGAAATATACATATATATTGATTTGAATCATTGTTATTCGAACTGTTTTCCAAATATATGCATGTATGAGTATATTTGAATCAGAAGTGAATTTACCGTATAAAAGTAAATTGATTTTGAAACGTATTATTGAATGACCAACATGATCGATTCACCAACTCGAATTCGCCATGAAGGTAACCAGATTGTCTAATGCGAAATCACATTGCTACTAATGACGCATGTGACAGGATTCACTAACCGACCGTCAATGTCGGATTTCTATAGTCATATGTGAGACTTTAATATTGAACGCCGAAATCACATTACTATCAATGACAAATGCGACAGATTCACCAACCACCGGCCGCGGAATGCCGAATTCCTATAGTCATATGTGAGACGGTGAATATTGAATGTGAAACCACATTGGCCATCGAATGACAAAATGCGTGCGTGATTCACCAACCTAACTGGCCGTGGGATGCCGAATCTCTATAGCTATATGTGGAATCACAAACTAAAACGAAACGATGATATTGAAAAAGTGGCTTGTATAAGTATTTTTACATTACAATCGATATCAGAACGCATTATTTTGATAAATGCATGATTTATACGAACGAAAATGGAATACGTAATCAGATAACCACTAAGCACGAAAATGCTTAGCGTATTGTTTTTATCAATGCGCAGGTACCGAGTGATAGACATCGAAGCAAGACCCAAGATCGAGGAGCATCAGAGTCATAGAGAAAGAACTGCGGAGTATGCTCCGTCATATGCATTACTCCATTTCTTTCGAACATTGATATTTTGTAAAACAGTTTGAACTCTGAATCATTATTTTTTTGTAAATGCATTGTTGAATGTAGTTTCAGATACGAGTCTTTTCAATATGTGAAATGTTTTGGCGGGGCTTACCCAAATGAAAATGCTTCCATAAATTTTAAAATTTAAAATGAATAAAACAAGCCAAAATGTTTTGATAAGATAATGAAATGTGCCTATAAACCGGACTACCGATCCGCCAACCGAGTCTGGGGATTCTGTCACAACACTTTTGGGAAAATTGTAAAATTAAATAAAACAATAACTAAAGGATTTGATTAATGACTTTAAAAAGAAATAAAACGAGCTCCCTGGTTTCGTCGACTCACCACCGAGGTGGCTCTGCCCTGGGGTCGCCACACTATATATACGTTCTTAATCAAGCATATGACTAACTTAGGGACTATGCTTGTAAGGCATAAAGTCGAGTCCGGGGCTAGTGGAAGGGTACTATGTATCAACATAAGAAAAAATGAAAAATGTTGTAGATTTTGTTGATGATATGTTTAAATATCCAACCTAACAATTGGTATACTGGGGTGTTTTCCACTGTTATAGAGACACACGACATGTCAAAAGTCCATGGTGATGGTGTGGTGCAAGATGTGCTAGGAAATGTTGTCTTCTCTTTAAAGCCTCCACGCACCAAACATCCACCTGAAAGATTGAGGAAAAAGCATATAGAGTCCTAGTTTCAAGATTAGAGGAATTTGTATCAAGCCTCATACCACGGCATAATAGATAAACGTGCAAAAATCCCTTGCCATTATGAGTTATATGTTTCCATTTCATTGTAATTTCAATGAAAATGTCATGTTTCAATTTTATAAATATATTTAATGTTATTGTGAGTTTTACTTTTTATGTGTTATGTTAATGATTTGTCGTATTATTGCAAGTCTACTGTTTTTAGTTGAATTATTTATTACATTATTAACTGTTATATTTATTTTAGTATTAATCTAATTATAGACATTGTTAGATGGAAGATGCTCGCAAAAAGAAAAGTAAGCCACATGTGCCTCAGTCACGTGTAAAGGTAATTAGAATGTTGTGTGAAAATATTCTTCATGTATATGATTTTATAACATACTTATTATAGTTATTTCCATATAAAATAACAAGGCACTTCCAAAGTCAAGGTGCTCACAACAAATTCATAGCGCTATGGTTGACAACTTATCTCCACAAAAAAAGGTAGAAAATTCAAGACATCGATTTGGTGGACTACTTCAACTCCAATGTAAAGAGATTAGGTCCGAAAGTTATGTCAATATCGGGCCCATATCACAATATGATGTAACCCGTAGTCATATTACCATGGGCTACACGTGCCCACATGCGTAGCTGCCAATTGAGAGGATGTCGAGGCAATCATGGGCATCCCATGTAATGGAGTTGATATCACTCTATCTCTAAGACGAACTGTGGAGTCCCTTAACAATAGTATCTCCAAATTAGAGCAAGACATTTGAGAAAAAAGAAGTTGGAGAAGAATTTTTGAAGAAGTTTATGATATTCATTTGCGCAACCATTATAGCATTGAATAGTATGCTCGAAGGTGCTCATGATATACGAGACTTCATTTAGGCTAGTGATGTAACTGTCTAAAAAAATTGGGGCAAGTTTATGTTATCCTATCTGAATGAGAGTATAAGAAGATTCAAGACAGGAAAGGGTAAATACATGCGATGATGTTTACTCTTCTTACAGGTAGCTTACCTTTCACTTTTAAGTGTATAAGGATTAATGATTGCATATGATTGTTATAACTTTGTCCTATGTAATCTAATTATAATTTACTACTTTCAAATGCAAGATTCTTTATCTGACATACATGCCAATTGTGCATGTTAATGATGCTTTCCCCGCTTGTTTAGTGCGGACTGCACTAATCAAGTTAAGGGATATTAATCAAGTGAGGATCAAAGATTCCGTGAATCCGCGGACATGTTGATGTAAGTTTATAAACTTTGTAAAGACATGGTGTAAGCGTAGAAATTGATGCTGAAGGGGGAGAAAATGATGTAGATGACATCTGATATGAGAGATGCATGGATGGAAAGCTCAATTAGACAAAGCACCACAATTCATACCACCATACAATCTCCACGAAATGTGGACGAGGATGTAGTTGAAATTGAGAGGGAAGAAATGAATGTAGATCCATCTTTTGAAGGTGGACCAAGTAGGTTTGACCAATTCCCCCAATCACCTCGATCACGGTTAGTTTGCAAGTAAGAGGGAGATTCTAGTCCCAAATCACCTCAAGAAGTTCAATTAATGGCTAGGGTTAGTCTACAGTTGAAGTATAAAAGGGCAAGAGATATAAGCATAAGGCAAATATGATTGTCATACCATCAACGACATATAGAAGTCCATTTGTACAAACATGCGTGGAGGAATTTTCCAGAAGATTACCCAAAATCATTGAACTCAAAGAAAACCACTTATGTTCTTATGGGAAGGATGGTGATAGAAGGGCTGATATTAACTATGAGAAGTAGAATTTTAACACATTATTAATAATTAACATGTATTAGTCTTTATGAAACAACAAGACTGATAGGCACGAGTGTGTTTTATGAAATGGTACGCTTTTGTGCGTAAGTGCACGCGTCGTATCAAGTAATATAGTGTGTGAAAAGTAAGAGTGTCGATCCCACGAGGAAAAGGGTTACTAATTATTGAAATTGGGTAATCCTAACTTTGTCTGGATAATAGGTTGAGAGTGGAAACACTAACAACCTAAATCCTAACTCCATCATGTTATAAAAAGCAAAGATCTATATTTGACTCATTTAGCAACTATGATATATTGTCACCTGATTTTAATTATATTCATTGTTAATGGTAATTTGATTATCATACAGATCTCATGATCTTATATCTGATCTACGAGGTATTTGGTCTGATCATCCCCGACCCAAAGACACAACCCAGAGGAACTGACACCATCGATCAATCATCCATGAACTGTCTAATTCAACTCTCACCTCTTAGATCTTGAATTAAACCACTAATCGCATTAATGATGATAAATCATAAATAGGCATGAAGATTAAAGTAGAACAATTAATAGAAATGTGATAGAAATATCAAATAAAAGGTAAATTGGTCTTCAAATACATAAATTGTAACTAAACTACATCTAAAACCCTAGAAATGAAAATCAAAAGATGAGGTGAAGAAATACAACCAAAGACAAGATAACATGAAATAATATTCTTCTTCTTCAATCTTCTTTCTACAAGAGCTTTGCCGTAGGGTTAGAAACCCTAGAGGCTTATTCCTCTACCATCTAGTCGGAGGTCCTCCTCATCTAAACCCTAATGTGTTCCTGGGGCCAGGTCCTCAAATAATGCATGAATATTAACTCTGGGCTATGGACAGGCTCTCTCATGTCGCGACATGTGTTGTCTTTGGTTTGAATGTCAGCCACGCCGCGACATGGATGCATGTTGACGCCACGACATGAGATTCTCATGTCGTATGAGATTCTCACTTCGCGACGTGAATGCTTCTACACTTCACTCCCTTTCCAATTCAGCCTAATCCGCTCCCATAATGCTCCATATACCTCGAGATTGTACCTAAATGCATATATGAGCTAAAACATAGCATTAAAACACTTATTTATAAACTAAAAACACTCTAATTTATCCAAAATAGATATATTGAGTACAAATGTACTCATCACACTCTAAATCTCAGTTCCTTGCTTGTCCCCAAGCAAAGGACTAACACAAAACACAACTAAACAAATTAAAACAAATAGACACAAATAACAAAAGTGAGTTGAAAAAGGTGCTAGCTAACCAATTAAAAGGACATAGTGAATGAGTTCTTAAACAACATACAACCAACATGGAGATACAAAAACATTGCAAATATCAAGGAAAATGCACAAATCAGTATGATGCACATAGTAGACTCATATTTTCAATAACCCTTCAGATCTGGTAAAATGTAATCTTAGATCTCAAATGTATATAAAAGTTTCAACACCCCAAACTCAAACTCAATTCACTTTTTTGAAATAGGCTAACTAAACAAGGATAAGAATACACCTTTTATCTAAACACACAAACCTAAAGTAGGATGCAATGCTAAGGTGTTCTAGATAAGTGTCCATGTAACGGGGATCCATTGGTGGCTTGCCACTAGTTGGCTCAGGGCATTAGGCTTTGAGAGGCCCCTCGGACTGTGCCCGAGATTCCGATTGAATCATCCCACTTATTTCATTCTTTTTTTTTTTTTTTGTCAATTTTCTTTTCTTTCTTTTTCTCGTATTTTTGCACTTTTTCTATGGTTGGCCACTGCAACTTTTATGAAGGTGTCCTCGTCACTCTTAAAGAGTTAGCAACTCTCAAGGTAAACTCAACTTCAGCAAAGGGGGGTAAGAACCAATATATACAAGCGAGATCTAGTGTGTGTGTGTGTGTGTGTGTGTGTGTGTGTGTGTGTAAGCTCCCCAAAAGAATTGGCTTCTTGACAAGTATGGGGGTGGCCAAACTAAGCCATCCATAACTAATCATGCACATAACCTTAATCTAGCAAGTGTCTAAGTATCCCACATGAAAGTTCACAACAACTGAAGGATCACATCATTCAAGTGTACATCCAATTAGTAAGCATGGCACCCAATTCAACTCAACCAAGACTCAAAAACACACTAAAATTAAAAGAAAAACACAGAAACTCAAACACAAAGCATGCATAAACCGCTAAAGCAAAACAAAACGAACAAAACAAACATGTAAAGACACTAAAAAGAAACCAACTAACTAAACTAGCACAAACATAACAAACTAAGGCTTAACAAAATGACTACCACAAGCAAGCACAAATCAAAACCAAACCACAGCCCAATCCACCCCCAAACTTATAATTTGCATTGTCCTCAATGTAATAAAAGATAAAAGGCATAAGAGGACTCCTCTAGTGATTTTAGTGATCATTATGTGGTGGTGGTGGTGGTGCATGGAGGGATAGGAGCTGAGCTAGCTACTGGGAGATAGTATCCTGATTCCTTAATATAGCTGCATTTTGGCCTTGAATCTCCTCTAGCTACTGATTCGCACTCACTTCGGTCCTCATCAGTCCTAGAATGCATCCACTCTGTGGTGGGCTCTTCTACTTAGATACTACCGCCGGAGGTGGATGATTCTCCTCATATTAAATGGTAGGCCTAGGCTTTCTCGTTTGCTTTTTAATCTTCCTCACTGTGTCTTCATGATCCGAATCTATAAGCCGATTTGAGGCTCAGGGGCCTTTCATTTTTCACTTTATTGTTGACTGATTTTAGCCAGTTCTCTGACTGGAAGATTGAACCCTCACTTTAGCTACAAAGTTGAAGATGGCGGTGCTGATATCCCAAATTCATCTTCCTATTATACCATGGCCTCCAGATCTTGCCTCATTGAACTTAATGTCCTAGAGGATCTATTATAATTCACTGTAGTTTCTTTCGTCGCCGACACATTTGAAGCCGGGAGGATCCTGACATGATAAATGAAAGCCACACTCGAGGCACATAGATGAGATGCTTTGCCTTGAAGTTCACCTCATGGCCCTCTGAGTTTGTCTTCCATTGAGCTTGGCCATCAATTAGGCTTGTGATTATTTTAGCATAATTGGGTCTCTCTAGTAGCCTTTGATAGTTCTCATCATTTACACTTGGTAGGTTATAGAACCTATTGATTGTTTTTCTATCAAAGGGCACCCATTTGCCTTGGATCCATACTTTCATGTCTTCTTGCTCACATAGGTTGGCTTAGAATTCTCTTACTACCGCTTTCACTGCTGACCTAGGAGCTTTGCAAAGGTCTTGCCATCCCTTGTTAATTATTGCCCTCCGAAAGAAATCATTTAGGCTTTCAAATCCCTTCTCTTTGATGAAATCCTTGTTCTTTGCCAAGGAAGTGTATCCCCTCTACATGAAGAAGATGAATTTTGTGCGATCATACTCTTCCATAGGTTCATTTCATGCTCTTTTCATTCTTGGTCTCTTAGAAGACATGACTCCACTTGATGACCTTAGCTCAAAGATTTGACAACTTGATACTTGTATCTCCACCACAATCTAGCAATTAACCTTTAGTCGATGCACCATAGTTTGACACTTTGTTATGACCTAAATTACTTTGAAGACTAGCCTTGGCAATTGATTGAGCAATTGGTTGGCATCCAACTTCCTTCAAGTTTCTAACATTGTTTGGATCCTTCAAAATCCTCCAAATACACCCCTAAACAATTTCAATTACACTAGCAGCCTAAAACAAGATCCAACACCCCTCAAAGTGAGTATAATACCGAATTGTTCAACAAGGGCCCTTTTAGGTCTTTGAATGTGCTTAGAGACTCAATCGAGCTTACAAGGGTTGATACGAAAGCTTAGTTGTGGATTTGAGGTGCTTAGGTTGAATACAAAAGGAGATGCACAAAGAATTTGATCTTAGATTAGATGAGAAAGCTCTGGGGAGACAACCAGAAAGGGAATATACAAAATGAGTCAAGTATCACTTTAAAACAATGTCACGTCGCTATGTGACAGAGAGCAAATTTTTTTTTTTTTTGAAAATGGTCAACATCGCAACGTGAGGTTTTCACGTCACGACGTGGTAGAGAGTTGAAGCCTTGTATCTTCTTCACGTCGCGACGTCTGGTGTCCACGTTGCGACGTGAAGATGGTATCCTAAATTTACTCGCTCTCACGTTAAGTGACATGACTCCAGAGTTGTCAAACTGCTAGAGTGACACACACCACGAGGTGATTTTCTTTTTTCTTTTTTTAATTTTTACTAAGTGTTCAACAATGTGAAACACCCACTATCTTAACCTATCAAAGGATAATCTTCATGTATTGCTCTCTATCATTGTGCATGATATAGTCTCGAGCCTTTAGACCTACAAAACAACACAAACAGACAAAAACAATGAATCTAACTTACAAAGACTAAAAAACAACCCTAAAGTAAACAAGAAAATTAAAAATAAAGAAAGAATAGAAGAAATGCTCGGGCTGGTCAGAGACTCCAAAATTTTGTCCCTCTAACACATCTTTAAAACATCATTGACTACTTGGTTGAAGCTCTTAGGTGGCCCATTGACCACATAGTTTGTAGGTAGTGACATGGCCTCGCATTTGGCCTGCTTAATGCATGACTTTTTATTTATTTTATTTTTTTTACTTTATTATGTTACTTATTTGATTTATCTATTCATTTTTTTATTATTATTTTGATCATTTTATTTTTAAAAATATAGTTTTTACTCATTTATTTGTAATTTAATTTTTTTTTTTTTTAAAGGAAGCTTTTTACTTTTTCATTTTTTTTTTATTTTTTTTTATTTTTTATTTTTTTGTTTAAGAAGATGTTTGTTTCATTTAATTTATTTTATTATTTTAAAAAAAAATGCTTTTATTCTGATAGTTTGACAATTTAAAAAATGTTTCATTTTATTTTATTTTGTTAGTTTTATTTACGTAAGGTAATATACTTGGAAAAGGTTTTTTTTATCATTATTGTTTTACATTATTTGAGGTGATTCCAATAACGTAAATAATAAGAGAATACATAAAAAAAAAGGAAAATAGATAGATTAATGGTTTGGGAGAATAAAAAGGAATGAGTTCCCATGTTAGATATTTCTACGTATTTAAAAAATAAAGCGAGAGTTTTAATAGGGCATGAGTTTTTTTTAAAGAAGGAGGAAGGATTTTTCTTGAGCAGCGTTTTCTCAGAAGGAGGTTTTCAAAAGGAGGGAGGTTTTGACGAATCAAAAGAGAAGGGTGAAAGGAAAAAGAGGAAGTAGAGAGAGAAGATCAGGGGAGAACAAGAGAAGTTTTTCGGTGGTGGGAGATGAGTGTCTCTAAAACATTTTAATTTCTTTAAAAAGTTGTGTCCGTTCAAAGTGGAGAAGAAGCGTATTTTGAGACAAGGCCTAAGGGATGTACTACAAGCACACACAATTTCTTCCGTGTAGGCGCATTTCTTATGTATTCAGGCATGTTATTTTATTTATCTATTTATTTTTGGTTTATTTTATGAGTTGTTCGAACTGCTTAGAGAAAGAACATTTGAATATATTAATGTTTAGAATTTTCGTAAAATAATTTCTCTCGTATGTTTTAGGTTCTTGATGTTTGCTGTTTTAGTAAAAGATAATTCTTGCATGATTAGTTATATTAAGGTTTAGGAGTTTTAGTAAAAAAATAATTTCGATGTTTTAGGTTCTGATGTTTGTTTTAGTAAAAGATAATTTTTGTATGATTAGTTATATTAAGGTTTAGAGTTTAGTAAAAAAAAATAATTTCGTATGTTTTAGGTTCTTGATGTTTGGTTGTTTTAGTAAAAGATAATTTTTTGCATGATTAGTTATATTAAGGTTTAGAGTTTTAGTAAAAAAATAATTTCTGTATGTTTTAGGTTCAATGTTTGCTGTTTTAGTAAAAGATAATTTTGCATGATTAGTTATATTGGCTTAGAGTTTTCGTGAAAAAAAAATAATAATTTCGATGTTTTAGGTTTACAAGTTTGGTTGTTTTAGTAAAAGATAATTCTTTGCATGATTAGTTATATTAAGGTTTAGAGTTTTAGTAGAAAAATAATTTCGGTATGTTTTAGGTTCTGATGTTTGGTTGTTTTAGTAAAGATAATTTTTGCATGATTATTAGTTATATTAAGGTTTAGAGTTTTAGTAAAAATAATAATTTCGATGTTTTAGGTTCTTGATGTTTGGTTGTTTTAGTAAAAGATAATTTTTGTATGATTAGTTATATTAAGGTTTAGGAGTTTTAGCAAAAAAAAAATAATTCCTGGTGTTTTAGGTTCTGATGTTTGGTTGTTTTAGTAAAAGATAATTTTTGCATGATTAGTTATATTAAGGTTTAGGAGTTTTAGTAAAAAAAAATATACTCGGATGTTTTGGGTTCTGAGGTTTGGTTGTTTTAAAAATAATTTCTAGTATGTTTTAGGTAATCTTGATGTTAAAAAAATATTTTGAATGTTTTGTGGATATATTAATGTTTGTAGTTTTCGTAAAAATAATTTCTGACAAGCTCAGCTCAAGCTGGGTTGTTTTAAGAAAAATAATTCTATGTTTAGGTAATCTTTGATGTTAAAAAATATTTTGGAATGTTTGGGATATATTAATGTTTAGAGTTTTAAAATAATTTCTGGATGTTTTAATACTCTTGAAGTTTGGTTGTTTTAGTAAAAATAATTTCTAGTATGTTTTAGGTAATCTTGATGTTAAAAAAATATTTTTGAATGTTTTGGGATATATTAATGTTTAAAGTTTTTAGTAAAAAATATTTTTGAATGTTTTGGGATATATTAATGTTTATTTGCAAAAATAATTGATGTTTTGGGTAGTAATATTGATATAGTTGCTTTGAAAACAAATTAATTTTGAATGTTTTTATATAATAATAAAAGTTTTCGGTAAAGTTAATTTTGAATGTTTTGAGATATATTAATGTTTAAATTTTTGGTAAAATTAATTCCGAGTGTTTTGGGTTATATTTTTTTTTAGAGCTTTGATAAAAGAATTTTCATGTTACTTTTTTGTTATATTGATGTTTTAGAGTTTTAGTAAAAAAATGTTTTCTGATTTTTTTTAGGTTATATGAATGTTTAAAGTTCTAATAAAAATAATTTCGACCTTTAGATAATATTGATGTTTTAAAGTTTTAGTGAAAATAATTTCTGGTTGCTTGGGTACTATTAATCATGAATTCTTGGTTAAAATAATTTCTAAACGTTTTCGATTAGTGTTGATGATTAGGATCTTAGTTTGATAAATTTGATCAATTATATTTAGTTTTGCTTTGAAATTTTCTCGGTAAAAATTGATTCGTTTGTTTATCAAATTAAAAGTTAGTGTTTCAAAATTTAGTCTTGGGTGGTCGGTTAAATTGGAAAATCTTGTTACATAAGTTAACTAGTTCATTTTTAATAGTTAGATTCAAGAGTTTGCTTCAGGATTGTCTGCTCATTCGTTAGAATTTAGTTGATTATCTTAACTTCTTTGGTATGAATTTGGTGTTTGCCTCAATTAGCTGCTGAGTGCTTTGACGATCAATTAATCCTTTTTTTGCAAAAGACATGGCAGGACCCCGTAAGCGCTATTGGGTTCATCGTTGAATCTATATGATGCCAAATAATTACCTAAGACTATGTGATTTATGTCATCTATGTAGCCTAGTGGGTTGCCTGATTTTTGACCCATATGCTCCCACATACCCAATTCACTATTAGAGACCGAGTTCCGGCCTGTGAGGGTGCCACCTCATATGAGATACCTTCCCGATAGGTAATCCGATCCCTGAATCTTAAATCTAGTTTTCACAACGCTCTTTTTTCCATATTGAGTCATTGGGGCTTTTTACCTACTTGGTTTTCCTATAATTTAAAATAAAAATAAAAGTAAGTGGCGACTCCAAAGCAAAACTGTTCCTCTTTGGGGACGGATTTTCCAAAACTCGAAAGTCAACCCACATTTTCTTTTCACATTTTCCTTCCATTTAAAAGCGAGTCGCGCCAGCCCGTGGATCGGGTAGGTAGGGTCCACAGTTGCCTCCCAATAAGTTGCTTCGTTTTTGTAGAATCTAGCTTAACTCTACCACTGTGATTTGCCAGGATTCTCCCATGAATCGATAATTGTGCTCCAATAGAATCTTGGGCACATAGTCTTCCACGGTCTTATTTTTTTGATTTTTTTTCTTTATGGGTCGCAATGGTAGGTTATATTTCTTTGTTCAATTCAATAATGCACTCTTCCACCTTGGACATGTGCCACACTAAACTCCTTACTACATTTCACCCATGGAGCCATCTCTCGAAATGGTCTTTTACAACTTCTCTTGTTCTTTCATTTGATCTTTATAGTTAATCTTCATCTTTCTTTCAACTAAGGCTTTCCATTCTGTTATTCTCCACTCTTTGAAGCTTCTTAAGTTCCTCTACTATATTCCTTAAGGTATGCCTCACAGTAAGTTCTCTTCTTCTTTAATCACCTCAAGATTGGATGGCAAGTTCTTTTATTGTCCTTTAAAGGACGTTTCAACCATGTTCTCTCCCTCATTCATGTATTTGGCCACTAGCTCTTGTACACTCATTCCCTTCTCTTTTAGAGGTTGTGCTTTCTTAATTGTGGATTGAGAACAGAGTTCACTTAACCATTGTCCTTCCAAGCTCTTGAGTGGAATGCATTGAAATTGAACATGGGCCTTTGTTTCTTGCATTTAACAATCAGTTCAGATCAGCCAATTCAACCATTGAGATATTAGTCATCCACTACTTTCAGACACTCCCTCGTGAGGTTGTTCACCTTCTCCATGAATTTGGGCCTGAGAGATTGCAATCCGCTGGTCTTTCCATTCAGCCATGAATTGTCTTCTGGGCTTTGCCATCTTTCTCTGTGGAAGTGTGGATTTCATCCCTATTTGAGATAAAACCTAGCAAAGCCTTATGTACATAGTTCAATTTAGCCATTGATATTTCATTTTCAGCTTCAACCATGGAAAATTCAACTTGGGATCTTCTCAATTCAACCATGGTTTCCTCTAGACTTAATTTGGCCATTTGAATTTGAGAATTTTCGATTTCAATCCTTGCTTTAGCCAATTCAGCCGTGGTTTCTTCTAAGCTACCCGAATCCTAGAAACAGCATTATATTTTCCAGAGGTGTTCAAAGATATCCCAACTAAAATTATAATTGTTCAAGTATGAGGTAATTTCTCACTGAACATGATCCATAGACATATGTGGGTTCCACACTTGGACTCCTTGCCTTTTATTACAATATTTGTCTCATTCTTAGTTGCTGAGTAAAGAGGTCATTTTACTACAATTCCTATGAAATGATCCATTGTGATTGAAACCTATAAAACAAAAATCAAAATCAAAAGTAAAATAGACAAAAAGGGAATGGATATATACAACTAAAATGAAACAAAATAAACAAAAGAAATATCCAAAGTAAAGAAGGACTACTTAGTATTAATATTAGTAAATCGCTTACTTGAACGATGCCTAAAAACTTGATCGCAGCAATGTTATATGAACTGGTACACCTTTATGCGCAAGTGCACTCGTTGTATCAAGTAATATAGTGTGTGAAAAGTAAGAGTGTCGATCCCACAAGGAAAAGGGTTACTAACTACTAAAATTGGGTAAATCCTAACTTTATCTGATGATGTTTGATATTTTGAAACATTTAACAACCAACTAATCATCAAGCAAAGATGCAAATTAAAAACAAAAGTTCAAACAGACCACTATGAATCATTACATTATTGCCAAAATTTTCCTTTAATTAACATTCTAATCTCTTATTAATGGTAAGTTTCACTTGTGCATATGTAGATCTCTCTCGGTAATCCATAGTCTACTCCTAGGGTTTAGGTATTTTGTATCTCTACTCAACCCCGAAACCCTAAAAGTTCAAGAAACCCAAGAAACCCTAATTACCACACTAACCTATGAGAATCTTTTGTCAATGGTGAAATGTGATGTTCTTCCCAATTCTAATTCAACTCTCACCTCTTAGATTCAATTTAACTCATTAATTATTATGGATGATAAATCATAAATAGGCATGAAGATTAGAGAGAATGAATTAAGAGATATGACAGTAAATATCTTATGGTGTTTTTCGTACATTCTTTTTTATACCATTAATCACCTATCAATCATATTCTTTATGGTGTTTTTGGCTCAAATGCTTAATTTTATCATCTTATGGTCACACAAGCCAGCAAAGATATTAATATGGGTCAAAAGATGAATTTTTGGTTGTAAATTATGACCTCTCAGACTTCAAGCATGATATGGATGGGTTCTACATCTCTGCTTTCCAATGTTCAATGATCACCTAATTGAGTTCTGAATCGAAAAAGATACAGCCTCAAAGTCGGCTGGAGGATTTAAACACCACATGTTAACCCAAAGCTCAGGCATTTTCGGGCCTACCTAATGGCCTCCAACACCTTAAGATTGTCTCATGTAGTGTTACCAAGGTGAATTTTCCTAATTTAATTATAAGCCTCTCTCGAGGTTGCAATAACCTATAAACTAACACTAGGTTTCTTGCTTCAACTCAACCCCAATAGAGATGTTTTGGTTCCAAGAATCACAAGTCTGCAGACTACCAATTAATGATTCTATTACTCTGCTAATTAGGTTGATTCATCTATGTCTAATTCCTCATTCACTTCTCAAATCTCACAAGGAATCACTCACCATATTGAGATTGATCATAAATCAATATGTAAACAACAACCAAGCATGAATCAATAGATAACCAATCACAAAGAGACAATAGAAATAGAAAAATCAACAATTAGATAAAGTATTCATGTCCAAAATACAACCAAAACCCTAGACTATGAATTTAAAGCATAATAGAGATATGGTACATCACAAATTTGGGATACAAGATAAGAAAAGAGAAAGAACTCAGTGGCTCAATAATTAGTGAGTCTTCAATCTTCTCCCTAAATCCCAAGTCTTTCTCCAATCTGAAGAACAATACAAGCCTCCTCTGGGTCCAGCGCTAACTCCTTTTCAAATTAAGGCATTATTCCTTATTATATCCCGAAGAGATCACCTCCGAATTACCAAAAATGGGTCTGCCTGAACAGCCCAGCAACGCACTGGGGCTATATGGAGACGTTGGGTTGTAAGACGTCACTGGGGTCAACGTTATGATGTGAGAACATTGCGACGTTGGAGCAGGATCTGCATATGTCCATCTTTAAGTCTCCAAAATGCTTCTAAATGCCGCATTTTAACCTATAATGCAAAATGAAACTAAATATTAGTAATGAAGCGAAAAAACCACTTATTTATGTATAAAAGAGATAAAAACATACTTCAACCCCAGATATAACGAAAGGTTTTAGACACTCATCACACTCCCAAACTTAGCTTCTTGCTTGTCCCCAAGCAAGAGACTAACTCAATACAAAAGCAAAACTGAAAATGGCACGAACTAACAAAAATGAGATGAGTATGATAACATGATGCTAAGAAGAAGGATCAACATGAACACAATTATGCAATATTGTTCTTTCAACCACATTTTTAGATCCTAAATTTAAACTTCTATAAACATGGCAAAGCAAGCATGGTGAATAAAGGACCAACTCCCCAGCCCTCAATGACTTTTCCTATGAATCTGAATTGCAGGTAGTATGATGTTCAATGGCAACAAGGTCCGAGCACCTTTCAAACTAAGCTCAACTCATCTATTTAGATGAAGCTAACTGCTGGAAAAGATAAGATTACACTTCTTTATTCATACCAAAATACCTAAATGAAAGAAAACCAAAGGCTAAGAAGTTTTAGATGAGTGTCCTCAGAGTGACATCCATTGGCTAATTTCCACCAGCTTGGTTAAGGGCACTGTGACATTAAATTTCCTTCAAACTTCACCCCAAACACTCAACCAAACTCAAAGACCCTGTGGTTATGGGAAGATCCATCTTCATCCCATGTACGGAAGGAAAGTCAATGACTCTCAACCAGTTGGCTTGGGGCATTAGGCTTTGAAAGGCTCCTCAAACTGTGCTCGAGATTCCGATTGGATGATCCCACTTATTCTTATTCACAACCTATTTTTGACTCTTTTTTTTTTTTTATCTTTCTTTTTCACTTTTTCAATTGTTTTTGCGTTTTTTCTTTTTTTGGTTGGGACTCAATGGCAATCCTCTTTTGATTAGGTGTCCCATCACTTAGGTGGTTAGAATCCCCCAAGGTTAGCTGAATTCAAGGCAAAGGGTCCGGGACCAAGGTATGTAAGGGAGATAAAAAAGTGTGTGTGATAAATTCTTTGAGAAATAGCTTCTTGAAGTACAAGGGGGGTGACTAAGCCAAGTCACACACACCAAGCAAACATACAGTTCCAGATCATTAAAAAACCTAAGGGTCTAATCCACTTTACATTTGCACTTTTTCAATTGTTTGTGTTCAAAATGACCTTCTACTAGCAAACAAGGCATCACACTCACTCAAGACACACTAGACACACCTAGATAAAAGACACACAAACAAATAAGGACCTACAAAAATCCTAACCAACATGCTAAGGAACAAACAAAGAGCTCAACCATGCAACTGCGACAGAACACACAAGAAGCAAAACAAGACACAAACGGCATGCAGAGTCTGTTATGCACTCAATCCCGGGGTCCGCATCACCCGCCAACCCGCTGAAACACTCTTCGCAGAGTGCCCAGACCCCACATCTCTCAAAATCGGGCGTAGTCTCCTTTCAGACTGAGTTCTACCCAAATACAACACCTGTCCCAACATCAATCACATGATACATATATGAATAAAAACGGCCTCTTGGGCCCATACTACAATACTCATCATCAATGTAAACCAACTATATCCAATAGTTTCAAGAGTCAAAAGTTTACTCTTATACAACACATATTAAAATTCTAAAATTCTAAAATTTAATACATGTATACATAATGATAACAAAGCCACAACCCGGCTTCTTCCCGTATCGGCCCCTATGATTATCGCTCCTCGGAGCTCCCCGCACTTGAAAATATGTTCCTCGATTGTGGTGAGCTAATGCTCGAGTGGAATCACCCTAAACGGGCTACTCTCCACCCAAGTGCATATGCAATGTCTAAAGAAAACACACATTCAAGTAAATGCAGCTGATCCTACTTGAATGTCTACCCGAACAATCTGGTACCAGTCCTCACCGACTTCACATCGTCGTCACTGATGAGAAACATTATTTTTAACAAATATATATGTTATTCACTACCCTCCGATATAAGTAGTACTGGATCTCGATGTTAGTGGACTACCCTCCGAGATATATCAATCAATGAATTCACGATTGATATTTTATATGGATCAATCCGATAATTATTATTATTTAGTCAACTCGAACTATTCTCTCGGTAATCACCACGCACTCACTTCTATTGCTCTGGGTGCCCAAAGGCATATGGAATGCATGATGCCAATCACGGTAATTCATAACATGCAATATAATCATGCTATATTCACATAATTTAAATCACACAAACATGTTATGTAATTCCACAATTCATTACACCAAAAATTAGCTCACGTGGGCTAATGATCAAACACTAGCAACTCGATTTGAATTACTCAACCAAACACATTATTTCACAAAAATTATTTTGTGAACACTATTCTCAGGAATAGTGTCCTCGGTTACTATTCCCAAGAATCATCAACTACTCCGCTCACTTAGTGAACTCCGACTTCACGCCGCTTCCGGCCCTCATACATCAAAGCATTCATCAGAAGTATAGAACATCACCTAAGGATGTCAAACAGCCCCTAAACTACCACGGATCATATAGAGAGGGCTTCAAAATTTCACATTTCGTCCTGCTGGACCGATCAAACGGCCACTCACAAATTTCAATCAACTCAAACATCATAAATACACTTAAACAAAGCCAGAAAACTGCAGGAGTTAAACCTCACTTACCTGAGTTTGTTGAAACTCCCAAATCCGCACTCCACGCGAAGCCCTCTCCACGTAGAGCAACTTTCCTTCTTGTCCCGACGAATTCCGAAGGTTGGATTGCCCGAAAACCTAGAGAAAATGAGGTCCTTCTCTCTCTAGAATGCCAAATCTGAACCTACTGTAAGTCCCTCATGTTTTTCCCCCTTCTTCTAATTGGAGAAGACAAGCACTATTCCAATTTTTGTCCTATTATCATTTAAACATTTCCAAAATGACATCTATACCTTTTCCCGCTTGACACTCCTAAGACTATCTCGACCATTCATTTTCATCCTTTCTACTCATGCCACTGGCATATGAGTATGTATTATATGTGATTTTTGTCACATCGAATATCGCTTTACGCGCACCTAAATGCCAATACGCCGAAAACGTAAAGGCTAACTCCGATCGTCTTCGGAACTCAATTTAAATTCGGACGCAGGTTAGCTAGATTTTCGCGAAACGATTCCAACGGTGAAACTGCTTCATCATCCAAGATTTAGAATAAATTTCAGATTTTGACCGGTAAATACCATTTCTTTTTTTCCGTGAATTGGAATTTCTAGTCTTACATTCTCCCCTCCTTAAAAGGAATTTCGTCTCGAAATTCTGGACAATCACAATCACTCACATGCATATGCAATGTGCACTCTACCATGCATGTAAACAGTCATTTAAATCTTAAACGACTAAACCATGTACCTTCATCCCTAAACAAGAAGGGATATGTGGCCCGCATCGTCCTCGCCCCACGCTGACCCCACCCATAAGGCCCCCATAGTGACTCACTAGTTTCATGGTCTTCAAGGCCGCAAACCACCGCGGGCAAAATGCACACTGTCCCTCCTCGTCCCATCGTTGTCAACCTCTATCTGCTCCCAATCCACTCAGCATGAGCCGGATCTCGAGTATACCGAGCATGGAGACGTGAAATACCTCACGGACACCGACTACGCCGGGCGGTAAAGCCAACCGTACGCCATAGTGGCCTACCCTCCCGAGTATCTCGGAAGGCCCAATAAACCTCAAGATAGCCTCACAAACTGGACCACTCTCTTAGGTGTCACCTTCAAGAAAACGTGATCCCCAACCTCGAACTCTAAGGGTCGACGCCGTACACCGCATAGCGCTCTTCGCCGGCCTCCGAGCCGTGAGAAGACGCCACATATCAAGCCTCACC
Source organism: Tetrastigma voinierianum (assembly GCA_016808115.1). NCBI lineage: Eukaryota > Viridiplantae > Streptophyta > Magnoliopsida > Vitales > Vitaceae > Tetrastigma > Tetrastigma voinierianum. Next base: position 467,416 of record JAEQBH010004678.1, read on the forward strand.
TTCTGAGAGGTGTGTCTCTAATCGATCAGACCAAAGATGAAGCCTTCCTTCCACCTCGATCCAACATAACGGTGACCTGCATGGCCTCCCATACAATGCCTCATATGGTGCCATCTGTATACCCGCCCCGATAACTCGTGTCAGAGGCGAATCCCACTAAGGCGCGTCTCTACCCTACGGCACTCCAAGATGTATGCTCGCACAAGGTCCTCTCAATGATCAGATATAATCCACACAACGTAACCTTACACAACCCTTTACTTTGTGTAAACGACCTTCCCAAGGTCACAATCGCTGACAATCCAATAGACCGTCAACCTAGTTCATGTCACGTATGACATCCATATACCGAGCCCTTGCCGGCTCAACAACACCCAATGCGATTTCCAAAGGGGTATCCAAATCTCGAGTCACTCCCGACTCCTATCACTCAACTCTAAGTCTACGTGATAGCCTGACCGTGTGTTTTCATCTCGATTAACTTAACTCTTCGGCCTACACTCAGGCTTCCCCTTACATTCATACGTAAATTTAGGATATCTCCCGAGTCTCTACACCCTAACTCCGTGATTTCCTCACCTTAGGGGATTAACGACCCTTTTCGCTTTTCGCTTAACACAATTTAACAATTACTCTTCATTTACTAAATTGAATTATGAGTCTTCATTGGACGTAGTCCTAAAGACAAACTCAACCCACACTCACCAAGAGTGGTGAATGACTGTACCGTGCACCCACACCCGACTCGACGTGATGTTACCGTGCACATAAACGCAATAATGCCATACTGTGACACCCAATCCCGAGGTCCACCATGAGCAGAATTTAGGAGATCTCCCACTGCATCCCGACCTATCATATCGACTCTTCAACCCTACATCCTGTAGTAGCTAACCATACCCGGCTTCTCCAAAGGCCTTAACCCTAAGCCTAAATCCACACCGTGGCCTGTGACAACCCAAATTTAAGGTCCCACTATTACCAACCCGATGTCACACCCATCCATGTCAAGCCCGACATCAACAACCAATATGTTTACCACCACCCTAAGGTCCACTACGCTTTCGCCGCGCAACTCCTCGACGATCCCTCGACTCGACCCGCACCGCCCCTCCGTCTAATTGTCAGCTGAAGTGCTTGTATAGCACCTCGAACCCGAAACTCGAAACTCCGGTCCCTCCGACCTACTAGGGTGTGGAGGAATGAACTGTATACTCTCCCGTTTCGCTGCCTAATCGGGACCGCGCCGTCCCAAAGTCTCCGGGATCCCCGCCTCTCGGGCAATCCCGCCTCATGCCCCATCCCGGTCCCGGTCCCGAAAAACTCGTGAAGCGTGTCTTCCGCTCTTCCCGAACTAGAAGAAGGTTGATCCTCCCTCTTGATACCAACACCCGCATCCCGAGTGCTCCGAGTATCCTCGATCTCTCTTTCTATGGTCAGGGCCGTCCCAACCATGGAGTCCATGTCCCGTAGGCGAAATCCTATAATCCTACCCTGAATGGACAACTTCAGCCTATTCTCGAATCTCCTATAATACCCAGCCAATCCCAAGAAACTACATTTCTCGAAGATTGACATTCGGTCTCTCCCAACTCATCATCGCTTTAACCTTCCTCGAGTCGACCGACACTCCCGGGAGCACCGACACCACGTGTCCCAAAATCTCACCTCAGAAGCCAAAACTCGTGACCACTGAATCCTAGCGCATAAACCGATGGTCTCTTAACAATCGCAAACAATCCTCAAGTGATACTATGCTCCCACTCGATCGGGAGTGAGATCAAGATGTCATCCACGAAGACTACGACAAACTGAGTCCAGATAAGGTCGAACACCCATGCATGAGGTTCATGAATGCCGCTAGTGCATTCGTCAATCTAAAGGGCATCACCGTGAACTCAAAGTGCCTATAATCAACCTGGGTCAGCGGTCTTAGTGGATATATGTATCCCTAACCCTCACCGATGGTAACCAAAGGCGATGGTCTATCTCGAGTGCACTCGTGACTCCTCCTCAACCGACAACAACCACCGTCCGTAATGGGTACCGATTCTCGATCAGAACCCGTTCAACTCGTCGGTAGTCAATGCATAGTCGGCTGGTCTTGTTTTCTTTCGCAAATGTGAACCGAGCTCTATGGTGAAGTGCCTTTACTAATGAACCCTGTCCACAGCTCCTGTGGGCTGGACTCTAAGTCTCGCAACTCAACTGTGCCATCCACGCCGAGCCATGTAGACAGCGGCATCAAAAATGTAACTCGACACCGTTTCACACCCTACGAGGCAGAAACTGCAGCCTATCCGAAAACATCCACATACTCGCAAATTACCCAGATCTGTCCTGTCTCTCGTTGCCCCGACTAGCCATCTATACAGTTCAATGGCAAGTTAAATTCAACACATCTCTAAGGCATAAACACAAATTTCGAGACATTCATACACATAAATCAAGTTAGATACACATTGTCAGATTTACTGTGTAATGCAAAAATTCAATTATGCATTTAAAACATTTTTTATCAACTAAAATTTTATTTTTGAAATTTTTATTTTTCAAAAATTTTGTCTAATTTTATTTGATTTTATTTTATTTTATTAAAAAAAAAAAATTCTAAAATATTATGATGAATGTTGTTCATGAATCGGTTCATGAACAAGAGTCCAAAATTGACTCAGAACAAGACGAGTCAAACTGGTCAAACAGCCGAGTGCACCAAGTGTATTAACTCCGCCGCCCACCAAGACGACTGTGTGTGCACGTGCACGCCAGCGCACGCGGTCAGACGCGGCGCCCCTACTGCGGTCGCGCCAGAAACGCGGGCCGAGACCCCGGCCGTCCGCAGCCCCCGCATGGTCAGACGCAGCGACGCAGTCGCCAGGTCGCAGCCACGCTACGCCGCGCGCCTTGCCGCGCTTGCCCTACCCCATGCCCTTGCGCGCCTTGCCGTGCCGTGTCGCAGCGCCCAATGGTCGACGTGCGGGCCGAGATACCGCGGCCGCACTGGGCCTCTGCCGTAGCTCCAGGTCACGACACAGCCGCCCGCCGCCTAGCTCTTAGTCACATAATCCCATTGTATCAGAATACACCCCACACTGTACCTCCTTTTGGTCACAATACAACCACTGTATTGTGACCTTCTCTGCAATACACTTGAACCTATTGCAATACAATTCTCTCCAGCCTACTGCACTCTAAACAAGCCTAAGTCACGATACAAATTTTGATATCACAATACATTTGGGCAGTAGCCCATTCCAATTTCTGCACCAACAAATTTTTTTTTTGTTTCTTTTTTTTATTTTTTATTTGTTCCAAATTTAATCGGAAACTGCTGTAATATATACTCTATATATATATATATATATATATATATATATATATATATATATATATATATATATATATATATATATATATATATATATATATATATATATATATATATATATATATATATATTTCTGTAATACTAATAAATTTATAAAATTTATTTTCTTCAATTTTCAATTTTACAAACTTGTAAAACCTTAGAAAATTATTTTCACCTCATATTTTTTTTTTTCATTCCAGCCTCCTTGCTACTTCCATACATGCAAAGGGCTTGAACACTCGCACTCCTACACTCAATAATTCTTATGAGTTCACTTAAAATTCATTTAAAATTTTGGTCATTGTTCTAAACCAAATAAATTTTGTAAAATTTATTCTTTATTTCCTAATTCAGCTTACACACTATAAACTCCAAAATTTTTTCACACTTCATCCTATGCTATCAAACTAAGCAAATCAATCATATAATTTCAATCACATAACACCTAATAAATTCATGTTATGCACAACCAAGCATGCAAGCACACTTCATTGTAAATCCAATCAATAATAAAACACACAAACACATGGCGCAAGGTCATAGTTTTGTCCCGTGGATTTCAGTAATCTCATACACCCATGACTTATCATCGAACCACACCCCAAATGCAGAACGTCTGCCTACTATGGCCTAAGCACAAACTTCAACTTCTAGGTTTCCATATACCTATACTCTACATCAAACCACCCAAGTGGTGATGGATACCTAAACCCGAGCCCCTAGGTATTCGTGATATTCTACGCCCGATACCAAGCCGTGACGCCCGAATCCCGGGGTCCGCTGACTACCACAACCCGAAATGCGAGCGCCTGGTGACCCGACATCTCTCACGAAATCGGGTAGAGTCTCCTTTGTACCTGAGCTCTACCCAAATACAACACCCGTCCCAACATCAATCATGATACATATATGAATAAAACGGCCTCTTGCACCATACTACAATACTATCATCAATGTAAACCAACTATATCCAATAGTTTCAAGAGTCAAAAGTTTACTCTATACAATACATATTAAAATTCTAGTAATACATGTATACATAATGATAACAAAGCCACAACCCGCTTCCTCGTATCGGCCTCAGATGAGCCGTCCCTCGTGCGCCCCCGTACCTAAAATATGTTCCTCTGACAGGTGAGCTAATGCTCGCAGTGGAATCACCCTCTAAATGGGCTACTCTCCACCAAGTATATGCAATGTCTAAAGAGAAAACACATTCAAGTAAATGCATGATCCTACTTGAATGTCTACCTGAACAACTCATACCCCGAGTCCTCACCGACTCCCTCACACTTGCCTAAGCCACGGATGAGAAACATTATTTTTAACAAATATATATGTTATTATTTGTGGACTACCCTCCGATATAAGTAGTGGACTAATCATGTTATATTTGTGGACTACCCTCCGAGATATATCAATAATTCAATGACCGACGATTGATATTTTATATGGACTACCTCCGATAATTATTATTATTATTTAGTCAACCTCGAAACTATTCTCTCGAGGAATCACCTCATGCACTCACTCCTATTGTCTCTAGTGGTGCTCCCAAAGTGGAATGCATGATGCCAATTCCATTGCAATTCTATAAACATGCTACAAAGGTAATGGGTACTTATAATCATGCATATATTCAATTTAAATTACACAAACATGTTATGTAATTCCACAATTCATTACACCAAAATTAGCCCACGGGCTAATGATCAAACACGAGCAACTCCACTTGAATTACTCAACTAAACACATTATTTCAAATTATTTTGTGAACACTATTCTCGGGAATAGTGAAACCCTCGGTTACTATTCCCGGCAAATCACCAATCATCGGTTCACTTAGTGAACCCGAATTTCACGGCCATTTCCGGCCTCATACACATCAAAGCATCATTTATAGCATAGAACATCACTAAGGATGCCCAAACAGCCCCTAAACTACCACGGACTGCATAGAGAGGGCTCCAAAAATTCTCACATTTCGGTCCCAAGTTTTGGGACCGATCAAACGGCCACTCACGGCCTCAATCAACTCAAACATCGTAAATACACTTAAACAAAGTGTAAAACCCAAGTAGGAAGAAACCCCTACCTCACGGAGTTTGTTGAAACTCCTGCAGACGTTTAAGCCCTCCGCGTAGAGAGAGCAACTCTCTCTCCTTCTTGTCCCGACGACCCGAGGGTTAGATCGTCTCGAAACCCAGAGAGAAGGAGGTCCTTCTCTCTAGAATCAAATCTGAACCCACTGTAAGTCCTCACGTTCCTTCTAATTGAGAAGACAAGCACTATTTCCACTTTATCCATTAATATTTAAACATTTCCAAATGACATCTACGCCCTTCTTTTCCCCGCTTTTGACACTTAAGACTATCTCGGCCGTCCATTTTCATCCTTTCTACTACGCCACTTACACATGAGTACGTGTTATATGTGATTTTTGTCACATCGATCATGCTTTACTAAGACCCGAAATGCGACGCCTCAAAACGTAAGGTCAACTCCGACTGTCTCGGAATTCGACGAAATTCGACTTGCTAGCTAGATTTCGCGAGATGATTCCAACGGTGAAATCTATTTCGTCATCCGAGATCTAGAGAATAAATTCCGAATTTTTGACCGAAATTACGATTTTGCTCTTTTTCCAGAAATTGGAATTTCTCGGGTCTTACAAAACATGCAAGAAAAAAAATAAAATAAAGATTAACCTAAAACATTCAAAATACTCTAAAAACATAAAAACTAACTAAATTAAGCATAAAGCTAAACTAAGCTACACTAACAAGCTCCAAGACCTAAAGATTGGTCAAATAAGCAAATTTAAGAACAAAACCACCTCAATTCAGTTCAAAGTCATCCCTATAGACCCAAAACAAGCATGTGTGATCATGGTAAGTACAAGTGAGTAAAAAAAAATGAAAGGACCCAAAGAGCATTAAATGAGCAATCAATAGCCAATAACAAGTAGAGCTGACAATATGGGTTGAGCCCGATGGGCCAGCTCACTTTACCCCGAATTTTTAGAGGGTTGGAATGTAAGTTTGCTGCCTCGACAAAACCCACCAAATCAAATCGACTTGTTTTTTGCCAAGGGCCCACATGGGTTTGAAGTGGTTTAAACCGATTAACCCACTGGGCCCGAATCTTACTTAATATTTTTGGGCAACTAGAAGTTTAGTACTGAGATTTTCAAGGATTCATCTATAAAATCGGGACATTTTAGCTCTTAACATGTGCTTTCAAATATCTCTTTTCAGCATAATAGTTTTAAAATAATTATTATTGTAATATTTGATTATTATATTGTAAACTTTGTTGTGTTAACTATTTTATTTTCAATTTTAAATGTAATTTTAGTATAATTTATACTAAAATATAGAACATTGAATTTAAACAATCATGTTTTTAATATTGAATATTTTTCATTTATCTCATTAATCCTATTTTAAATATTTACAATTTCATTTTTTTGTATTTATCTTTTTAAATTTTATTCAATTATATATATATATATATATATATATATATATATATATATATATATATATATATATATATATATATATATATATATATATATATATATATATATATATATATATATATATTTGAATAAAGATGAGCTCTACTAGTTATAAATTAAACAATTTAATAATCTATATTATCTGGGGTATATTTTAAATAATTTATTATTGTTAGTGTTAATAACATAATATTGTTATATTTAAAATAATTAACAAAATTTATACACTTATTTCTTTCCTAATATGATTCTATCTCCTAGTAAAATGGATTTTCAAAGCAAATAGGATATTTCATTATTATACGATTGATATGCATTTTTGGAAAAAAGATATATATTTTTATTCCAAATATAAATGAAATTTATGTTATTAACATTCTAAACATTTAATTAATAGATGATGATGACTCAACCGCACGAGGATTTATATCTTCTAACATGAATACACGCTGCATATCGAATATAATAAAGAATGAGGATAAGGATGATGTATACAAAGATGAGGATCGATGAGGATAAAGATACAGCCGATACTTGGTATTTCCATTCGATAATTTCAAATGCTTTTTCTTCATATATTATTATTGCTTGTTACTTTCGATTGCTGGCATCGCTTTAGCTAGTTAGTTTCGTACTTGGTTATAATAATGGTCTAATATTATTATTTTTTATTTAAGTCTGTTTAATATTAATTATATTGTTTAGAATCGTCCATTATATAATAATTATTATTATATATTTATATATTTTTTATTTGAAGAATTATAGAATTTGTAAAATTAATTTTTGTAGTAGTTTTTAAAGTTTTAACCCATTTTAGCTCGCAACCCGCATGAGTTGGGCTAGGTTGGTCGAAAGATAGCCCGAATATAAGTGGGCCATATTAGTCCAACCTGTTTTGACCCACAACTCGAAATTGGTTGGGCTGACCCATTTACCAGCTCTAATAACAAGTAATACCAAACTAATCACCCTCACCCCCCAATTTAAGATGGACATTGTCCTCTATGGCAATAAGCATAAAAAAAGGGTGATGAGACTCCCTGTAGTGATCCGAATGACTATCTGGTGGTGGGCGATGGATGTGATAGGAGAGTCAGCAAAGTTAGCTGCTTGATGATATTTTGATCGCTTAGAACTGTGCTCACTTTGCTCTTGAGATCTTCCATCTCTTAGGTCATGGAGACTTGATACTCTTGAGCTTCATCCCAAAATGAATCAAACCTCGTCGTGAGGTCATGGATTTTCTTTTCAATAGATTGAGGAGGAATGGGATCTTCCTCCTCATGGCATGTGGGTGGTGGAGGTTAGGTAGAGGATTGCCCTACTTCTCTTTCTGCTTCTCCCCTCATGCATGGCTTGATAAGCCCGTAAATCTTCCTCATCCGAGGGCTCATTTTCGAAGTCATACACCCCTTCAGGTCTTGGTACACCTGGCTTGTTCTTCTTCACAACTATGGCTTTAATAGGGTGTATCCAAGCCTTATCACTACAGCTATGTTCCATTTTCTGCATAACCCATATATGACGAATGGGTGCCCAAGGTTCATCTTAGCGTCCTTGTTGAAAAGGATGGCATCCTCTATGACTTTTCCCACATCAAAGGGGTTGTCTTGAACGATTTGCGGTAGTCTCAAGGCACACATGTCACTTCACACACATTAGTGGTTGGAATTAATCGTGATGTGATGAAGTGATGCCATACTCGATATAAGCCAAGTGCTTTGCCTCGGCGCACTCATGCCCTCATTGCTGTCTCCACTTACCTTGTCCATTGGTGAGCATTCTATCACTTTGTAAATAAATTTGGAGTCTAAGATAGTAATCCTACTGACTGCCTGAGTTATAGAACTTGTTGATAGACTGCCAAAGTCTACCAAAACCCCTCTTACCTTTACTTTCTTCACCACATGGGCTACTAGGTTAGCTTAGAACTCTCTCATAACCATTGTGGCAATGGCCTAGGGGGTTGGCATAGTGACTTTCACAATTTTTCGCTATATTCTCTTTGAAGAAATTCGGGTGGTGAATCCCTTCTCTCGATGAAGGATTTATTTTGTAGAGATTAGTGTGAATCTCTTACACGCTTCAAATTCACAAATTTTGTGTGATCATAGTCCTCCAACGGCTCTTCGACTCAATGGCTCCTCTTTGAGCTTAATTTTTGCTTCTTGGAAGACATGACGGCCTGGAGTGGTTAGGGTTGAGAATGGGGCTTAAAGACCTTCAAATTTACACACAAAAGCCTCTCAACTACTAAGGTGATCGCTGTTTTGTATACCATCAGACACGGATTTATTCAGAAATTCTATTTATTGAACACTTGAGCAATTTTCTGCAGTACCTTTTCAAAAGATTAACTAATTAGAACATCCCAAGTACACCTGGCACAAATCCAACCATCAATCTAAGCCTGTAGTTCTAACTTTGAGAAATCCACCTACAATGAGCTTTAGTTGAACTTCCAAATTTGTCGAGATGGGGACTCGATGGTTTACGAATTCTTCCTTGGTGGAATGATGTTCTTAGCGCTCTTAAGGTGCTAGGAATCTCCCAAATAGGCTTTGAATTATAGGGGAGATGATGCCTGAAAATGAAATCAGGAGGGAGTGATGATGAGAAGATGAAGAGTAGAATTACAGGCTTAATAGTAGGGCAATGTTGCGACATTTAGGTCAACGTCGTGACGTGACAGAAGGTTCAACTAAATTTTTAAGGCTTTCACGTCGCTGACGTGACAGAGTGGGGAAACCACAAGAAGAGAAACGCCGCAATAGCGAATCCAAACATCACCGATGTGGCAAAAGTTCAAAACCGATTAAAACGTCGACGCTCGGAGCCACCGCCAAGACATCAGAGGGAAAAAATATGAATTTTTTTTTCTAAGTGTTGGAAAACATCCCTCTGTGCTGATATAATTTATTTCGAGCCTGTAGATAGGTTTCCAATTCTACCCTTCTTCGTCGCATTGACCTCGGAGCCTGAAAACACAAACAAAAACATAACACATTAAATTCTAACCTAAAAGAAACTCCGAGAAAAACCTAAATTTCTAAAACAAAAGACAAACACTAACAAAAGTAACTAAAACTGAAATAAGGTAAGAAAAAACGAAAAGGCTTGGGCTGCCTCCCAAGTAACTACTGCTTTTCTAGAGTCCATCTTGACTCATAGAACTACGAAGAATGGCTGATGCCCTCTTCATCTGTTCTGGTGATTTGTGAAGGTGTCTAAAGAGCACTTTAGGTATAGTCAATAAGAGCATTTTTATGAAATTTTTTTCTTTTTGCTTTACTATGTTTCCTTTCAATTCGTTGTTCAAATGAATGATGTACTATCCACCTCGGAAATTGGGGTCATATTCTCATTCTTCAATTCCTCATGCATCTCACCCCATAGAGTCATCTCTGGAATAGTCTTTACAACTTCATCTTTTATCTTTTCATGTGATTCTAGAGATGTTGACTCTTCTTCCTCGCAAATTAAGTCTTTCGAAGTTTGTGCATCATTCTTCACTCTTTGAAACTTCTCAAGTTCTTCATTACCTCTTGAGGTGATTTCTTCATTGTAGCTCAAGTTTTCTTCTTCTTTAGTCACCTCAAGATTGGATGACAAGCTCTCATGGTTTCAGTAAAGGCATTGCAGGCCACTATTCATCTCTCATTAATGTATTTGGCCACTAAATCTTATATGTTCCCCTCCTCCTATTCCTCTTTTGTAGGGGTTGTTCTATTTCAATTGTGGATTGAGTACAAGAAGTGACCATTGGAGTCATCTCTTATTCCAAGCTCTTTAGTGGTATGGGCTTAATTTGAGCATTAAGCTTCATTAAGCTTTGTCTCTTCCATGATTAACTAGCCCTAGATATTTCCAATTCAGTTCCTGTGATGGCTAGTTCACCCATTCTCTCTTTCAACAATTGGATTCCTCTTATGGAGGTGTGTTCATCTCCTTCATAGGTAGAGCTTGAGATGTTGCTTCTGTTTACCATAAACCTTCTTCTAATCTGCAGCTTTGTTGCCTCTAGCTTTGTCATTCTCTCTGTGTGGAGGTTGAATTTTCTCATTTTGATCAAGAAACCCAGTAACCCAACTTCTGAGATAGTCCATTTCAACCTCCCGATCTTGAGTGAACTAAGCTTATGCCATGGCCATTTCCGCTTGAATTTTCACTGAGCCATAGTTTCTTCTAGGCTTGATATTTGGACTTGTGGAGTCTGAAGATGGTGTAGCTTGTATTCCATGAAGTGTTTGGGTGATGGCTCCATCCCAAAATATGATTTCTCAAGTATGGGGAACCTCCATATTGAGCATAATCCATTGATGCATATGGTTGCCACACTTGACTCCTCACTTGAGTTGTCAATCTTCTTTGATGCTCACTGGCTAATTGTCTCATTCTTAGTTGTTGATTAAGGAGAGCCAATTCATTTGTCAACTGAATGAAAGGATCCATTGTGATTTTAACCTATAAAAAAAAACAAAAATGAAAAGTAAAGAAGACAAGAAAGAACAAACTAAAAGGAAACAAGAAAAACAAAAGAAATAACCATAAGAAGGACTACTTTGGATAAAAATTGTTTGAAGTACCAAAGAAGTAATTGGTATTGATATTACATATTAAAACACCACAATTTCCGACAACTACACAAAAACTCGATAGTTATGCAGTGATCAGTAGCAAAATATGTGATAAAATGTGAAGTAAGGGCCTATTTGCGCAAGTATACATTTGTCAAGTAACATAAGGTACGAAATGTATGAGATCAATCCATAAGGTACCTAGGGATACTAAGTACCAAAATGAACTACTGATATCCAAATGGTCAATTGTGATATCAAAACAATATTTAAACTAAAATAATGAAATCTCAATCTAACAAATGAAATGTGCAACTAAGGGATACCAAGAGATTGTAAAATCCCAGGGTATTTGGTGCATATGAACAATCCTACTATATATAGGACAAAATTCTATCCTATTGTCTCGTGTAAGTGTTATCCAAGGTGACTCTTGCCTAATTTAATTATAAGCCTCTCGAGGTCAAATAACCTATCAACTAACACTAAGTCTCTTGCTTCTCAACTCAACCCCAAGCATTTGAGATGCTTTAAGACCCAAGAATCTCATAAGCCTCCTAATTACCGCTAATATCTCTATTACTCGACTAATTAAGTTGATTCATCTGTCTAATTCCTTATTCAACTATGATATATAACAATTTCATGTACCTTGTTGTTGTATAATTACGATTGTGGAATGTTTATAATCAAGTACATGGAACACTAGAATGGTTCCACTATGACAAGAACGATTTCTAAGGTTTGTTGTAACCTTAATGATATCGCATTATATGGCCATTGAATTTTAATGTCTTTATTGATATTTACCTTCCTTTTTTATTTTTCAGGCAAAGATGAATTATTATCAACTAAAGCTTGTCTATACTTTATTTGCAACCATAGAGATAAATAAGAGCAGGAAAGGATCTCGAAAGACATGGACTCGCTTGAAGTCGGGAGCCTACTGAAAGAAAATGTCTTAAAAACATCATGTTTATATTTTGCTGAAGGCCTACTTGCTAGACAAATTTTACTGTTGATGGAAGGCATTTAGAATATGACATTAGCTTCATTTGTTGACAACTATTTAAAAATTTTTAATATAGGATGGCTTTATCTCTTTAGTATTCCAATATTTTGTTGCATTTGTAGATAATTTTTAATGTTTATTACAACTTGGAAGAGACTCAAGTACCAAAATAGGTAAAATTGGCCATTAAAAGGAAGCATAATTAATGTTTCTGCAAAAATGTCTGATAATTGTCCGATACTAAGTGCATATTTGTTTGAAACATTTGAAGCTCCAACCCACTTAGGATTCGGGTCCGTTTGTGCATGTCCGACAGTTTCACAGTATTATAGTTAAGGTGGATGTCAGTGCGTCCGTATTGCGTCCAATAAATTCATAAATTTTAACCCAGATTTAACGCATTTCATTCATTCCAAATTCCGACATCAGTCACAAATTATTGAACGCATTCGGACACATCTTAATGTGTCTGAATCGTCGAATCCCTTTTTAAAACCGCTATTTCTTACTTGGCTTAACAACTCCACCTCTTCATTATGGGTTGCTTGGAGCTTCAAAGAATGGCTAGAGCTTCACATTATTCAGTTTTTCATCAACAACATGGCACGAAGAAAAGAGAGTCATGCAATACGAGCACAAGGAAAGTGTCCCATGGAGGCTCATCATCAAGAGGCTCGAACAAAGGCTAGATACGACACCAACAAATTCAATTCCATGGAAAAACAATCACAGTATTTATCTAATTTTTTAGAGAGAAAAATATGGGCGGGTAAATCTATAGATTTCCTTGGATTGACGGCCTTGGCTCGATTGCAGAATGATTCGTGCTGATGTGGATTCCGCTTCTAACATTGAAAACTAGTGTACACCTATATTGGTAAGACTTTTCTACTACAAGGCAAAGCTTTGAAATAGGAAGCCATGACGCCTATTAAATCTTCCAATTATAGAGATAGAGATTGAGATTAATGGAGACAAATTTGTGAGATATTAGGATACCCCATGTGGAAGATAATATGACACAAAAATGTGGCCCCACATAGAGAATTTATACCAAACAAGCAATTTCTCGATTATGTGGTCGAGAGGATTGTTTCGATGGATTTTCTAGTGGAATTCACCAAAACATACAAAAAACACGAAAATTGGTCAATGCGCGGGAGTGGTAGGAAATTATAGTATTTTCAAACTGAAACTGTGCCAAAATCTAACTTTTGGTCAAAAGACAAATGGATCATCTAGTTCCCTTGACAGTTCCCTAGATTCTAAGTGAAAAATACCTTGAAAATTAGATTGCATAAACTAAATTGAAAGCTAAAAGAAAAACTGAACATACTAGCTTGAAAAATAGCATATTTCATTATATAATTGGACTAAAAATCAATTGCTAAAGCAAAAAAGCTTAAGTGACAAAGTGCTCCTAAATACCAGATAAAACGCTTAGAAACTGAATAAAAATGCTCAAAATTATAGAAGAGTAAGAGAAGTACTGAAATGTTCTTGCATTGGTTTTGAGTGTTTGAAAGTCAGCCCCTCGTTTTGATGCTTTGATTTCCTTTTATAGACATTTTTTAGTAACTACACCATCCCACTTTCTCACTAGGGCCAACTGCTTCAGTTAACTCATTCCCTGGAGAAATTGCTCTTCCCCACTTTCTCATTAGAGAAACTGAACCAACCCACTATCCCAATAGTTGTCCACGCCTTCAATAAGGAGTCGTGCTCCTCAAGTAGCTTTCCACCATTGCCCACGCCGTGATTCGCCATAACCTGAGAAAAGTCTCCTCCATCTTGCTTCGACAAAGTCTCAATATTCTCTATTAGCAAGGAAATTTTTTTAAAATTCAAGAAATATCCTTAGACCTTTCATGCTGGATTTACGGTTTATTTTCCTGACAATGGCATATCTATCTCGGCTCATTCCGCTACCAATCAATGAAAATTATTTTTGTCAATAAAGATGCATCCCTCTTTGATTAAGCCAAAAGACTGCAGGAATGACCATGCTCCCAGATCTTGCATAATATTGTCGACCACTGCATTCTTCCAAAAGGAGGTCATAGGATGATGTCTCATATATGGAGGCCTGTGATCGATCTCCATTACAAAGGGACGCTCAATTACATATAGGATATATGATCATTCAACACATGATCGTCATTATAAGAAAAAGATCGAATCCTACCATATGGTCTCATTCTAACTTTAGTATTCCAAGGGATGGGGATTGATTTAAGCCGTGAACAGAATTTTGGCAAACTAAACCTTCTGATATAATCAATGCTATAACTTTACAACGAATGAAGATCTATAAAGTGTCAGATGGGATATGGGCAACTCATGAGGAAACACAAAGAGATGTTAATGTTGATACTAATGATGATGTTAGTGATGATGAGGAAGAAAAGGAAGCATAAATTAGGGACATGGAAAAGGGCGATGAAACCACTCCAGGAGTGATGGCTTCATTACTCGCATAATGCAACAGATGAACGTCAAGCTACAGATCACACACATGCGCAATCTTCTGGTCAACCCCGACATGTTCAGGCGCCATGGCTTGTTATAGAAGATTAGAATACGACAATTGCAAGTCAAATGGATCAAATTAAGCAGGTTTAGAGTGATCTTAGAGAGTTGATTGGCCAAAAGTTAAGAGGACTAGTTGTTAATCATTAATAAGAATGAAGAGATGATGACAATACATGTGCTCAATCCTCCCAAATCATCCTCCGCAACCATGATCTTAGATGTATTTCAATTTTTTTTTGTTCTTTATGTTTCAAATGCTTATATATGTTTAGAGGGAGGGAGGAAAGAATGATAACATGTATTTCAACTAAAGTTACTCTTTTGTATAAGAACTTGTAAGAACATTTTGATTCATTGTAGTATTCAGATTACTATCGCTTATTTTGATTCGGTTATCGCATGTAAATAACATTCCTCAACTCATGTATATCCAAAATAAATTAGCAATACAATAAATAAGCAAGAAAGTTGTCTTGAAATCGTCAATATTACATAACATTCAAATTGTGAATATAACAATAACATATTTAGTAATCATTCAATATGTAAATATTACATAACACTCAAAAGCACCTATCATATAATAAATATATAAGTTGGGCAATGTATTACAACAACTTCCAAATTACAATTAGGTACAACAATGATGTTATCGATCCAATAACATAAATATTTAAGCAATGAAAATGCAATATCTTGCATGTCCTCATGGTTGTTTTCATTTCCATATTTAGGAGGGGATAAGGCCAATGCTACAGCTACTTCTGGTCTTTTCCATCTCGATGGATAAAGCACCCAAGTTCGGATTGCTTCATCTCGAGTCCTGTAAGCTTTTTATAACCTACCTTTATAGAAAAGCATCTTTCGTTGACATTCGAACTAAGAATCACAAATTCCATTTTTTCGACCAACAAAGACAATGTAATAGCTTGACATCTTCTTTCCTGAAATGAGAAGTAATCATGGTTAGTCATACATTATAGCTCCAAGATAAAGCAAGTACAAATAATAATGGATTTTCAACTATGTTTGTAATGGTAGTAGATTCAGTATGCATTAAACCTACCAAGTCGACCCATTTGTAGTTGGTTTACAATTTTTTACTATGTTAGTTGTTGTAGCTATTATAGTAGTAGATTCAATATGTTATGGTAGTAGTTTCAATAGGTTATGGTAGTAGTTTAGGTAAATTATGTTTTATGTGCTTGAAATTGTACATCTATTAAATGCAAGACTACCTTAACATGTATTAAGCAACTAATAATGCATTCAACCTACCAAGTGGACCCATTTGTAGTTTGTTTACAATTTTTCACTATGTTAGTTGATGTAGCAGTTATGATAGTAAATTTAGTATGTTATGGTAGTAGTTTCAATAAGTTACGGTAGTAGTTTAGGTAAACTATGTTTTATGTGCTTGAAATTGTACATCTATTGAATGCAAGACTACCTTAACATGTATTAAGCACCTAATGATGCATTCAACCTACCAAGTGGACCCATTTGTAGTTGGTTTACAATTTTTCACTATGTTAGTTGATGTAGTAGTTATGGTAGTAGATTTAGTATATTATGGTAGTAGTTTCAGTAAGTTATGGTAGTAGTTTAGGTAAACTATGTATTATGTGCTTCAAATTGTACATCTATTGAATGCAAGACTATCTTAACATGTATTAAGCAACTAAAAAATGGATTAAAGCTACTTGGAGTCTTTAATTGTAGTTGGTTTAGAAAAAATGAAGTTCATTAACAATTAACTGTAGGATGATATAAGGTCAGGTGCTAAATATGAAACCATAGCTCCCATTCCTCATCCTAAGAGAATTACAGTGTAAGATAGCCACACTGATCACAAAACCAACTTTTTTTCTTAATTATTCAATCATTTGAGACATCCAACTTTTATGAAATTAGGTGGAGTTATGATACCAAATTGGTGCATAATTGAAAGGTTCTGAGGCTTTTCTGGAAACAACTACCCATCCCACAATCCAATTACTACTTTAGGTATAAACAAAAAATGAAAAATTAGCATGACACTCAACCACCCGCATATCACCAAGCCACTCGACTAACAATGATTTTAAAATAAAATACAAATAATGTATTAAAGCTTCAAATTGTAAATTTATTTAATGATATACTAACTTAACTTCTCATTAAGCAAATCAAATAATGTATTAAAGCTACTTGAGTCCTTAACTCAGAAGTTGTTTTGAGGTTTTCTTACCAGTTAGTTGATGTAGCAATTCATGGTAGTAGATTCAATATATTATGATAGTAGTTTTAGTAAGTTATAGCAGTAGTTTAGGTATTAGTTCTTCAAATTGTACATCTGAAGGTTATACTACCTACCTTCTGATTAAGCAACTAAATAATGGATTAAAGGTACTCAGAGTCCTTAATATTAGTTGGTTTAGAAGTTTTCACTATGGTAGTTGATGTAGCAATTATGGTAGTAGATTTAGTAAGTTATGATAATAGTTTAGGTGAGCTATGTATTATGTGCTTCAAATTGTATATGTATTGAATGTTATACTACCTTGATATGGATTAAGCACTTAAAATGCATTTAACCTACTAAGTGGCCTCATTAATAGTTGGTTTACAATTTTTCACTATGGTAGCTAATGTAGCAGTTATGCTAGTAGATTCAGTATATTATGGTAGTAAAGACGCTTGGTTATGGAAGAGAAGTTTATGTAAACTATGTATTATGCTAGTAAATGAGTTTTGTATTGAATGCATTTCATATCTTATACAGATTTATCACATAATAATGAAATTGCAACTATTAGTGGTCGTATATGTATTGGTTTTGGTGATTTGTTATACCGTTGTATATGTATTATGTTATGGTAGTAGTTTTAGTATATTACAGTAGTAGATTTGTCTGTTATGGTAGTAAATACGATTTGAGACAAATTTGAAGCTTTCATAACCCTAAATGTTATATAAATTTATCTTTTTACATTCATTTGATAAAATTTCCTATATGTATTGGTTTTGGTGATTTGTTATACTATTGTATATGTATTATGTTATGGTAGAATATATATTATAGTAGTAGATTTGTCTATTATGGTAGTAAATACGATTTGAGACAAATTTGAAGCTTTCATAACCCTAAATGTTATCTAAATTTATCTTTTTACATTCATTTGATAAAATTTCCCTCTTTTTTTTTAAGAACAAACACAATAGAAAATGCAACTTATGAATTACATATTCAAAGACAATATCAGGAAGAATCATTTAGGAACAACAAAAAAATTCTTCAAATGAAAAAAATCAAAACAAATCAAATAAATATAAATAAGAACCCTTATCAACATATTAAATATAAGATGGGAGGATGTGGATCAAATGGGAAAAAATAAAGGAGACCTAAAAATCGCACCTACCGATGAGCAAGGACAAAAATCGCCGATTTTCGCCGATTTGCCGGAGAAAATCGGATTTCGTGCCGTTGGAAAAGACATGCGCTGAAAATCGATGGCAAAAATCGGAAAATCGAGAAAAATCGCCGATTTTTCACCAATTTTTTGGAAAAGGACCGATTTTTGCCGATTTTTTGGCAAGTGCAGTACACGCGCGGTGGAGGCGCTTCCGAGTTGACATTATCGTCGATTTATCGGCGATACCTGAAAATATCGATTTTTCTACTGCTGGGCTTTTTCGGGATTTTCTTGAATTTTTCCCGGCCCTGAGATTTTTTCGCTTTTGATCTCGACTCTGGCCCGTATTTAGTCCGCCTTGAAAAAATCTAACGGCTATATTTTTTATCCAACGGTTGATTTAAATCTGGAAGTTTGATCTAACGGTCCGTAATGATTTCTAACGGATATAGCGATGATTCAACACAAATTCTTGAACCAAAAATCAACCCAATCTAAATAAATCATATCAAGTGTAGATTAACCAATGGCTATTTTGACTCCAAAAAATTTATAAAATACCCTAAAATCATATATAATTTCATTACAAACTCATCCATCCACATCTAAGCTCCATTTCACACTCAAATAAGTATTTGTTCTTATCCTAATTTTTTTGAAGATCATTGGGAATTAAGGTATGTTTCTTTGTTCATTAATTTTGTTTTTATGCATATTTGATTTAGTTTTATTTTGGTGTTGAAGTAGTTTATAATCTATATTTTTATACTATAGTTTTATTTTATTTTTATAATTTGATAATACTATAGCATAATTTTTAGTTAATTAATTATATTAGTTATTTAGTTAATAGTTATTTTAGTTGTATAATGTTTCAAACTTAATTATTTACTATAATCTTGTTTTAGTTATATAATGTTTGAAACATTTTTATACTATAATTTATATTTTTATACTATAGTTTTATTTTAGTTTCATAACTTTCATTTTATAATATAATTTTTAGTTAATTAATTATATTATTTATTTACTTAATAGTTATTTTAGTTATATAATGTTTCAAACATTTTTTTATATTATAATCTTATTTTTATACTATAGTTTTATTAGAGTTTCATTTGGATATTATAATTTTAGTTAATTAATTATATTATTTATTTAATATAGTTATTTAGTTATATAATATCTCTAAACATTTTATATTATAATATTATTTTTTAATTATAGTTTTATTTTTAGTTTCATTTGATATTATAATTTTTAGTTAATTAATTATATTATTTATTTACTTAACATTTTTATACTATAATCTTATTTTTATACTATAGTTTTATTAGAGAGTTTCATTTGATATTATAATCTTTAGTTAATTAATTATATTATTTACTTAATAGTTATTTTAGTTATATAAATAATAAACATTTTATATTATAATATTATTTTTATACTATAGTTTTATTTAGGGTTTCATTTATATTACAATTTAGTTAATTAATTATATTATTTATTTACTTAATAGTTATTTTAGTTATAGTAATGTTTCAAAACATTTTTAGATATAAGGTTATTATTTTTATACTATAGTTTTATTTTAGTTTCATTTGATATTACTTACATTAAATTTTAGTTATACTTATAATGTTTGAAACTTAGATGTTAGACATATTTAATGTTAGAAATTTAGATCTTCTTAGACATTATCTTTATGATATTAAGCTAGATATCATGTTAGAAACTTAGGTCTTACTTTATGTGGTTTATATAGAATGGCTAGTGGAAGTGGAGGCCTGGATCCCTGCAGATGAAGGCATTAAGCACCTTGAGGGACATAAAATGGAACAATTGTAATTATTGTGGCTTAAACATAAAAGTGGCACTACTGTCTGAAGTTTCATCTGTCACATACGGATCCCAATTCAAATACTAAGAAGTGTCCAAATGTGCCGCCAGAAGTAAACAAGAAATGAAGCAACTTTTAGAACATAAAAGTAAATCAAAAGCGAAAAAGCAAATGATATTAAGAAATTCGAGCTAATTACGAGGCACAATGGGAGGAAAACATCGCGCCTCCCATTGATTTATGATAAGGAAGAGGAGGGTGATGAGGATGTGCACAGATCCACCGACATGCAACCCGATGCGAGGATGAATGAGAAGCAAAGACGTGCACCGAAAGCCAGTGAATGGAAATCAGATCAGTTATGATTTAGTTAGAGGTTATGGAATTTGAAATCTTTACATCTAATTCGTTTTCGCTGTAATTATATAAAATTTCAATGTAAGTTGATTTTATTTTTCACAGAATTGCAATAGGCGAAGTTCTTAGACAACCAGTGATCCATCAAGACGTATACAAAGATCACAAAGTGTTCAAAGATAATGGATCCATCACCTAACAAAATTCATCATTATACAAGTCTTCGCCGCAAAAACAAAAAGCCTAAAAATATGTTCAAAGGTGGCTCCATCAAGGAAACAATTGGATTCATTAATTAGCAAGTTCTTCATATATATGTCAACTCAAAAGCGGACTCACACCATTTTAAGAACATGATTTTTGGTGCAACAAGCAGTTTGTCTAATTATATAATATGTTTTACATTATGGTTCCATATGAAATATGTTTAAATAATGACATTATTATCTCCATAAGGAAATATGTTTTAATAACCAAATTCCTTTGAATTATTATATGTGTGATTTGGGCAACGAACCACCATCTCCGTATGAAATCAAAAGCAAGTACTGGAAATGGAGTATAAAGACATGGAAGCTTATGTCAACTTGCAAAGGAGAAATGGGAGACATATGGATGTACAATTGCAAAGTATGGATGGACTAGCCAACTAAATTGAGCATAATTAATTTCATGGTATATTAAAGGAAGCAATGGCTTCCTCAAATCGTTGATGCATCTAGATAAGATAAAGACAACAAATACATATATGATTTGTCAAGGACGTTATCAAGGTTTGAGAAGCAAATGTATTCAAATTGTACAGATAATGGATCGCATTTGTGAAAGCGGGAAAGTTGTTGATGAAGAAATAATCTGTATTTGATATTCTATAAAGACACTCGCATTGATTTAATTGCTCAAGACATTGCAAAAGGGATAGTGTTTCCAGTTGATCGGGAATGGTCGAAAGATAACCAACTTCATTTACAATCATGGTTGGTTGCTTGCAAAAATGTGACAGGTATGTGGTGGAGATATCATGCGTCCTGGAGCAACAAGATTTGCAACAAACTATATTGCCCTTGACAGTCTTCTAAAAAAGAGGGCTGATTTGAAGAAAGTCTTTATTAGTAATGAATGGTCATCTCACAAGCTAGCCTTGATCGAAGGGGCTGGAGCCTGTAAAAGACTCATGTTTGATCATCAATATTGGGAGAAGGTGGAGAAGCTAGTGTCCATCTATAGGCACTATACACAAAGGCTTCGTGACGTTGATTCGTAAGTCAGTCCTTAACCATGTCATTTGTCTACGAAGATCTACCATTAAGGCAAATTTAGATCGACCTCGTGCCAAAGAGTGGGTGAAACTTATCATCGCGCAGATCGTTGATAGAACCTTAAGCATCCTCTCCATGCAACAGGAACTAATTAATATCTTCTTCGCCACACTACCTTTAATAATTTATGTTTATATTATTATCGCATACTCAATTCTCAATCACTATCAGAAAGATATTATCTAAATCCAAATTTTCAATACGTAATTTGGTTGGTCCCAAACCTCGAGCTACTTCAAGTCTCATGATGTTTTTTCAAAATTAGATCCTAATGCTAAAGGCCTTTTCTACTTGGAAACTATAAATTACGAGTTTCTAATTAATTGATTCAATTTCCGACACTTTTTTATTTTAGATTTTGATACTTTTCAATTCACAACTTATACTATTCCAGCGCAAAAGGACGGTGATCGGGCGCCAGCTTGCAGCGCCAAGATCAAAAAATGGTTCTCGTGAGTGTTAATTTACATAAATTTTATATTCATTTTATTATTATATATTGGAATATAAGTACTTTTTATTGCAGCTGAATGGTGGTTTTTGTATGGAAATCACGCTCCAACAACATTAGTTTCATTTAGAAATGCCTTTCCCAAACCAGATTACCCCTTACCAAGGGAGTTAAATTGGAGCACATTTGCTCTAATTCATACGAACAAAGAACCTGGGCTTGCTTATCCTAGGCTCCAATTGGTTTTTGTTATTACAACATGAAACTAGATCCGTGATATGGAGGCAGAGACCGATAAAGTTGCCGAAAATAATTTTCTCGATTTACTAGAAATTTCAGCCGAGTTCGGCGAAGAAGAAGAGAATCAACTATTTCAATGGGTTAGACCTCTCCATTTAGATGATGAAGATGGAAATCCTGATCCACGATTGCCGCATAGCGTTCGAAGCAGAGTTAATGTTGGAGTGTGTTTTATCTCAATAGTTCATAGTGAAAGTTTTAGTCAAGACACGAGAGATACTCATTTCAACCCGTTGTTACTCGACCCCCTTTATTCAGTAACAACATGTGAGGTAGACCAAGTTTTGCCGGTAATTTCTACTACGTGCTATGATGGATCACGAGAGTAGGGGACCAATGATGGTAGTGATACCGGAAATGGATGCGGGGATATTGCATCCACAACAAAGTCAATATCCATTGAGCCCATCCACCGTGAAAGATGATTTCCCACCCATGCTACATACAAGATGAAGACCACTGCCCAGAGAGTCGTCAGGCATTGGGAAGCACTGAGCCATATGAGAAAGACAAACCAAGGATGACAATTCATAACGAGGATTCGTTTCTGGCCAGGCTTTGAGTCCAAGAGTATTGGAACTCAATTCGTTGATTCACGAATGAGGGCAACATATCTCTTATACAACGAAGTTACGGGTCAGCTTCTTCTTCACATCCTTCAGTTCTATTTGTGAAGAATATGGAATGTTAACTATCCATGATCCACAAATGCCATTCCAAATTCCATATCAAATGCAAGAAGGATTTCAAACGAGTATGTGGGTGAACCCCGAATTTCCTATCCACGGAGAGGTTGTGGGTAGGAGTCAACATATTTATGCATGGCATGTTCAATACAAATTTAAGATATTGCAACACCATGTCTTTGTATGAATATTGTCTTCATTAAGATGGATCCCTTCATCAGCAATGTAATGGAGCCACATCGGTCTTCATTTTGGTTTTAAAGGCTATTGTGATGTAATTTCTCGATAAATTATAATGAATATCATCTTCAACATGTGTATATTTGCTTATTTATGCATTTTTTATAGTTCCATTTTTGTTAATTTACATTACCGATATTTTGTCAAAATATCCACCGACATTTTCCTCCGACATTCGATATTTCCATAAAACTAAGTACCGATATATCCGTAATTACCGATATTTTGTTCCTTGGCCGATGAGGGGAAACCCATGAAGGAAAGAGCAAGGATCAACCGACCACGAGGGATGGGAGATCCGTGAACTGATTGAGAGAAGAAGAAATAAACAACAAGGTGAGAAGAAGAGAAATATGAGAACAAGAAGAAGAGGAGAAAATGAGGGCAGAGAATCCCATATCGACGGAAGGGTTTAATGAGGGGTATTTTAGAGGTTTTTTTTGCTGTTTGACTTTTTAACTAAAGACTAGATATTTTTTCATAGGGTGTACTAAACACCCTAATACCCATTCTTTATCATCTATGTGCAATAATATATGAGTGTATTGAAACCTACTTTTCCCTATTTGTAGCCTACATAAATTCCATCATGTACAAAGCTCAAAAAAGGCTAATATAACTGACCGACCTCTTGCATATATGTAGCTCGACCAGTTGTAGTGTCTAGCTGATGGTCATTCCTCAATGCATTCGGTTGAGAATGCTCTCCTCAACTGGTCGACCAACTTCAGATCTCAAACACAATGCACCTGCTGATGCTTGTTTCACGGCCAACAATGCTGAATAATAATGTTGTATGTCCACGCTTGGGTTCAAGAGAGAGAGAAGATCCGCAAACCGAAGTTTTGTCACCCTCTTTGTCGGCGATCGTTGGTTCAACTATGTGGGAGGCACATGGTTAGCTTATAAACAACCACTAAGTTGCTGTCTCTACTCATTGACAGGTTCATCAAGAATGAGAACCTAGGTTTTTTATTTCCCCTCTTCAAATTTTCAATCTCAGGTTTTTACAGTTAAAAATTGTTTTTTTTTTCAATCAGTTGAGATAAGGTACCTCAAAAAAAAAAAAAAAATCAGTTCAAAAAAGAGGCATTTTAGGAAGAGTATATTCCTCTCACACGAGCAACACCATTTAGGAATTATTTTTCAAATCAGTTAACTGCCCCTTGGTTTCTAATTCTTCATAAACTCTTTCTAAATAGAATGAAATTGATAAACCATAGCATAATTTTTCCCAAATAAAATGAAATTTTATTTAATATCAATTAATGACTACAACTAATCATTTTAGTTACAAATGTAATAAATTCTCCACTAGAGCTCAAACCCCGAACCTCCCCTCCCTATGCCCTTCCTTTTTGAAAGGTTGAGCACTTAACCACATGAGCTAAGCATGATGAACATTTGAATTAAAAATAATTACTTTTCATTCTAATAATTAATGACAATAGAAATCAAAACGAAATAGATAAATTGATAATAATATTCCTATTCTAAAATAAAACATATACAGAATGTGTAATGCAATGTGAAGTGAAAATATAAGTTTTGTAATATTCTCTTCTTACTTATATATTCATGAGTAGAGAAATTGAAAGAGAATTTAAATCTCTTATACATAAGAAAAGGAAATGAAAAGAGAGAACCAGAAATGGGGACAATGAGAGAGATAGATTCGCCTCCAATGTGTCTTTCATATAAGAGATGGTTTTTCATAATGTGACATGTAACCTTCAATTGCTCCTCTTTAAGCTGAGTAATACAAAGCATAAGATGCATGAATGTAGTCATTCATGAAAACTTATGAATTGAATGCAAATGTGAGTAATGAGGGTATGAAGTGAATGCAAAGATGAGTAATGAGGGTAATTACATGTTCCATGAATGTGGTCATTCACCATGTAAAGTAATCATTCATTTATAACACTCCCCCTTGAATGACCACCATCAAGAATATGCCTCATTAAAACCTTTTCAGTAAAACATAATGGGATAAAACCTAGCGAAGGAAAAAAAGTACAATATTCATATAATGTTGTTGATTGCTCTTAGTCTATTATGACTGCCTCGTTAAAAACCTTGCCAGTAAAACCCAGTGGAACAAAACCTGGACAAAGGGAAAAAGAGTACAATACACTAACATCATGTTATAAGCCTACTCATCCTCATTTCAATGTCCTTCAGTTGACGCATTCCAATCTTATATATTAGCTTCTTGAATGTTGAGGTTGGTAATGACTTTGTGAATAAGTCTGCTAGATTATCACTTAAACGTATTTGTTGAACATCAATTTCACCACTCTTTGTTGCAGAAAAGAACTTTTGGAGAAACAGAGGTTAGTTCTATCTCCTTTAATATAACCTTTTTTAATCTGTGCAATGTATGCAACATTATCTTCAAATAATGTTGTAGGATTGTCTTTTTTAAAGGGGAGTCTGCATAATTCTTGTACACGTTGAATCATCAATCTTAGTCATATACATTCACGACTTGCTTCGTGAATTGCTATAATCTTTAAATGATTCGATAATGTGGCCACCATTGTCTGCTTAAAGGATCTCCGTTGAATAGCGCCCATTATAATTAAACATAATTCTATTATGATAAAGTTTATGTGAATCTGGAAGGTATCTTGCATCAACATATTTAAGTAATTAAGGTTTTTATCTTTAGTAAAATAAACCCATATAAGTTGTTCCTTGGAGGTAGCGTAATATGTGCTGGATACCATTCCAATGTCTTTGGGTTGGAGCGAAACTATACCTAGCTAATAAATTGATAGATAAAACAATCTTTAGGCGAGTACAGTTAGCAAGAAACATAAGTGCACCAATAGCACTAAGATAAGGTATCACAAATCAGTAAATTCTTCTGAACTTTTCACAAGATGAATGAGTCATTTTCACGCCAAGTGAACGGACAACCATTACAAATTTAAAGGGTGTACTTTATTCATATAAAAGCATTTTAAGATTTTTCAGTATATGCCTGACAGGAACCAAAACTCCAATAGGGAAATGCTCGATTTGTAGGTCGAGATAAAATTTTGTTTTCCCAATATCTTTCATCTCAAATTTCTTTTTCAAATATTTTGTTGTTCTTGTAAGCTCTTCAAGAGTCTCAACAAGATTTAAATCATCAACATACACAACAATAATTGAAAATATGGTTTTTGATTTCTTAATAAAGATGCATGGGCATAGAGGGTTGTTTGCATACCCTTCTTTCAATAAAAACTCGCTAAAGCTATTGTACCACATGCGTCCGGATTGCTTCAATCCATATAGAGATCGTTGTAATTTGATTGAGCACTTACTACGAGGCTTGGTATTGTTTGCTTCGTGCAATTTATCCTTAGGGATTCTATATATATGGTATTATCTATGGATCCATAGATAAGTGCATGAAACCACAGAGACGTATATCCAAATTCCTCGTAGATTGCTAAGCTTATTAGAAAGTAGAAAGTGATTGCGTCCATGATAGAAGAATATGTTTCCTCGTAATCATGCTTTATATCTTATGATCTCATTATTTTCATTGTGCTTTCGTACAAATACGTATTTGTACCCAACAGGCTTCACACCTTTAGGTGTTTGGACTACAAGTCCAAAAACGTCTCGTTTCATTAACGAGTTTAATTATAATTGCATAGCTTCTTTCCATTTTGGCTAATCATTTCTATTTCGACATTCTTCCATATTTTGTAGTTCGGAATCCTCATCATTTCTTATGATGTCTAAGGCCACTTGGAAAGCAAAAATATTATTGATAACAACTTTATTTCAATCCAATTTTTCTCTATTGTGCACATAATTTATTGAGATCTTATAATTTTCAGGTGCTTGTGCCTCTTCAAGGGTTGTTTTTTTATCTCAAACCTCTTCAAGGGTTTCTTGTTCAATTTATGTCTCTGTAGGGGCCTCTTGTTCACCATATACCTCTTCAGGGACTTTTTGTTTATCATATGTCTCTACAGGGTCTTTTTTTTTTTATCACGTACCTCTTCAGGGGTATCAATTCTCATTTATGTTCTCTTCGGGGGAGTTATATCTTTTGAGCCAATAGGTGATCTCCCATGCTACAAAGCTGATTTTAGACTTTGGGTCAGCACTATCCTTCAAGGAGATCAATCAGGCTAGAGTATTCGTAGCCGGGATATGTGACTTTGTCACTTTCTTTGTATCAATAAAATCATCTAGTAATTTATTTGCAATATTTTGGAAAATGAATATGATCCTTTCGAATTTCACCACATTGGATTGGTGACGGTGATCAAAATGAGACATTGGAGATGCATTCCAAGTAATTTCTCGTTGTTCTTCTAGAACCAACTTTTCTCCCCCTAATGGTGGGAATACACTCTCATTAAAATGACAATCTGCAAAACAAGCTGTAAAAACATCTCACGTTAAGGGTTCAAGATATCTTATGATAGATAGAGAATCAAAACCTACATAAATATCAAGTCTTCATTAGGGGCCCATTTTAGTGCATTGTGTAGGTGCAATTGGTATATAGACTACACAACCAAAGATTCGTAAGTGAGAAATACACACTGGCTGCCAGTTCACATGTTGTAAGGATAATATTCATGGTAAGTTGTCAGTCCACGAACTAAGCTTGCAGCATGCATAAGAGCATGCCCCCAGGCAGAAGTCAATAATTTGGTTTTCATTAGTAGTGGCGAGCTATTAATTGAAGACGTTTGATGAGAGACTCTGCTAAACTATTTTGGGTGTGAGTATGAGGAACAAGAAGCTCAATATTTATCTTTAAATTGACATGCAATAATCGATAAAGGCTCGGGAGGTAAACTCATCATCGGCGTTGTCAAGTCCTGATGGCCTTGATTGATAATCAAGAACCGGGCTCGTGTAATTTGATCATTTGTGCGAGGAGCCTAGCAGTACATTTATCGAAAAGAAGACAAACATGTGATCACCTAGTAGAGACATCTATTAAGACCATATAAAGTAATCTGAAGTTCCACATGGTGGATGATAGTCCATATACTCTATGTATTCTTTTAAGAAGACTGTGACTCAAATGTTCCTCTTTGTTAAAGGATGGTAAGGACTATCAATCACTCAGAGCAAATACAGCATGTAGGGTATTCATTAGGCAAAATAATCTTCCGGTTCTTAGTGAGGTTCAAGGTGAGTGTTATATGATTCTCAGATCATTGAGGACTTAGGATGACCCAACCTGTCATGCCAAAGAACAAAAGTCCTTGGGCCATTGAACTTCTGGTTCACAACAACATATGACTCACAGCTTTGATATTTGTATGATATAATCCAAAGGAGAATGCTGAGAGTTTTTCCATTATAAATTTCTCGTCATAAACAATAGAGGTAATGTAAAGACATTCTACCTTCATTCATTTCTACAAATATCTTTAAAGCTGAGCAAATTCCTTATGGATTTACTAGAATATAATGCATCATTGATATGGAACCTAGTTCCATTTGGTAGCATCATGTTTGCTCTTCCAGAGCCTTCAATTAAGTTTGTAGTACCAGATATAGTACTCACATTGGCATTTGTTAATGTAAAATCTAGAAAATATTTTTTATCTCAAGACTGTGTGTAATGTAATAATCAGCCAACTATACATCACCCTCATTCATCTTCAGAGCAAACTCACGCTGATAACGTGTTGTAGAATGTGTAATGCAATTTGAAGAGAAAATATCATTTTTTGTAATATTTTGTTCTTACTTGTGTATTAATGAGTAGAGAAATGGAAAAGAGAATTTATTTCCTCTTTATACATAAGTAGCAGAGAATGAAAAGAAAGAACTGAAATGAATAAAGAGAAGGAGAGAGAGAGAGAAATATGGGACTTTTTCCATGTGTCTTTCAGGTAAGAGATAAAAAGCTTCCTTTATAAGCTTTTCCATCGACCTTCAATTGCTCCTCTTCAAGATGAGCAATGAAGGTGCTTACAAGACAAATAAATGTAGTCATTTATGACAACTTATGAATTGAATGCAAAGGTGAGTAATAAGGGTATGAAATGAATGGAAAGATGAGTAATAAGGGTAACTACATGTTCCATGAATGTGGTCATTCACCATGTAGAGCAATCATTCATGTAAAGCATATTCAATAGTACAAATTTAACCATAATCTTACCTTCTTGTTCTATAATTTGTATGTAAAAAGTAATTTAACCATAACCACAAGGGCAGTAACCACATAACATAACTGCATTTTCAGGACTCGAACTCGAGACCACAATTAATAAAAACCCTAAAATTAGAAATTTATAGGAAAAATGTATGTTAATAATAATAATAATAAGTTGTCATAATGGTTCAGGAACCAGAAAATTCTCTTAGATCTCGATATGAACTGGATCGCGCCGCTGGATTTGTCTGGGTAAAATATATTGACCTGCAAAGCTCGGTCGACTCAGATAATCAAATTTTACGATTTTCTGGAAGTAGTCGCTAGTGACTATAGGGACGAGATTCTTACGAAAATCTCAAAAGTCAGAAAATGGCTTGAGCTAAATTCATTTAAAATAAATTGAACTGAAAAGAAATGAATCATTTCAGGACATAAACGAACCCAAGACCGGAGTGGACACGTGGCGTGACGTGGGCCACACAAGCACTAAATGAAGTAGGTTCAAAAAGAGAAAAAGGGGTCATTTTTGGCAAGAATCGGCTACTGCAGAGGGAGAGAAGAGGGAGAGAAGAGAGAGATACCCACCTTCTTTCTAATGATCTACTGAGATCGATCGATCAAGCTTCCGATGGGCCAAGGTTTAAAGTCGGAGTACTCGACAAGAGCTATGCGCGGATACTAGAAACTCCAAGTTTCGCCAAGGTTCAAGCAAGGAAGGTTCTGAAGTCAAAAGCTTCAACAAGTGTCCGCGGGACTTCCTCAAGGCGTTGCTCACACTTCAAGAGGTAGGGAACCTTCCTACTCGGGTTTATTTTCCATCTAGGAGTTGTTTTGGTCTTGGTTGAGCCCTAGGGGCTATTTGGATGGTGCTCTTGAGCACCAAAAGGAAGACAAAAAAAATCTATTGCGTAGGTCACTGTTCATGTGAAGCCTCAAACTTTGGACGACCATAACTTTTTCGTCCGAACTCCGACGGTAATGCTCTAGACTCTATGGAAAGCTCTCTTGGAGTATGTAACCCATCCATACATAGATTCATACAATTTGAGCTCATATTAGGTCCAAAAATGACGAAATACAATAGGCTCTACTGCTAAAAAAGCAATGTTGCCGATTTTCTTCATGGCTTGCAACTTGCATAATTAATTGACTCCAAATTGTGTTCGACCCTATGGAAAGCTCATTGAGTCTAGAATCTAGCCATATGTCTATGAATGGCATTTGGTGCCCACATATGTTTCAAAAATTTGATTGTAGCACTAAGTGTGTAAATTGCTTGGTTGTGATGATATGCGCGGTCTAATACATTGAAATTGGTGTATGTTGTTTGGCGTAAGTATATGCATGTTGGTAATTATCCAAGGAATATTAGGGAAAGCATGAGTTTGTGTATGATCGAGGCCATTACATGACTTGGTTGTAGGCCATTTGTGACAGTCAAGCACTAGGCCTAGAGAATAAAGTAAGTCACTAACCAATCGGGTGACACTCAGAGATGTCAATGCATGTGTGTTAGGTAGCGTTGGCATGACCGCTTGATTTAAATTGGAATTTATGTGTTCAATGATATAAATCTCCAATTGATGCATGGGTTAATATGCATGAGTAGGCATATGTGCATATAGCACTCATTATATATGTAGCATGGTATGAATAGGCAATGGCGCAT
Organism: Tetrastigma voinierianum; assembly: GCA_016808115.1. Classification (NCBI taxonomy): domain Eukaryota; kingdom Viridiplantae; phylum Streptophyta; class Magnoliopsida; order Vitales; family Vitaceae; genus Tetrastigma; species Tetrastigma voinierianum. The sequence goes on from JAEQBH010004678.1 coordinate 498,832, forward strand.
TTGCATTGCATTTCATATGTACGGGGACATCGCGTAAAACGGGTGTGTATGAATAAGGTCATCACCATTCATGAATCCGGGTGGCACCGATACATCGACGACGCCCAATATTCACCTCAGGTTATAAATCAACACCGTGGTATGGTGTTGATGAAAAGTTCGATCTAAGGACAATGTCTTAAAGAGTCTAGCGGTTTTTAGGATTATCCAATGCTTTGACAGCTACTTATCTGAGACTGGTTCAATGCTTTGAATAAAGTTGTTTATCGGAGACTGTCCAATGCTTTTGAATAAAGCTATTTATCGGAGATTGTCTAATGGCTTTGAATAAAGCAATATTTGGAGGATCCAATGAGTTTAAAACAAAATACAATTTTAACCTAGTAAAACAAGTTGATACTCCGAGATTGTCCAATGGATTTTGATTTATAAACAAAAGGTTTTGTTTTGAAAATGGTCATCGATGGAACATAATGGACGGTTTTCTACACTGGCATAATGAGGCGTGAGGGAGTCAAGGAGGAATTGGTAACGGGATAAAGGGAGCTCACATTCTCATCCATGCAGCATGTGTGATATTTGAGTAGGAATGTGTGTATGTTTTTACTTGAATGTGAAATTATGATCGTGATGCGCACTCAGTACATGAGTAGCCCTTGTGGTAATTATCTTCACTAGGGGCTGTCACTCCTGCCGGACCCCTTTAGGTACAGGGAATGTGTAGGGAGACGACGCTCACTAGAAGCCGATATTATGTTGTGTCGGATCAGGGCTTTGATTTATATTTTGTAAAACATGCATTAGAATGTTAATTTATTTATGCTTAAGAGTAATGTAATTTAAACTCTGGTGATCATGGTTTTATAGTCATGTGCTTATATGTTTGAGGCGGATAAATGGGTCATACGTGCATTTTATTTATGGACCTGCAAGGCCGTTGTACATCAACAAAGCACATGTAATTATACAAGTTGTATTTGGGTGTGAGCCCACATACAAAAGAGACTCTACCCGATTACAAATTCTTGGGTCCTAAAAATAGGACTCAATGGTATGGTGTCAACATCAAGATACACGACCTTTCTCCCGAGTTGACAGGTTGTCAACAGATCCCCGGGATTTGGGGCATTTTAGTTGAACTAAGAGAGACCCCAACCATCCCACCTTCATGTTTGATGGTTGTAAAAAAAAAAAAAAGACATAGGACATGTATTTATCATCATATTTAAACGTTCGATGCCCTAAAAGATTTTTCTTATCTCCAAAAGAAAGAAAATAAATATACTCATATGTCTGTTCACTTAAATCAATACGTATTCAATGTAAATCAGTATTTTGAGCTTTTTTCAAAACCTTAGCCGCCTCTCATTTTCTTTCATCTTGTTCTCTTATAGCCTATTTTCTTCAAGCAAGAAGGGGTGATTGTTTTGTCATTTTTAACCTGAAATCACCCCTCTACATATTTTTCTTTCATTTGCTTACTTAATAAAATGGTTCTTCTACGAAGATTTAAGTTTTATCTTGTTTTTTATGTTGTCGTTGTTTTATCGGCGTTTGGAATTATCACACAACGTCATTATTATCACTTGTTACACTGAATAAACCACATCTGCTGTGACGTTTTATCCATGTAATATCTAGAGGTAAACTGATTTATCAACTCAAGATATCAACATTTAATCACTGAAATAAAACTGAGCCAAATATTCTGAAGGATTTATTATCAATCAGTAGGTTTGGCCACTTTATTATTATAATGTCCTGATGTTATCTGTTCTCATTTTATGGCTTTTAATCATTCATATCTGGATATCTGATCATTAAAGTTTGAATCAATAATATTATTTTTCATTTCAAACAAAAAAATAAACGAATATTTTAATTCTAAAGGGTAAAATAATAATTTTATGTTATTTCGCCTTAATTAACTTATAAATAAGATTTGGTTTCGAACACTGTTATTTTTAATTTCATTATTATCATCATTCACTATCTTCAGTAAAAACGTATTTGTCAAAATTAACATATATTGATTTCATTATTATTATCATTCATTATCTTTAGTAAAAAGTATCTATAAAAATAACATATATTAGATATTCGCCCAGAATATATATATTGACATAGTAAACAAACATAAAATTGGTGTGTTAAATAATAAATAAAAATCAATTACATTAGGTTGGAAGTTGTCTCTAAGAATTTTAATTTTTATCTTATATCTATTCACTTTGCATTATAACGTATAACACTATGTTTTTATCGAGCGAGCATGTGACCTACCAGACATGCATCCCCCTTTACATGTTGACCCAGGCCACAAAAGCTCTAATAATTTTTAAATTGGGAAAACTGAAGTTAAAGGGTCTTCATTATGGGTGTGTAAACGAATCAAACTACTTGAACTCGACTATGTAAATACTCGACCCGACTCCGTAGCTTAATCGCTTCGAGCTCAAATAACAAGTCGAGTTTGAGTATCATAATATCTGACACGAGCTGCTTACGAACTTAATCGGGTTTTACTATTTTATCAATCGAATGATTCGAAACTGTAAGATAATTATTTATTAATTTTAATTGATTCGAGTTTTGTCGAAATAAGTTCGAAAGAGCTCAATTATTTCTCAAGTCGAAGCTTTCTGACATTCAAATAAAATTCGATCGAAGTTCGAGTCGAGTCCCGCTTCAGTTTTAATCGAATCGAACTTGAGCTTGGTTCCAGATCACTTCGATTCGATTACATCCCTACTTCACTCATGGCATTTTATATGAAAAATTAGGTCTAAAAACTGAAATCTGTGGGCCTAGTTCCTTGTGTATACAATAATTGATGTCCTAGGTACGCTTACATTATACCTACAAGTGCTTCAAAAGGTTTCTGTAATTATTTGAAACTACTTAGCCTGGTGATCTTGCACAAAGCAGAATCTAATATTTTATACATGCAGAGGAAAATATCGAGGTCTATTGAAATGAAGTAAAAGAGAGGAGGAGCCCTATGTCTTCATCTTTTGATAACGGAATTGGAATGGATAAGTACACTACTCTCTCCTTGGACAGCAAAGAGTTGGCAGCGGGTGAACTACTATCCCACTCGGACACAACCATCCTAACCATACTTTTGCAAGATAACGACGGTGCCAAATGGTTTACAGGTTAAGCAGCTGTTAAGCCAATTCCAAATGCTTTGGACGTCAATATTGATGATGTTATTGAGATACTATTTTAGAATCTCCGTATGTCACTATCCTTCTTGCTGAATTAAGATATTGCATTAATTAAACATCAAAAAATAACATGTCATATAAAATATGGAAAGAGTAGAATCAGATGGGAAAAACATCCTTAATTCTTCTACAACTTCCTGCTTATTATTGTAACGAGAGATTTGGAGCTATGGGAAGCACAGGAGCATTGAGCAAACAAGAAGAGGCCAAGGATTTTATTTACATTTTTCATTGTTCCACATGATGATGTGGAAATTAAGCCATTTGACCATTTGGTAGATTCCCAGTAGCCCATTAAGATGTACAAGAAGGTAAGGTACAGAGACTATCTTAGGAATTCCTGAAAAGAAAATGAAGGGAAAGGCTCACACAGAAACAGTCCAAGAACGAAGATTGCGTAGATTGTCTGGAATATTTCCATCACTTCCATAGTGACAGGACATTCAAGGAAAAATAAATAATCACACAGAAACAGAAATTGGCCCAAGAATTAGAATTTTGTTTGTCAAAATAAGCACCAATATTTAAGCTATCATTTCTTAACTTACAAAGTTAAATGAAATTCTAATAAATTTACCCCTTGTTCAAGCAGGTATTCACTGTTCAGTGTGGATTATGTTTTTCCCGTGAAGCAGAAAAGCCAAACTGCAAGTAGGCTCTCTCGGACATCTCTCTGAAAAATAAATTGCAATGGTCCTTGAATATTTTGCAAAGCTAGAAAAACCCCACCATCTGTTTTTTGGAGAAGCAGAAAACATATATCATGTAGTATATGATATGGCATCACTAAAAAGCTTATTAGCTTCGGTGGTTCTACTCTTCTCAGTTGTAATGAAAATATGGGATCAACGAAGGTATGAGAGATTTGAGCATGGTTCTCATACAAGTGGCATGCCATAAGATGATTTGCAGCATCAAAATCAAACCACTTGACCTTTCATTATTAGATTTCAATATCAAAATCAGCACTTGACCGTATAGTTATTACCTGAACAGTTTTGTAGGCAAGGTCATTTATGGGGTTTGGTCCGAATGTTCTAAAGAAGAAAGTCTAAAAGGTAGTTTTAGTCTCATATTTGCAAAGCCTGACACAAAGATAATATACCAATCAACCAACTATTTTAATAGATACACAACCACCACTACAAGTATCATATCTGGGCTCTTTTTCCTCTTCAATTCTCAAATTCTGTGTTATCCTGTCATTAAAGAATCAAGAACTACTCATTTAGTATTCTAAGCACATTGTTCAAAAGAAATGTACATCCATCACATAATATAACCTCCGACCAGGAAAATATATATGAGAAAGATAACCAAAGTACACATCACTATGTTCACTGCTTTTTCCAACGCAATAGATGGACTCAGGCAAGCCCTCTGAACACAATCAAGGGCTCAACCTACATGTCATGCTTTCAAAAGGCTCTATATCTGGTCTTGTCCTGCCATTGACTCATCAGGAGGGCAGCTTCAGCTCTGAACCAATTTAATCAACACATCTAACAGCAAAAGTATATGCAACCATCTGCCTCAATGAGATAAAAACCAAAACACCTTAGAATCTGTATAAAAGGAAAATGCATCGTAGGTAATGTCACTAGCTACAGTCCTATAGTGGTGCTTTCCATGGAAAAATGGTCTTTGATTATTTTCAATGAAACATTTCATTATTAACATTATTAAAGATTCCATGAACCTACTGTATTGTTTAAGTCACCTGTCTAAGAAATGATGGTGCAACACTATCCTAGCATATAAAGATATCGTAGCCACAACTGTGAATTACTTGCTATCATTGAAACAGAACAAAAGTTAATAAAAATAAAAGAACAGCCAAACATGGGACATAACATGAAAATCTCTGCAAAGATCAAACACAATAACATCCATTTGAAGAGAGATGAACTGGTCAAAGAAAACAGCTAATATGTTGACTGATGGTACAACCATACTGAAAGTTGTCAGCTCCTCTTAGTATTTGGTGAGTACACAATCAAACATTCCCAACCAATGTAGATGAAAATTTGTACACACTAGAAAGGAAAAAGCATCAGCGGAAGACAAGATTTTCATTTACCAAACCCTGGCGAACAAAAAGAAAGTGAAAGGAAAGACAAATTGTTAAACTGGAAACCTCAGTAGTCCAAAGGATACGAGCAAAATAACCAGACATATGTTCACAGTTTCTCAAAATAAAACAGACTTGTTGATGTCCTTTAATCTGACCTTTACTTATGGAACAAAGAAGCCACAAGCCTATGCACAAATTGATATCCTTCGTTAAAGAAGAGCACCCAACGGCTGCTCAAAATCATGATATGATATTCAACAAAAGAAATGAAAGAATTTGACGTGAGTGTAACCTTGCCATAGCGATAGCTTGAACAAGAGTTTAAAACAGATCCCCACTTGATTTATGGACAAAAGAGACAAGGAAGTTATACTGAGAGTTATCCAACTAGAACAATTACTTTTGAAACTTAACCATACAAGACTCCACTCATTCACATGTTCATATAAAACCCAAAATTTTAACCACAAACTGCTAAGTGAGTCATTGTACAATAAAACCCAACCTATTATTATTCCCTCACATTGGATCTAGATGTCAAATTCCAAAAAGCCTAAAAACAAGAAGAAATTGACAGCCCCCGTAGTTTGGCAGGATAATTTTTCCACTCTTCTCCTGAAAAATATATGAATAATCATCACGAGAGTGTAACAAAAAATGATTTATTGAAGGTGGAAGTGAGAAATTATACAATTTCAATAACAGGAGATTTTACTCAAAAAATACAAATAGTGTATAATACAGAGAATGCATATCCTTACATAGCTAAGCTCTTCTAAATCTTACCAACTCCATATAGGGCCAATCTGAATGCCAAGTATTGAACAACATCTGGTGAAGTCTTCTCAAGGTTGCTGGTACAAAAGACAAAAAAAAAACATAAAAAAGGAATGTATTAGCATTACAACACCTCCGTATCACTATTATCCGTGAAGATGCTAGCACTCTCTTTCACCACACATTCCAAGTCAAAGCAAGATAACTAATCTATCACAGGACTTTGAAATAAATACTACGACACCCCTGGTATCACCATTTGGAGATCGTATACAATGAAGAGGACTGCAGTAGCTTATAAGAATAACGTACAGTGGACAATCCAATGAATTACTGTTCCAAAATCCTATCTTGAAGAAACCTTAAACCGCAATTCTGACATGCAACTTCAGGCAAATAATACTAATAACAAATTAGAATGGAAGTCTAGTAAGCTTTTGGGTTTTTTGATAAAAAGGATTTGTAGGAGAAATCCTGAATTTGTTCCTAAATATGAAAAATAGGAGAGAACAATGCAAAAGGGTGAGATATTGATATCTACTTGGTTCAAACATGAACTAAAAAAGTGAATGGAGTAGAGTAACCAGTGACAATGGGATGGAGAGAAGGGAAAGGGCTAGTCTCAGGACTTAGGCAAGGATAAAAAAATTTATACTGGGATGTAAGAAGGACAAATGATAATAAAGATTAGAAGATTATCAAGGCACTAATCAGCTCTCAAATAGTGGACTTGGTTTGTCTACATGAAGCTAGATAAGTTCAAAGTAGAGAGAAATAAGTGCCAGGTGCAGCTAGAAAGGTGGTTGTATTCAGGGATACCGAAGTGGTGGAATTGGTTGGGATGTAGGTAGGCCGGTTCTCCATTTCTTATTACTTTAATATTTGCAAGGATTTTTTTTGTTGATTCTTACGAGAATCTATAATCCTACAAGGAAAAGAAGTAGTGAATTTTTCAGGGAGGAGTTACAGGCAATTTGTGGGTTATTGAATGATCCTTGGTGAATTGGAAGACATTTTAATGCAACTAGATTTCCAAGCGAGAATAATAGGGAAAAGAGGGTGTCTTCATCTATAAAAAGGTTCTTGGAGGTCATTGATGATTTACATTTGCAAAACTTCCCTTCCCAATACCAAACATCTCAAATATATTGTCCAAATGTATATTGCACCAAGACGAAAATGCAATCAACTGAAATAATAGGAAAAGGGGAAAAATAAGAGAAAAAGGATATGGGTCAAGATAAGGTTTATTCGAGAGTATTTGATTGGCAACCCAACCACCACCACCTGTTTACACTCAAAACCAGCATGTCCCTACCATGCTTTAAACTCTTTCAGAGTAATAAACTGTAATACAAATGTTAATACCTAAATCACTGATAACTAAGACATTTACAGCAGATCTTAATAAAAACGGGATCGAACATTGAACCGGAAAAGTTACCGGTTCCCGGGTAACTTTTCCTGCAATTGACGATGTATGCAGTTCCTGCAATTGAAACGATTTTTATCCTATGTTTTCAGTCCCACATCGAACGGAAGAAAAAAAGACCTTTATAATTTTTGCTTCACTAAGATAGTTGCATCACAACATGGGCTTAAGGGAAAGAGAGATGGCATTTACATGGCCTACCCATGCAATGGGCCAAGACTTTGCTGAAAGCCCAGTTTTTCCTAAAAACCCAGCCCTTCATGAACTGTGCAGTTCAAACGGTTTATCAGTTGGACCATCAATTTAAGCGGTTTGAGCCCGGTTCGGCTGTCAAACAGTTTAGGGGAGCAAATCGAACTGGAAATGTGGCCGGTCGACAATTGGACCTATCCAATTTTGAAAACATTAATAAAAACAAAATATAGAACTCTCGTTTAAGACTATGAACAATCTTGTCGAACCAGGCTTCATAATATAACACACTTTAACCGATGCAACAAGACTACCAAGGGCAGATAGATAGTTGAAGGTAAGATAAATCCACTGTTATAACAAAAGTCAATCAGAAATAAATACAGCAAAACAATAGTTATAACAAAAGTCAATCAGAAATAAATACAGCAAAAAAACATATACAAATTAGCAAGAAAAATCAAATGACTGAAAATTTACCTCAACTCATTGTAGAAAAAATGGATAAAATCAAAAGAAAATGAAGACAATAAAGGACACCCGTTGAAGAAATACACCTTCATGTTGAGCACTGAAAGAAAAATGAAAGCTTGTGTATTGAATTATCAAGGAATTCTTACTCCTCTAACTTACAAAGAGTAATTCATAACAAATTAGACAAACATTTTGGAAATCTATCAACATGTATACAGGCCCAATAGGGATCTGAGAGCTCCTCCTCCAGGAGAACCAAGATTCAAAGAAAACTTTGACAGAAAAAATAAAGAGAAAATAGCAAAAAAGCATAAAACAATAACTCTTTGTGCTTTTGACCAAGACTTATAGGAACACCTTCCATGCGTATCTCATATTTAAAATGACAGTCAAACATAGCACCATGACCCCAACATGGTGGGTTCCCAACACCACACAAAATCCTAAACACCAGAAGGAAACAGCAATCTATGACATCAACTTTTAGACAAAAAATAAAACTAAACATAAATTGGCATATAGTTCAAGGATATGCCATACAAAAAAAAATAGGAAACACAGATGAATAATTATCTATTATCCGCATGAAAAGATAGGACACTTCCAACCATGGAAGAATGACAAATAAGGCATACCTGTGAACCTGGTAAAATGCAAGATTACAAGGTAACTGTTAGACATTTATGTTTAGGATTGCTTACATGCATATTGTTTTACAGTTAATGTTGTAGGCAGTTATGTTTATGGTTGTGTAGTTATGTTTTATGGTTTGTCTTAAATGTACAAGACAACTTGTTTCACCTAAAAGTAGGATCTTAAGTTATGAGAAGCTACGGCGGGTACAAATGTAAGTAGTTGAGTTGATGAATTATCAAAATTCAAGAGAATTCCTTTTCGTTCTTCTTCGCTATTTTCCTGTTATTTTTGTTGTAGTTTTGCTGTTACTTTGTTACAGCAATTATCATAGCATTTTTTTTTAAAACCAACAATTTGGTATTAGAGCATTATTTTCTTAAGGGATTTGTGAAGAAGTCGAACTATGGAAGGAGAGTCACTCCCACATTTAAATCTGCCATTTTATGGAGAAAATTATCAAATGTGGGCTGTTAGAATGGAGACTTCATTTTGGAGGCCTTCTAGGATTTTTTGGGAAGCCGTGGAGGAGGACTACAGAGGTTCTCAACTCCAAAAGATCCAACAGTGGCTCCAAATCAAAACAGCACACAATGACAAGAAACTAAAGAAAGTCCAAGCAAAGGTTGCATGTCATGTGTCTTCCTACCGTTTTCACTCACATCATGTCTCTAAAAACAGCAAATGAGATTTGGGACTATCTCAAGAGTGAATATGAAGGAGATGAAAGAATCAAAGGTATGCAGGTTTTAAATTTGGTAAGAGAATTTGAGTTCCAGAAAATGAAGGAGTTAGAAACAAGCAAGGAATATGTAAATCGATTGCTTGGCATTGCAAACATGGTGAGGCTAAGAGGGCATGAATTTGTTGATTCAAGAATTGTGGAGAAAATCCTAGTAATTGCTCCAGAAAGATATGAAGCAACCATCACCACCCTTGAAAACATAAGGGATTTGACTGAACTCTCCCTAGCCGAGTTACTCAATGCTCTTCGAGCACAAGAACAACGGAAGCAGATGCGAGAGAGGAGACCAGCCAGAGAATTTACACTACCAGCATCAAACAAACCCAAAGACAAATTCAATGAGAAGGAATCAAGAAAGATCCGTCTTCCAAAGCAACAAATCAGAAAAAAAAGAATTCAGAGGAAAATTATCCACCATGCCGTTGTGGTAAAATGACATCCTCCTTTCAAGTGTTGGAAGAGACCGATGCAAAATGCCTCAATGCAACCACTTGGGACACAAGCAATAATCTGGGTAAGACCAAAATCCAGGCAGTACAATGAGGAAGCAAAGCAGTAGGATCAAGAAAAGGAAGACCACTTGTTCGTAGCAACGTGTTTTTCAAGTGAAGCCTTGAATGAAAATTGGTTGATAGATAGTGGCTGCACCAACGACATGATCTACAACAAAGGTCTGTTCAAGCAGTTGAACAAAACCATCAACACGTTAAAGTAAGAGCTGGAAATGGCTAACAACATTGTGCTTGGGAAAGGCACTAAGGTAATCCCAACATGTTAAGGCGCACAAAACTTCTTCATGATGTGTTGTATTTACCGACATTAATCAAAATTTACTTAGAGTGTGGAACAACTGATTGAAAAGGAAACAAAGTAGTTTTTGAAGATAAATGCTGCTTAATCACAGATGATCAGCATGTTCAAGGTTAAAATGGAAGAAAAGCTTATCTTTAAAACCACTGTAGGAGAAGAACAAATTGTTTTTGTTAGCAAAGAAAGTGTCACCAACTAATGGCACAAGAAGCTTGGGCACTATCATGGCTTAGGAATGCAGAAAATGCAGTCTCAAGGAATTATAGAAGGCCTACCCAAGTTGAAAGAAGAAACCTTAAGATGCAAGGCATGTCAACTTGGCAAGCAAATCGGACTGTTTTGATAAAAGGGTATCCAACTCTTGGTAAGACCTTGGTGTCCCTGAAGGCCATGATACGGACTATCAGACATAAGAAGCAGGGGGTGTATGTGGAATTAAGCCACTAGAGTCACTGTCAGATCAGGAGTTACAAAGGTATTCAACAGCACTTCCAAAGGAACTAGAGGAGGTGTTAGACCAATTCCGTAAGCTTTCCAATTAATGACTGTCTACTCCCATTAGGGGTCATGAACATGCAATTGTCTTAAGGGAGGGCTCATAACCAGTGAATGTTCGACCTTATCGCTATCCTCAATTTCAGAAGGATGAGGTGGAAAGATGATAAAAGAGATGCTAGCAGCTGGAATTGTTCAACTTAGCACACTGTATCTCCACCCTGGTATTAGTTTGTGACGAGACTAAAGCCGTTGTTTCTCGCATCGACTATGTGAGCCCTCAACAAAGTGTTAGAATCATAAGAAATTCTCTAATTTATCTCCTTCCTTTCTCAGACATTATTTTCCTTCCTTCAGATCTTTATTTGTTTCTTTTGGTGTCTCACCTGATAAATAGGTGCGACCTTTACTCGTATTTCTTACTCACTCATTCATCCAACAAAGAAGATTATTTTCTTCTCTCATTTTGTATCGCAGTTATGGTTGGTTCTAGAGTGAGCCCTCTTTTCCGTCAACCATCTTCTCTATCAAATCTTCTCCATCGGACCTTCTTTGGAAGGACCTTCTCCGACGAACCTCTGCCAGACCTACTCCGTCAGATCTTCTCTGTCGGACCTTCTCCATCAAATCTTCTCCGTCGGATCTTCTCTATCAGACCTTCTTCGTCGAACCTTCTCCGTCGGATCTTCTCCATTGGATCCTCTCCGACGGACCCTCTCCAACAACCCTCTCCAATGGAACTTCTCTGGTTAAGTACATATATAACAAGCTTGGTGCATATGACCTATATGCTCCAACTTGAGAGAGAGTGTTGAGAATCATAAGATATTCTCTAATTTATCTCCTTCCTTTCTTGTAAATTATTTTCCTTCCTTTTTGTATTTTTATTTATTTCCTTTTTGTGGTCTTCCTCGACCTATAGTGCGAATGGGGATAGGGACCTTTATCAGATTTTACTCACCACTCATTCACAAAGAAGTTATTTTCCTCATTTCACATAAACTATCCCAAATCGCCTCCCAATCTAACCATCAAAGAGCTTTCGATGAATTACATGGCGCAATAGTATTTTCCAAGCTAGATCTTAGGTCGGGATACCATCAAATTAGAATCAAGGCCAGCGATGAGCCTAAAATTGCCTTCCGCACCCACAATAGGCATTATGAATTTTTGGTTATGACTTTTGGGCTCTCCAATGCTCTATCCATATCCACTTTCAATCCTCACACAGGTATCTCGACCACTTACGCAAATTTGTTCTGCCAATATATTCTTATTTACAAATTAAAGACATGATATTCATATTTAACTCAAATCCTACAAGTTTGAGCTTTTAGGAGAGTCGGGTTTGCTTAACATGGTATCAAACCTCGATTTAAGGTGAGGTCTGGGTTCAGCCAACCCTCCTTTGCAATTTGAATCTCCATTTGTTGATTTGAAAGTCTATAGATGACTCTATTTGGTTTGTTTAACTCTCCACGTGCGGGTATGGGGCTGCACGTGAGGGAGATTGTTAAATGCATGATATTCATATTAAACCCAAATCCTATAAACTTAAGGCTTTAGGAGAGTTGGTCGTTTAACATACCAAATATGTCAAAGACATGTCGCCTCACCTCGAGACGCTTTTACCGCTACACCAACACAAGCTATACGGCCAACCAAAGAAATGTGATTGGGAAGTCCCACCGACCTATGTAGGTACATCGTGGTCACTAAGGAAGTGGCAAGTGATCCTCTAAGGTGCAGTTATGTTGTATCGCCCCAAACCCAAGGACCCTTACAGATTCAGGGTTTTGCGGTCTCAGTTATTATCGGAAGCTCGTGCGGTAATGGATCGGGAACAGGACCCTCTCATTAAGCAACTCAAAACAATAAATAAGTACTTTGAGGAGGACCGCAAGGTATTTCAACTAATAAGATTACCATGACTCAGTTCCTATTCTAGCCATACCCGATTTCTCAGTCACTGATATAATAGCTTCCACACCTCGTGGATTCATACGGGTTGTATTGATGTAAGACGACAAACCGGTGGCTTTTCATAGTCAAGTACTAGGACCGAGAGCACAGCAAAAAATCAGCTTATGAGGAGTTAATGGCCATTGTGTTTGCAATGTTGAAATGGAGATCATATCTTCTTGGAATAAATTTTTTGTCTCGCATAGACTAAAAGCCTTAAGTATTTGTTTGAACAGCGAGAGATTGGTCCAAAATACCAAAAGTGGGTTTGCAAGTTGCTAGGCTTTGATATTGCTAATTCCTCAATGGCGAGATTGGGACAAGCTGAGAGCTGAATTAAAACAAGATGTTTTTTAACCCGCCTTGCCGATGAACTCACAGACAACTTCATATTGGTTTTCGGGCCGAGGGAATGGCCTATTATTCCTACAAAGGAGGTCGTGATACCCCGTTTCTTCTTCCTCATTCCCATGATTCTACCAGTTTTACTCTTCTTTCTCCTATTGGGCCACTCGATGAAACGAAGACTTACCAAAGATTGCTTCATAACTATAATGGTGGACATAAGTCCGGAGCACATTAAATTTGTGGTTGAGTGCATGGTGCCATTAAAACAAGGGGCTAAACACAACCCCAGTCTACGCCCACCCTCTCAAGTCTAGGATGAAGTCACCTATGGACTTTATCGGGTGGCTCGCCTGTGTCGAGGGGCATTCTTCTCCTAGTAGTTGTCAACCGCTTGAGTAAGTATGCTCATTTTCTGTGTTTGAAACACCCTTACTTGGCTCAAACAGTGGCTGCATTATTTGTCAAGGAGATAGTGAGACCATGGTGTCCCAGCCTCGATCATTTCTAATCGAGACCGGATTTTCCTTAGTAATTTCACCCGAGATATTTCGGGCCGCAAGGGACAAGGCTCAAACGGGCACTGCCTCTACTCATCCTCAAATCGATGACCAAAACGAAGTTGTTAATCGTTGCTTGTTAGCTTTTCTTCATTGTTTTTCCTCCAACAAACCTCGCTAATGGCCTAAATGGATTTCTTGGGCTGAGTTTTGGTACAATACTACTCACCATTCAACCATTGGTTGTTCTCCCTTCAAGGCCCTCTATGGTCGTGACCCTCCAACCTTATTGTCAAGCCCCGGTACCAAAGTGTAACAGCCTTTCAGAAACAACAACTGGTCGAGTCGTGATGTCGAGTTGGTCGACTCGCGCTTGCGCCTTTGCCAGTCCCAGCAAAGAATGAAAAAATATGTTGACACTAAGCGCAGGGAGGATGAGATTTTGGTGAGGGACAATGTATTTTTAAAGCTCCTACCATATAGGCAAAAATCTTAGTCTCGCTTCCAATTAAATTGGCAGCATAAGCTATGGCCCTTACAAGCAAGGTGCCGAGCACATTAGGGCAATTTCTGAGAGGCTGCTAGAGTTACCTCCTAGTCCTTCTATCCATCCGGTTTTCCACATATCCCAGTTGAGGAGGATGAAGGCAACCTCACATTCCTCTTCCCTACTACCTCCCCAACTTACTGAAGACTTAGAATTAATTGTGGAGCCAGAATCCCTATTGGGTGTTTGTCAATATTCCCTAGACATTCTTTGATTTATCTCCTACCTTTTTTGTACATTATCCTCCTTCCTTTTACACTTTATTTTGTTTCCTTTTTGTTCCATTATTTTGTATACATATAGGTGTCTCTATACTATGTAACTCAATTATTCAATAAAGAAAAGTTTTCTTTTCTTTCTCTCTTACTTCATGGTATCGAGCCACAGAAAGGTTCTAGGCTAGGGTTTAATCATGTCTTCAATTCCAAAAACTCATCTAGTGGCTGGATCTCTTTCCGGTCACCCCACCTTTATCGCAGAAAGCATCGGAACCCTTCGTCGCTATCAAAATTTCGCCGCTTATCAAAATTCTCCGGCGACATCTCAACTCCGCCTCTAAGAACCACACCATTAGGATCGCCGGACGAATCTATCCCTCCACAACACCAGCCACAAGGTCAATGACACACCGCCACACATCGCCATTTCTTCTCGACAGATCTCCCACACGTCGGCATGTGGGCCCATCAAACGACTGGGCCCACCAAGAGCTTCTGTCACACCATCTCTCCCTATCACTTTGCTTCTCCACTTTAGTGCCAAAAAATGCCATTTGTTCCTATTTTTCTCTCCGGCGACTGTTTTTAAGGTTTTTCTATAGCCTAAATCTTCTCCCTTTGTGTTTTCCAACACTCTACTACACATTCAGGCTCTTGGGAGTTGTTTGTTACTTTTGAAAATATTGGTTTGCTGTTGATTTCTCGTCTTTATGGCTGCCAAAGGGAGGTCATCCACACCTCCTGGAGTTATTCTAATGCCCAACGAGTATAAGGAATACCTCCACCTCACTCAAGCAGCCAAATTTGCATCCATTTCGTCTGTTGCCCAGACCAGTAATGCCTCTACTTGCCTTTCACATTCATTTGGACCCTGAATTCTTGATTTTGGAGCCTCTGATCATATTTCTAGTAATAAGGATTTTTTTCTTACTATTACATCAATGGCGATTATTTTCTTTACATAATGGATCAAACCACGGCTAAAGGAATTGATTCAGCATGTCCTCTTCCTTCCATACCCTTACTTTTGTCCTTTATGTTCCTAATTCTTCTTTTAACCTGATTTATATCTGTAAGTTGACTCATCGCCTTAATTGTTTGATTACCTCGATAATCACACATCGCAGATCCTATACGGAAGGACGATTAGCATAGGACGGAGTTTCACGGCCTTTTCTTTCTTAACTCGCCTTCATCTTCCACTCGCCAGATCATGATGCCCCTCCTTATTCATAGTCGCACGGTCAATCCAATATTTGCCATGAATGTTCCTCCTTTTCCAGTTTTACCTTCAATATGAGTCATGTCATTGGAAATATACTGTGTCCCATTCCCTGTGCGACTGTAGATCAACGGACAAAGGTATTTATTTTAATTAATGTTTAAATTAAATAGCTTTCAACATTAAGCTGTTTGTTTTTTTAAATTTTCACAACTTATTATTGAAATTTTTTTTAAAAGTTCTAAATAGAAAAAGTAAAAATATTTGGTTTTTTCTATTCAGAAAAAGTCATTTTCCACAAAAATAAGAAAAACTCAATCATTACCCAACAAGAAGAAAAGCTAGTAATATACACTACTAGGGATGACAACGGGAGGGTTTGGGACGGGGTGGTCCCATCCCGACCCGGCTCTTTTATTTTTTTCAATTCTCAAACTTATCTCATTTAAAAAATTAAACAGACGGGGCGGAGATGAGAAAATCTCAAACCTGGGCCTGCATTTTATTTTTTGCTTTTATTTTTAAATTTTCATTTTATATTTGCTTTTTTATTTTTATTATATTAAAATTACTATTTTTCATAAAAAAATATTATGAATTTTTATAAATTATTTAGTAAAACATTATAATAATTATTATTATTTATATTAAAGTATAAAAAATAAAATAATAAAATTATTTTTAAAATATAATCTGTAATGCGCTTATTATTATTATTTTCTTCATATAATGTTCATAATGTCATTCAACTGTTTTTCCTAAATAATTTATTTCTTTCTACCACTTATTTTTAGTTTTAACTTAGCCCAAGTCAT